>VZTG01006537.1:1169141-1192872 GCA_013397845.1 Melanocharis versteri
ACCCAGAAGCAGTCATGCAATGCTAACTTGCATTTACCACCTGAAAGCCCAGTCCTGCTAAAATCAACCTTTTGTACCTTAAAACTCACCTTAGGTCTCAACCAAGATATCTCGCCTCTGAATTGGGCAAGCGGGGTACAATAATCAAAAAATATAGAGGTATCACTGGCCGGAAACGTGGGGTCTGTGTAAAGGTCTCTTGTCACCATTAACTGCTTTTTCTCTCCCAGCATTTTCAACACAGTCCTAAGCAGCTTTGCCGGCTGTTCCTACGACTTTATACCGCCAGGCACCAACCTGCAACAGAAGCGAGTGTTACCGGGGAATTGCAACAGGGAAACAAACAGGCGAGGCGGATTTATTTAGGGATGGAAAGCCTCTCACTCTAACACGGAGCACCTGGAACCACCACATTACTGGCTTCTACCAGCACCCGAAACCACCCGACACCGCTCAGCTGGAAGAGAAGAGGGGCCTCTGAGGAGATCTACACCCCCTGAGGTCCCTTCCCCCCGNCCACCGGCTGAGGGGAGCTGAGGGGAACTGAGGAGAAGTGAGGGGTGCCCGGGATCCGCAACATTCCTGGCCAGGAATCCCTGGGGGAAACGCGGGGCTGCCCGCGGGGAGCACGGGCCATGGTCACCTGAGCTGCTCCGACGGGCGGAGGAAAATTAAACCAAAGTGTTTTCACGAAGATTGTGACAGAGAAACCCAGAGAAATTGCTGGCCCTCGTCGAGTGCTTTCGCGACGTAATGGCAAAGATCACATTTTTCGGATAGTTTATCACCATATAGTCGTCCACGGGCTGAACTGACAAAAGAGATATGTCACTTCCCATATTCTGATAGCTACCGCTGACCAGTGAAATAGAAACAATGCCTTAGAGATACTGCCTCGCTCAGGAATAAAGAACAGAAATGCAGAAATAAGGGCCCCCAAGGCCGTCCTTCAGCACACCGAGGTTTTGGGTTTCAGGGCACACTGAAGGAAGCTGTTGTCTTTTTCATGTTTGGGCCTTTCACATCAGTGTTTCTTAAGGAGCTCAGGTGTGGTCAATAAAGAAGATGTTGAGCCACTGTGGAAGGACGAGGTGTTTACCAAAAAATTTTGTTTTCACACTTGCCTGTGATGATGTGTTTGAGTCTAAGGTGTCCTGGTCCTTGGGTAGAGAGGTCATCTGAACGAGAGAGATCCACAGAAAACACGGGCCTGGCTGGTTTCTGTCAGACATGAATGCAGAAATCCTCCTCTCAAGCCAGCCTTCGCAGATGGAAATGCTCTCAGGTAACTGTGGCAGCTGTCCACCCCTGACATTCAGAAATAGGTTCTCTGCCCCTTGGTTATGCCCGTTGTACAGACACAAGGCTTCTCCCCTGCATACTGCAAATTTAATCAACAAACAAGACTTTTCACATTGGAGTTTCAACCCTTTCAGGAGCAGAGGAAACATTGCTGGCAGTAAGAATAACCCTCTTGTCCACGGCTCATGCGAGGGAGCTGCAGCTGCGCGGCTGCGAGTGAGCGACACAGGAGAGCTCTGTTGGGGGAGGGAAAGGGGAAAAAAAGGCCTCTGTGTCAGGAACAGTAGGGCTCTGATCTGTGTGATTTCACCCCTGCATTCTTTAGGAAACAGCGATCACACAACTGCATAAATTCCATTAGAGGACCGATTCTAGAAAGCAGGATAAATGTTGAGCTCTAACTGTAAATACAGTAGGTCCAGCCTGCAACAGTTAATTAGTTAAATACCTATTTATTTATGAAGCTATTAGAAGAAGGAAAGAGATGGATATTGTCTTGGTCTCTCAGATACCTGACATGCTTTCCTTGCCTCATGGCAAGGTTGGAAAGGGGCAAATTAATCCAGTGTGCAATTGATGATTTTTTTTCTGTTAACCCCAAACTCTTTGGAACGAAAGCAGCAGAGAACTTTCCCTGTTGCCTCTTGGCAATCCTGCTGGATTAAACTGTTCTGAAGACAAAACACAGGTCTATTTAGACAGGATGTCTTGAAGATAATATTTTAAGACAAAATTATACTTGCCTTGTTGTCAACCTGTTTCTCAGTCCACTTTAACGTAGGTGCTTCATTTCTCCTTGTAAAGCAGTTAAGATTACTGAGAGAGGCTGAGTCCCGTTGCTATAGAAATTTAAACAGTTAAAAGGGATTTGTGTCCAGCTAAAAAACCAGCTCATTTCCATGTGAATGAAGATGATCCTTTAGAATAGTGTTTGATATTTTCATGGCTGTTTGCCAGTTTTGGGGTTTCATCAATCCCATGTTTGCTTTTGTCTCCAACTCCTGATGGTTCAAGGACGGGACAGGAGTAAAAGTAATCGAGCAGCAGTGGCTGGGCCCAATGTATGTGTTTGTTTCTGCAAATTCTGACACATGAAAGCTGTTCACAAGAGAGCTCTTCCAGTTCTCTGAATCCTGATACCAGGATTAGGAAGGCACAAGCAATACTCAGCTGACAGTGATCAGAGCTGTATCAAAGGAACAGCACAGAGCATCTTTTTGCTTAAGGGAGATTTTGGAGTGGGTATTTGGGGTTATAGATCTCTCTCATTACCTCAGGCAAACACAGAGGTAGAGCACAGCTCCAAATTTCCAGCCTGGCTACCACAGCACACAAGATGCTACATCTCAGTAAATATGATTTTGGAAAAGGGTCCAATGCTCTGCAAACCCCACCAATGCCATTCCTTTTTTTAGAGAGAGACTTGTCTCTAGTATATTAGAACACCTTCCTTGTGGGGCACAGAGCATATTATGTTCAACACAATCATAATTCTCTGGACAAGAAATCAGAGCTGTAAGACTTGACTTCTCCAGTGTAGAAGGTACATGCAGGAAGAGGACTGAAGGGGAGTGTTCACACAGGCTCAATCATTTATTGCAACTAGCTAGTCTCCCTCTGTATAGAGTGAAAAGTCACCTCCAGAATATGGAATAGCTTTTCTCTACCCTCCTTTATCTTTAAAAGGTTCTCATATTCAGGTAAACCATACGCTAACAGGTGCCCAAATTACTACTGTAATTAATGGAAAAAACAGGATGGACAATATTAATAAAAAATTCTTTTAAAGTTGATGTGGAATATACAGCAGTATTTGAGGTAATTTTTGAGAAACAGTGTGCAATTTCCACTTTAAAAGGATACTGAAACATCATGCTCCACCCAAGCTAAATCAATACACGAAGTTGTGGAAGACACCTTGCAGCAATAGACCAAACAAACTGTTTTCTTTAAGAATTAAAAAGTACCTACATGAGAAAGAGGTAAGTAGTTTATATGTAAGTAGTTTAACTTTCACAAACAAAGCATTAGTTTTCAGAGCTGGAAGATAAAAGTAGACAAATCCAAACTAGACAGTAGGTATGCATTTTAGGAATGCATGCAATCAACAGCTAAACCAATTTACTTGGGGCTTCAACAAAATCAGTGTCAAACTGTGTCCTCACAACTGGCAGTAATTCTGTGTCTCAGAGGACAGTGGCTTGATAAATCTCACACAGTGATTTCTAGCGCAGTTTCTTTTAGACACCAAGTCTGATATTGTGGTCATAGTGGCTTTAAGCTTTTATCAATCTATAGTAAAAAGTGTGAAAAGAAGTGTGACGTGATTTTAGTGTGTTGCCTGTACTGTGTTGTTCTATCTATAACAGTGAGAGCAGACTGAAGAAGTGTACTTGACCTAAGTGAATTGTGCAGCACATGAGCTTAGATGTACAGAAGGTCCTGTGTTATCCAAAAAAGGCAGTGGACAAGGTCACTGCAGGGCAAGAACATGAGAGAGTTTTGGTTGAAGCAGAATGTTTGGGATACTTGATAGAATTGTTCTTGGTTGATGGAGTTCGTGGTTAAAATGTTGCAATGTAACATGACACCAAAATTACTGATACAAGCTTAACAGAGTATACTGTAGCTAACAAGACTTATATTGAATGTATCAACCAATGTGGCTATGAAATGCTAAAAAATTAAGTTAGAAATATTCCATTTTGTTAAACAGTTTGGCTCTTCAGAGCGTTCACACAAGTGATATTTCTAGATCCTCTGTTGCCCTGCGCAAAGCTGCAATGAAATAAAGTAATAGTTTTCATTTTCAGAATAGAAAAGACAACCCAATCTCTTGGCATCTGTTTGAATAAAACTGATTTGATGTCTAATCTGACTTAAACAGATCAGAAATGAATGTACCAAAGATAAGGCAAATAAATAGTTTCTATTTAATCACAGTTTAATTTGCCTGTCAGTGTGAAGTCTACTACAAATCAAGACAGCAAGTAGCCTGAAGCACCAATTTATTTTCTGTCAGCTAAAGGAAGGCTTATCTCCACAAACTTGCTGCCAATTTTTTGTCTCTACAAAATAAAAAATGCACTCCTCACTCAGGAGAAACAGAAGTACCCGGAGGAGGATGCATGGAATACTTTCAACAAATCTTGCTCTGCTTCTGTGTTTCAGAAAACAAGTCTTAGGTAAAAAGCCATTTGACAGGATCTCACAGAGATGAGAGCAGAAACACTAACTGATATCTTGTGTTCTTTAATCAGGAAACAGTCTGTTCCGTTCAGCCAGCATTTCCTTGCTCTGATGGGTGTCTATGCAAACTCAGAGCTGATCTGATGTATTTCAGTCAGTTCTAGTAACAACAGATAATATTTACTTTTGATTATTTGCTTTTGCCACCTTCCAGCAGTTTCTTGTGCAGCTTTGAAATAGCTTCCAAACTCCCTCTATGCTGCACCCCAAAAAAGCACAGAACAAAGACAGTGTACCAAGTTAGCTCTTCCACACAGCTAGAGCAGGGACGCCGAAAAACTGCCCAAAAGGCTGAACTTGTCACAAAGCTTAGTTTAATTTGACAATCATCATAAGGCATCCATGTAAATGAAAAATTCCCACCAGGGTCACAAACATTCTCCCACTAAATAAAATGTGTTAAAACAGAGGCCTGTGATTCCAAAAAATGCTAGTGGTTCCTGGTCTTGACCAGGCTGCCGCTGCTGGCAGTGGGGTCCAGGAGACGCAGCACCAACAGCGGCAACTCTGGAAGTGTAAAGTCAGCTTGTACAAATCTCTTTCAATAGAACAACAAATGAAAAGGAAAGAGATTTGTGCATAAAACATCATTCTCCATCCTTTCTGGGAAAACAAAACAGAATTTAAAAGATAATCCCATTCAAGGAGCAAAGAGCAGAGCTTGGAGTTCTGAAGCCCAGCAATGCTGATGGCCCATTTTTAGAACTAATGAAGCACTACAGAGGCCTGAGTTTATTATTATTGCTTTATCCCAGTTCAGCCCAGGCTAAGGCTATGGTGAAGTCCAAATTAATTTAAAGCCAGAAAATGCGGATCCAGTAACAGCACCTAAGTCCCCATCCACACATGGGTGTAAACAGATACTTTTGGTGAAGAAAAAAAGACCCTCCCAAATTTCCCCCTCTTCCTGTCTATGCAGATCCCCATAGCAGGGCTAAAATTTGCCCTGAACTATAAAAAATTTCTCTCTCACATCTCTGTTAGCTGAGTCTCTTCCAAATGTTTTGCCTTTTGTTCATACTATCTGGTGATGCATCAGCTCAGAGATGCCTTGTGGGATCTCACAGAGAGCACATGGGTACCCACATGTTAAAAAGTTTGTGGCACAGAGTCTAAGAACCATTGCCTGTACTCTGCAATACCCCAGGACACTTTGCCCTCGGCTTCCTGAGACCAAACAGCACAGAGGGAAGACAGTGTCTTCCCATCCTGCACGGCTGGCCAGTGATCCAGAGAATCAGCACACCAGGGAAATGAAATGGCACCTTACTCCCACCATAAGTCAGAAAACAGACTCTGGTAAAGCGGGACTTAAAAGTTGCACATCAAGAAAGTTGGTGCTTCCCTCAGATTATCGTATAACAGGGCAACTGTTATTGAGGCAAACATTATTCAAGGCAGTAAAATCTCAGCGTGGATATTTTCATGGTTGACTTACAGGCCAAGATATGCTGGGGATCTTAAAAAAATTACAGGTCTTGTGAATTCCTCCAAAAGGACAGAATAGAAGACACACAGAGTACATCTGATGCATGTGCCACACATCCTGACACACTAGCAAAGGTTGCAGCTAGACTTATCAAAACAGTTAAAAAGATTTAGGCATCCAGCTAGTACCAGAATTGATGGCATTTGGGAACCTAATTTTAACTTTTTTGAAAATTCAAGCCTACACATTTCTTTATTGCTTGTCCCATCGAGTGCAAAGGGAAAACTGAGGGTAGGGTTAACTACAGAAGGATTTCAAATCCATCATAATGTTTCCCTGTTCTTTTTTATATATCTTTTTATATATATAAAGACCATTATTATTATTATTTAGCCACCTATGGGCAGGGGGGAACAAGAGCTATTTAAAATTAGTTTCTTATTTAACCATTAGTCCCCTTCCTCCCAAATCACAATACCTCTGTCACAGGAAGGAGCATAACATGAAAACATGTTTGCTGCTACTAACAATTCCTGAGTCTCTCCTTTGCAGAACTTTAGCCCAAATATTAGGACAATGACAGCTTGACACATACACACTCCCCAGCAACATACACACAGCAAGTAGGACATGCCTCAGTGGCCTCAGACAAAAAAAAAAAGAAAAAAAAGAAGAAAAAGAACACCTTCCCCCACCAAACAGAAACCATCCAGAAGAGCCTCAGGAAAGGGAACTATCCACTTTCCATGGAGAAGCAACAGCCCAGGAGTCCCTGCCCAGTAAAAACTGAATCAAAATATTCATCACACAGCTGGCGGAGATCTCTGAAACCTGGCAGTATCACACGCTGGATACTTGAAGGCACATTTGCTTTGTGTTTTGGGAGAGAAATCCGGTTACAACACACTGCAGCTGCAAGGCTGAGGGAAAGGAGGCAACGCTTGGCATCTTTCCTCTGTTCCTGTCCCCACTTTCAAGCTTCGTGGCTGGCATGAACTGGTGATCTAAGCAGACACGTTGACATCCCTGAGTGAAATGGCACCATTTGTGGCCTCTGAGACTTTGTCCTCAAGCACCATTGCTGGTGTGTCTGTAGTGACTGCTGTAGTGTCTATGGCAGGAAGTGGATTCAAGCCCTGGGATAAGATCTGTTGGATCGTTTTCCGCAAATTGGGGTGCAGCTGGTTTTGGGTCTGGTAAAAAATTTCTAAGGCAAAAGACTTGAGGGTGCCAGTGCAAAGGTCCTCGTAAAGTGGAATTGTGTACATCCGAGACATCTGAAAAAAAGGAAAACAACATTAAAACACTTCAATAAAAGTCAAGAAGTTCAGCTCTTCTACAGCTACACTCCAACAGCCCTGAATAACGTCAGACTGGAGACAAGCAACACATTTCTTCAAAAGACAGATGAGTCTTTTCTGTCTGATGCAAGGATTTTTATGAATGGTAATAAAAAAAACATCTGCTCTCTAAGACTGAGCTACTTCCACAAATAACAGAACTATTTTTTAAAGGCCAAATAGAAGAGGCCACACTGAACACATGCATTAACCTTTTGCTCCTGCACAATAACAACTACTGAAAAGAACTCAATGAGCCCTAGCCTTGCTTGAAGTGTAAATATTCAAATAATCACATGATTTAGTAGTGCAAAAACTTGTGGTCGGGATAAGCCAGGGCTGCTACAAAGCAATACAAAAAATGCACGGGGCAGAGCTGGAACACGGGTATTGAGTCAGGCTAGAAAAGCAGAGATTATCTGTAGGCATTTGAAATTACATCTGCCCATTCCTCCCCACCGCTAGCAGGTGAGCCATGCTCAGCCCCTTCGCAACACACCTGGGCTACACTTGGCCAGGAAGCAGAAGTTCCAAGGTCTTTCACGTCGCATGTCTCATGCACATGTCTCATGCACTGAGAGGTGCAGTGATTTTAATCCAGCAGTTAGTACCTGGTTTTCCAAGAAGCGACGGACTTTGTAAAGGTCTGGATAATAGTCATTTCGGACTACAATCTGCAACCAGCGGATACGGATTTCTGCATTCATGGAGTCCAGCTGAGAGGAGTAACATTCCGAGAGCTTTTTTATCACCTCTGGAAAGAGCACATACACAGAGAAAGAACTATGACCTATGTTGTCAATTTTGAGGGTCATCAGAGAATAACAATTCATAAAATCACAGAATCATAGAATCAGTTGGGCTGAAAAAGACTTTTGAAGATCACCTATTTCAATCCCTCTGCCATGGCCAGGGACATCAACCTGACTTCATGTGAATTATAATGTCAACCAGAGGTAGAGATCTTCAGAATTCAATCAATTATTCCAGGGATAATTTTCTACTATCCTGGTAAGAGTACTCACCATGTGGCAGTGGTGATCCATCCAGCAATCTGTCCAGGAAAAGCACAGTTTGGAACGTTCTCCATTTAGTGAGGTCAGCACTGCTGGCAGCAGCAACAGAGTCTAGAGGCTCTGTGGTCCAGAGTTTGAAGAGTGTCTCCACTGGTCTGGTCAGACTGGATCCCTGAGATAAGTCTGGCTCAGCTAACGGAGGTCCTGTAGCATTGAGCCAACGTTCAAACTCCAGTCCTGGAATGAGGAGCACCAAAAATGTGGAGCAGGGATCTCTGCAGGTGGCTTGGCTGCCTCAAAGTTCAGGACTGCTTCTGGCATAGTTAAGAGAGGTTCTAACAACAGCAGCCAATAGTTAGAGTGACACAATGGTCTTAGCAGCCTCATTGGGATAGCCTATGGAACACCTGGAAGAGTGCCAGCAACACCTCTCCAAACCTCACCGTGAGTTTTCTAGAGCTCAACAGTACAGTAAGTACAAGAAACATATGTGCTCTTAAGGCCGCCAGGCTGACAAGTACCTATGTTCAAACTATGCTCTAATATTAGTGTGCCTGCATTTCTCTCTCAGAATTTTGAGGAAGACTGACGAATATGAAAAAAACCCGCCTTATAAAAAGAAAGGACGTGAGAGGGCTGACTAAACTCCTCCTTCCCACCAGTAAACCTAAGAAATTTAAATTTATTTATGCAACTAATCACAAAAAAAAAAGAAAAGCTTTTTCACAAGCAGCAGAGCCGGCTTTCCAGCAGAGCTCCTCCTCTTGACCTTTTACCACTTCAGTACTTTCCTAACCCTTGGCAATACTTCCTGTTCCACACCATCTGCACTAAAACTCCTGTCTTCTGCATCCACTAAATATTAGCCAGGCAAAAACTAGCAAATGCCGTGGTTAACTCATTAGCCAACCAATGGGCCAAGTAAAACACAGAGCTGCTGAGCTCATGCTGCAGCTTTTCCCACAGTAAACTCTCTCATCTACACCTCTCCACAGGCAGTTTCCTCTTCACAAAGCCTGTAGGCACCCAGTATCCTTAAGATCTGTACTCTGCCTGTCTGGTGTAAACTGACCAATGGGCTCAATAGCTACTTGCAGGGATAGACACACGGCAGGATAACATGAGTCTGATCTCTTTAAGCAAGTGAGATAATAAGCACCTGATAGGCCATGGACCTTCCACAAATCCACCAACAGCTATTAATAGGGGGTATAAGGGAGAGTGAAACATTCTGGAAGAGATTTTATATGTATGGGTAGGATCTTGGGAAAGTTACCGTTCTCAAAGCATGTTTTCTGTTATTAAAATAATTGAAATTTCAAAATGTGTTCACCTTTTCCCTGCATTTAAGCATGTGTAAATCTCACAAGCACTGATCATTCTGTCTGCAGAGCGAAAGGTGAGTTAATGAGAAAGTTAATCAAGGGACACTCAGCTAATTAACGCCAAAATTGTCAGCAATTTTAGATGTTCTCATTCCCCAACATAGAGGCAGTAACCACAAATTCTGTCAAGAACACCTGGTTGTTGCCAAACTATTTTGTTTGCCTTAGCATTTCCCTGTGCATCCTCCAAGCCAAGCACAAAATTTATCATCCAGGTTTTCTACAGTGTTTATAGTTAACTAAGTAAATCTCCTACCTGCTTTGCTCTCAACACATTGCTCTTTCAGCTCTGGAAAAAAATTCAGGAAGGAATCCAGAAGATCTTGAGCCACAACGCTGGTAAATTTATACTTCTCAATGTAGGCCTAAAATAGTAAAAGGTTCAAATTATGATTAGGAGCGAGACAGCTTCCTTTTGAAGTAGAACCACTGCATGCCACAACAAAAACAACAAAAAAAAAATTACAAACATAAGAGTAAGAACAAGTATTTGAAGGTTTAAAAAAAGATGAAGAAAAACATTCTCCCTCCTCACCCAGATAATTAAAGAAGCACCATAACAAGAAGAAAAATGAGCAGCTGCAAATACATTGACAGCTGAGTATAATTTCTTTTTCCTTTTCCAAAACAAGTCAGTAGCTGACAATTTTCTACAGGTTTTGCAAGTGTGCTTCCAGGCACCAACCTGCCCCAATATATAGTAACCCATACCCTTTGTCACCCTGGTTAAAAAACCCCAAGTTGACACTTCTTTGTAGTGAATCAAGTCACATCTTTCCAGTCACAGGCAATCTGTGCTGGAACAGCTTTCTAATTACTTGGAGCACAGAATGAAAGTAAACAAAAATATACTACTACTCTGTATCTAGCACCTCATAAGCTCAGAATCTCAGAAATCTTCATGTAGGTTGGCATACAGGCCCACAACATTCCTCCATCTCTGACACACTTGTATTCAACTTTACCCTTAACAATTAGCCACAGTGAGAGAATCTGGGGAAAAAACCCCAAATAACAACAAAAAATCAGCTCTAAATCTTAAGAAAACACATATTTACACTCACTCTTAGGAAGGAGTCAAAGTGTCTGGGGTCACCACAGAGCTGGGACAGGTAGTAAACAAAGCAGTAGCCTTTCTCATAGGTGAAGAGGTTCATTAAATTACTGGGATTTACACCTGAAAGGAGAAGACAACATGACAAGAAACTCTAGTGAGGAGAGTGATTTCCAGCCCTTCTGAGTTATACAGACCCCTTAGAGATCACCAAGGCAAGACATAGCGACTCAAAATCAAAACAAGCCTCAGTACAGTTAAGTTACTGCCGTAAATTAAATAGATGTAGTCCAAAGACACAGCTTGAAAAATAATAGTTTTTTTAAAAATCAGTCATTGTAAGGTAAGTAGTAATTCCCAATGGAATAAGTCACTTCAAACTAGAGGTCACTGAAAACAGATCTGGAACTTGAGAACAAATCCTTTTTCCTTTTTTCAGTGCCACGTTCATACCACAAATTTTCAAAGATATCAACATAAGGTAATTACTACTTGCTCCTTTTTTGAGGCTTCCAACACATGCTTTTCCATTCCATTTGGCTCCAATATCATCTCCACTTGCATTTTAGGTTGTTTTAAATATCATCTAGATTGAAGACTGCTTCACCCATCCAACTGTGACCCCAGAACTAAAGAACTATCAGTGAAGGCGATAGGTAAATCAGGAGTGCAGTCGTGCACCTAGCTCAGGGAATACCAAACAGCCTCTGCACAGCTCAACTTAGAGCAAGTGCCTGTTTATCTGCATGCTAAATACATACATACATAGCTCTTACATGAACACATAAAGAGAGGAACATTTAACAGCAGAGGATTTTATATGATGTTTCCAAATATTTCCATTATAAAATACTTTATTTTACATATCCAGAATTCCAAACCCACATAGATTTCAAGGCAGCTTTTCACATTCTTTCTACTCAGTAAGTCTGTTCTGTTCTTACACAGAACAGTATCTACAAAGATGAGTTATCCAACTTTGAAAAAAAGTGTGAAAGCCAAGCTTCCTTACTTATTTTATACTGGTTTACAAACCAGCATTTCTTTCTTTCTCTTTTTTTTTTCATAAAGGACATGTCAATATTAGTCATTTTTTTGGTCTATATTCCATCATGGATACACAGATGCGTATAATTTTGTGTAGAGCAGCCTCAGCCAAAAGCAATACCTGGCTCCAGTTTAACCTGAAGCTTGCTGACCGGGTTGTCTTCTCCAAGGAGCTTCATCTGTCTGTGGAGAGCATCGAGGCGGAATGCGGTCTCCAAACACGTGAAGGCAGCTCCTACCCCGGAAAGTAACTTGTTAGTTGCGGGAAAACGATCAGCAAAACCTGATCTGTGTAGGACTAGCACAAGGACAAAGTAAAAGCTGCTGCAGGTGCAAAAGACAGAACAATGAGACAGAATCACAGTAATGTAATGGCAGAGAAACTTGAGTGCAGAACATCCTTGTAATTAGTAACAGAACTCAGAGCCTAACCCTGTGTATTTCCCCACTCTGATTATGCATCAGGCTGCACTGAAAAACAAAGCAGCACAAAAACTATGCTAAAGTTTACATCCTTGACATCATCTTATCAGTTCTTTCAAGATAAAGAGAGCAGCACTGAAGAAAGTATTGTACAGGTAACTTCCAGGGAGCAATCACGTGCTATAAAAACATACTGTCACCGGTAGAACGGTAGACACAATTCCGTACTCAGTGCCAAGGATATTACTAAGCAAATGTCACCTCTTGAGTGAAAAGAGAAAAGGATTGGATTTGGTTATTGTATTATAGATCCCATGTATCTTTTTTAAGCTTTATCTATCACCCCACCTGGATTTTGCCATAAGTTTTTCACCTTCCTCTCACTAGGACTTTTTACAGCTGTGACTGGGTAAGCTACCTTCTCTTCTCCCTAACTGCAGTGTAGAGCATTCCATGCTTTCAAACCAAACTAGCTGTATTACACTGCCCAGTCAAGAGATCTTCCCTATGCCCTTGCAGGCATCAGAAGCTGCAGAAAACAGATTTTCACATTCAGAAGATACTTAACATCTGTAACTATTAACATTTTAGCCTTCTTTGCTAAGTTTTTAACCTGAAGATAGGGTTTGTTACACAGATACAACCTCAGAGTCTTGATGTAACACCCGAATCCTGTATAGCCAAATGAGAATTAGGAACCAGGATATATTTGGAAAACAACAGAACCTGTATGAGCAGAGAAAGAAGTGGACATGCTTCCCAGGGGAAAGCAAGAACTAGGATAGCTAGTGTTAAGGGCAATTACTTCATGCAACAAAGAGGAGAATTAAGCAAGATCAAGGAGGAGTGGTAGTCAGCAGACTCAAACTTCCCTAAACAATATCATTACAAAGATGCCTTTTTACTACCAACAGAAGATACTCCAGAAATTACGTCAGAAATGGTAAGATATAGATCAGATGTTTGTCTTAGAAACAAAATAGAATGAAGAAAGAGCTTACTAAAGAATGGCACAGGGAAAGACATTTTTTAGTTTCCTAACAAATGCTTCTTGAAACAACGCGTTCTAGAGAACAGACCAAAATCAGCAAGGATTTTGTTCTGTGTTGGAACGACAGACTAAGATGATGAACAGGTTGATATCTTCTGACCTACTCACATTACTGCCATGTATAATGTGACTTAGGACAGTCCTACCCACTGAAAATTACTCAACATAAAATAGCTTTCAAAGATACATAATGCGCATTGTAACATGTCCATAGATGCTCAGAGCACTTCTTTGCCTAAACTTAATTATCTTCAGTTCATGTCCAAAAACAATATACATGAATAAAAACAAATGCTTTCTTCTAAACACTTTTGCTGCCAAGATTTCTAGGAACTTTTCCAAGATTGTTTACAATGGATGCTTGAGAAAACACATGGAACTAGCTTTTAAGAACATCACAGGACAAACCAGAAAAGCATACGTTCCATTATTCACTTCAGTAAAAAGCCAATTAAACTTAAAAGCAAGAGGAATAATTTACTACTTATATATTCTAAAGACAGCACCATAAAACTGACCTGTGAAATTCACTGACACAAGCAAAGACATGGCTTACAATCCTGCAGGAAGCCTCCAGCACATAAACAGACAGGTACGTAAATCTGTATTTTTTTTTAGTGCTATTGCACTATTCTATTTAAGAGTAGGTAGCTACTAACTGATCAGAAATAAAAGGACACTCGTTTAGAGGACAGTTATTCCACAATATAACTGTGAAAAGATTTCTTACATCTTTCTCTGAAGCATCCTCTGCTCACCTTGCTCTGACATATCAGCACCTGCCTGGTACCCAACAGCAGTTCCAAGTCCCCACAGCACTGTGCTAAGACACCTCACTCAAAGCCCCTGGTACCATATCAGGTATTGAGCCCACCAAAGCCAAGACAATGTCATACTCTAAGTGCGCAAGATGTTTAACACAAAGTCTGGGGCTGTGCGTGGGTGTGTGTTCCAGAAATAAAACAAAACCTAACTGAAAACCAGCTCCCTACAGACTTCTGAGCTTCCAAGGCAAATACTCTATGCAGCCAGCTGTTAGTTATGGTAAGAAGGAGCACAAGGAGAAGTTTCTGCAGCTGTACCGTAGGTCTCGGTGGTGATGCGGCGCTGCGCGTAGGTGGCCAGGCCCTCGCTCAGCCACATCTCCTCCCACGTGGCGTTGGTGACCGCGTTCCCAAACCAGCTGTGGGCAACTTCATGAATGACGTCAATGATCAAAAACTCATCGCTCTCCAGAATGGAAGAGATGATGAAGGTCAGGCATGGGTTTTCCATGGCAACAATAGGGAAGGATGGAGGAAGAAAAACAATGTCATATCTAAAATTAGGGAGAGAAGAAAGAAGAAAGGAGATGAGTAAATTGCAGCTAGAAGACACACAGTAACATTTTTTTCTTTCAGAAGACACAGTAACATTTCTCTTCCTTTAGGGAAGGCTCTTCTGAGACTTTCTTGTGACTTCAGGAACAAACTTCCTAGACCAGTGGTGCCTAATTCTTCTGATCAGAGGATCACAGAATTTATTTTGGTGGCCAAGGATCTGCTTATGTTTGGACGTAAAGACTTGACAGTCTTTTGATGTGCAGCAGCACATCCCAGAAGCACTGTGCTCCCTTCACACACACAAACTCCTCACAAGTTGTGTATCTGGGAGCCAGAAAAACTGTTTACACTGTAAACAGTAGTGTAACACGGTGTTGAGTCCCCAGAGGCTCCCAGGAAAGAGAGAGGCTAGGGAGCTGTCAATGAATGAATTGATTTCCTATACATGCAGTGTCAAAATAACTTTAATCTGTCTGCTTCAGAACACAACAGTAATATTTGTTTTGTTTTCTAAATTTCTTTACCAGTGATCAGCACTGGCACACTGGGCCATGTTCTTAGATTATTTCAAGCAATATTTTATAAGTCAACAACAAGGCTCTCTTCCTGCTTACCTTTAGCAAAGAAATATAGGAAACCTTTGTAAACATTTTCTCCCATCTAAAGAATGAAAGTATTCTCTCAAAACCAGTCTTTTTAAACACATAGTCAAGCTATTCAAGAACTGTTAATGTTGGTTTGGGGGACTTGGACTCTCAACGAGTATGTACTGAGATTTTCAGTATTCTCAGGCATGCCACAATAAATGCAGAAATAAATGAGATAAATAAAACAACTATACATTTTAAATGGTGTCTGGCCCAGTGCTGGACTTACATCACAAAACACTGTAGTATGAAAAACTCCCACTCCTCAGGAAAGATCCACTGTTTAGAAAGCTCCAGTTCTGCCCTGCAAACCAGCTAAAACACCTCCATGCCTCCACAGTCCTCCCTGCCACTTGTGGAGACAAAACTCCAGAGTCTGTTTTCAACTACTACAATGCTGCCAGTCGAAATGCTAGTTTGCCCTGCTATAGGGAGAAAGCACGATCATTTCTCAATACTGTTTTATTTTGTTCCCATTGCACATTCCCAGGAGACTGATTAAACTCACCTTCCCCATATATAGGGGCCATACAGACTCTCTGCAGCAGTCAACCAGCGTTCAACAATGCCAGAAAGCTTGCTGATGGCTGTTGGCAAGAGGCAAGGCTCTGCCCACACTCTGCTCCTGTCAGAAAACAGAAAACATCAGGTGATACTTCAGCAAACTGAATTATCTCTTAGAAAAAAATAGCCTGACTGAAGCTCACCACACTTCCATGTATGGTAATAGAGCAAGGAGACCTCCCATCAGACCTGGGCCCTCCTAGACTAATGCTCCAGGGAATATGGCAAGAGGTAACCAAAAATCTCTTCAACCAGGCAATGAGAAAGCAGCTGTAATGACTTCAGGGGACAGTAAGCAACATTTGTGAAAGAGGAACATACCTTTGCCAGTGCAGTGCCATGAATTTCTTTACACCCGACTACACTTCAAACCCTCTCAGTACTCACAGCTCATGAACCCAACTGTTCCCTCATCAATGACTCAACATCTTTGCTACTTCACAGCACGAAGCACTGTATAGACACATAAAATGCAGAGTGAACTCACTGCAAATCTTACCTTGGACCTATGTCTGCATGTATGAGGTCTCCTGCCACCAGGGCCACTAGGTAGGCAGGAACTGGATATTCCATGTAAAATTGATATACACCTTCCTCTTCTAGGTAGGAGCTTTGGGTGGCACTCATCAACACCTGTATGCCTGCTGGAGCCTGGAACACCAACATCATACACATCAACTCACCAGATAACCTCAGCTGAATGACTGAACCATAGACCTCTGGTTCATTTTCATCTATGCCTGATGATGTACATTAAAAACAATCATTTACATAATATAAAATGTAAGACTTCTGTGAGGTTTTTCTACCACAATCTGCCCAATCCATGAAAACATACCAACCAAAAATATTACTCCTCCTATATGCCAGCTGCCCCAAAAGCACCCACATATTAAATTATTTCATCTACACAAAATGCAACATTATTTGATGCTGATTTCAAAAGACTTCAGTTTTTTTCTTTCAAAAATTGGTACAATACAGTTGAGTAATATCATCAATATTGGAAGGGACCAGCCATATTCTCTCTCATATTTTCATTTCACAATTACCCTTTCAGCATTGAGTATGAGGAAGGCAAGACCCAAGCATGGTAGGCAACAGAGTTACCTCTGTGGCACTACCCTGATTCTGGCCCAAGAACCAGAACTGAACCTAAAAACTCCAGTATTCTTTATAACACTGAATCACAATATTTTTAGCAGGTGTACATACATGATGTAACTATGTTTCCACAGGTTAACAGCAACTAAGCTCCATGAACCATTCACAGCCATCTCTCACCTTGACAGTAGCTGAGTAGGTGCATTTCACTGCAGGGGTGTCAAAGCAGGGGAAGAAGGAGCGGTTACACACCGAGTGTCCCTGTGTGAAGACAAAGGGCTTGGCATTTCCATACGTCAGCTCTGGATCCAGCCACCAGATCTGTTGAAACACAACAGGAAGAAGAGGTGAGGGAAAGGGACAACATGACAATGACAAACTGCCGAAAACAAAAGTGAAATCAAGATGATTGTGGGGGAGAAGCACCACCTCAGCTGCTTAGCTCTCCGGATGAATACCTGGCACAGGGCACATTCCCATCTCTAACAATACATCTTTCTACTCCAGTTTATTGGCCAGGAATGCTCAGAAAAATTTCTTACTGCCTGAACACTGAGTGGTGACACATAACACAGCAACTTTCAGACACTCACTATTTCTGTTGTATCAATTTGCTTGGTTAATAATAAGTCCCTAACAAATATCCACACAACTTTCTTCTCAAAAGGAGTACTTTGGATATCTCCATGTTTATAACTCAATATGAACAGGAATAGAAGGGGTCAGGTAACACAAGCTGAACAGAAAACAACCCAACCCAAAACAAACCCAAATCCACAAACTAAAAATCCCTGAAGCTGAACAGTGTACACAACATTATCTGTGACCCTGACACTGCCCTCCTGGCTGAAGCATCAAACATTTTGACACTATGCAAAAAAGTCGGTATATGTAAGAAACATCTGGTCAAGGACACTGGAGGCCTCTTTTTACAGAATGGATAAGCAGATTCTGGGTGGTCACAAAAGAAAAGCCAACAAAACACACCATCGAGCACGTCAATTTTCAGTACCAAACAGCAAATAAATCACAAGTCAGACCTTCAGCAAATAATTAGAACAGATTAAGAATAATAAGAAAAAGTCCAATTATTTGCCTTTTTGTCTGTTTCAAAAGTTTGTGCTTTCACATGCTCCCTGCCTCCAACTTTGAAGTGTAGGAGCAATTTTAAATAAGGATTTTCTTGTAATCCTAGAACTCTGGAGCTGAACTTTGATGGAAAATATCAAATATTGTGAAATTTGCAATAAAATTGGAACCACTGGAAGTCTTGGAAACAGTCAAGTGCAAGGAATAAAACTTCTGAGTCTGCTGAACTCTTAGATCAAAGCAACCAATAAATCTGAGATCAGGGAACAGCAGTTAGTGCAAACACTAGTTCAGTTCTGGTCCTCAAGGGAAAGCAACGAAACACAGAAGAGAAGCCTGAGTACTAAGTCTGCTCACGTTTTAACAATATATTACAAATCTGTCTCCCAGTTAACTTTTGGAAGTTAAAGTTTTCTCTCTCTCCTTCTGTCCTCTAAGGTTACTTTTTGATATCTTCTTCCCTTGCCTTTAGACCTTTTTCCTCAGATGCCAGTGTGCTCCTCTCCCAAATCATCCACTGCAGCAGCACCCCTGGGGATCAGTGAAAGGTAAGGATAAGAAACACACAGTCAGCAACTTTCAGTTATTCCCATGGAGTCTCACACTTCCACTGGCAAATGTTTGGGGTTTTTTAGGTGGGAGGCATTACAAAATTAAAAATCTTTATTTAGAAGTAAAATTAATCTCTTGAAATTTGTTTTAAGATTACCCTCTTCTTTTTCAAGCCTGCAGGGCCAGAAACAAGCCTAAAGCAGGACTTCTGAGGAGCCCTGTCTGTTCACATCCATGTGCTGCATTTCAGCGTAGCACTGCCCACAGCCCTGGATCACAGCCCAGGGGCACCTACAGAGCTACAGATTTCCACTACATTTCTCATGGATACCTGCATTTCACAGCAATGAATATCATTCCTGCAATGCCACGTTATGGAACTGGAGACAACTATTCTAGACTGCATTTGGGGACATATGTCTCGTTACACGGCAATAACTAGTAACTTCCACCCAGAACACACATTCACAAAAAAATGGAAGTGATGTATTTTAATACAGGGGAGTAGTTTTCTAATGATCCAGGGAAGAGGCTCAGAAATTAAATTTCAAAGATCTGCTCCAATGCCGTTTAAAAACACTCCTCTGATCAGTGGCTTTGTGCTTATATTACAGTCTGACTTCCAATCTGTATCACTGGCCCTGCTGAAGAGACTCATTTTCAAAACACTGTTTCCTTTGCTTTCTGAGAGACAGAAGAGGCTAACAAAGAAAACAGAGAGATAAGGCAGCACCACACCTCAGTTGCAACACTTGAGTAGGAAGGAAAACGGGCTGACAGACGATGTCTTTACAGCAGAGAGATAAGGGGAAGTTCTCCCTGAGCAGTGCAGGAGGAAAACATAAGCAGGAAGGGAAGGGGAACCAAGAGTTGATTCTTGTTTACAAGAAACTCCATAAATTAAGGACAACTTCTTTTCAACCAGTCCTGCTTTATTTGACATTTGGTTGAAGTTAAGTGAAGCACCAGCCCCACAAGCCAAGAGGGAAAACATTTGCAGAGGATGAAGTATATTTTTCCCCTGTTTTCTAATGTCTGCAGCTACATGGCAAGCCTCTGTCCCTCTTTCCAGACGCACTTGGAACAATGATGAAAGTTATCCTGAAACAATATAAATAGATCTGTAATATAAATAGACTAGGCTATGCTGCTGGACAGAGGCAGGGCTACGGGCTGGGGAAAATGAGTATAAGCAGCATCCCAGAAAGGAGTGCGAGGCACAGGGTGCTGCTGGGGCGGGCAGTGGAGCATAGGGACAGAGCAGTATTTGGGGCTGTATCATCTACTCCACATCCAAATTCCTCCTGCACTTCCCCTTGGGAAATACACATGACATCCTCGTCATGCTCTTCATTTCTATCTAGGTTTTCATGTATACAGGAAAGCTGTTTCACACATTAAAGTTGTTCTGTGGCGCATTTCAATTAAAAAGACCTGCTGTATGATTCCTCTCCTGAACAAAGGCTTTGGGCAGCCTAGGCTTTCCCCTGCCCACGAACTGCAAAGAAGCTCACACTTTATAAGGCACCTGCCAAGAGTATAATTTTTATTGACTTAGATCATAATCTTTTGCCCAAATCTGGCAAATGACAAAGGCAATTAGCTACGCCTCTTTTAATTTTAAATCTCTCCATGTTTCTACATGCATTATAGATGAAGGTCGCAGGAAGAGCTGCAAAGCCACAGCTTCTGTTCTAGGCAAACAAGCTTCTCTATCTGATGACAAAGTAAACAAAACACCTGAGATGCAGAGCATGTGACAGGAGCAAGGCACACCTGGGCAGCAAGTCATTCTATGGGGACTGAGGAATCAAGACAAATCTAAGGAGTTACAGGGAAGTTTCTAGCACTGCAAAGAGGGTTGGCCTTTCTGCTAAATCCTGAAGATGAGGAAATGTCATAATTTTTTATACCAGAACTAAGAGCAGGATTTGCATTTGAGGAAAGAAAATAGCACTGGTGTTAAGATGTGCACTGCCAAATCAGAGGAATGACACAGTGAGCAAGAGATAGGTGTAGATTTTTCTCTCTAGGGAAGGAAAAAAGAATATATCACACAAGAGTATTACCAAGAAGTAAGGGATGAGAGAGAAGAAGGGGAGGAAGAGCAGGACTACCGTCCCTGACACACCTGATCAGTGTGTGCCTTCAGCCCACACCAGAAAAGACACACAATGATTGTGACAGTCTTGCCTCTGATGGAAACTGGTGATGTACTGAGCATATGGTCTCCTAACAGCACAGGGAGCAGGAATGCTCTGTGAAAGGCAGATTTAATCTCTCAGCTGTCTCTCAATGTCCATCAAACAACCAAAGATCTTGGCTTCTTCCTCCACACGAGAAATAATGGGACAGTCAAATAACACGTCCAGATGGCTCAAAGCAAGTATATCAAGACAACAGGTTTCCAATTTTAAACACACTACTATCTCTGCTGCTGATCTTACTGCCAACACATTCACACTGCACTGTAACATGCATTTACTGTTTTATAGGTCCCACAAGTATGCTTAATGTCCCACAGAAAATAAACCCTGACCTAAGGAGAATATATTCCTAGAATGGCCAAAGAAAAGAGAACTGTTAGCAGAGAGAGGTCTGACACTGTAAAGCTGTGCCTCACTGACAGAGAAAAGGGACTGCCAGAATATTTACAAGACGTGAGTATAAACCAGTTGACCCTTATACGCATATAGGTTACTCATCCCTGTTAAAGTGCAGTGCTGAGCCAAAAAGCAGCAATGACAGAGAGCACTACAATAGCACCAAACCACTTTGGATCCAAACAAAATACTTCAGCATGCTGAACATGAAGGGCTACAACAGGTGCTACTCGAGGACAAATATTTTGCCAGCCAAAACCTACAATAGTGAGTGAGCAAACATGGTAGGATTTATGTCAGCGAGCATGCCTGCTTCTGCTTTCCAGTATCACTTGGGAAGGGCAGTGCAAGTCCCCGATACTGTGACCGTCAATAATCTTGACATGAGTCCTTGCAGCTTCATTTCAGCTGAAGCAGGACACGCTGTTAAAGGTACAATAAAGACTTCAAAAAACAGTATAAAGAATAGGTAGTTCACCTCTGATCCATGGGGAGAAAGACAAAAACAGAGGGAATGGAAGAAATGTCCTCCTCCAGCATCCACACAGGACTACGTGCGGGGCCAAGGAGGCAACACATTAATACAAGGTGAGACTAAATGAACATCACACCTATCAGTGCCCCAAACCTTCCAGTGGTCTTCACATTCCCAAAGCCAGATCAGTATTCCAATCATACTGAGATCATTTCTCCATAGACTCAGCAGGACAGGTTGCCCCTTTGGCAACAGGGCTGGCAAAACCCAGGGGAAAGCACAGGCTGGCCCGAAATAAAACAATTTGTTCAAGAGGAGGAAAGCATGTTATCGTGTACTTTGGGAGGTGTGGCTCAGCCAGACTGAGAACGATTACAGAGCACACAGCAGTGCCAAATTAGCTTTAAAGCCTTCTCACCAAAAACAAGGCAGAGAGTGGACAAAAGAAATAGGTTTCTTCATAAACCTGGGAAAAAAATAATGAACAGAATCTTCTGAACACACTGTGAGCTCCATGGCAGAGTATTGTACAAGGAAACAGTAAAGCCAGGAATTCCAGAGGTGAAAAGGAACAATATCCAAGTGGATCTGAACTTTAAAAGTGCCAGAATCTTACTTCATTTTTGCACTTCTAGAGAAGGATTAGAACATTAAAAAGTCACCATATGACCACAGGAAACTTCTGTCAATAAAAATCTTCACAACTCACTATTCCAAGTGAGCCAATGTTTTAAGACTACCCAGATCATTCCAAGGTTGAAATTATTTTTGTGATCTTCCATGTAGTATTAAAATTAGACAGAGAAACATCCAGCAAACTCATTCTAATCAGCAACACTTTCCTATCAAGAGGAAAGGCCTACTATTTACTTCCTGTGGGTTGTTTTGCAAGAAGCTTTTATGTTTAATTCCTGCTCTTGTTAAATACATTGTAAACGTCAAATAGATCCATACATTTACTGGTTTTGACCAGTGCAATAGCAACACCAAATCAGAGGGCTGAGAGACAATTCCTTTAGGCAAGATAGAGGCAACAAAGTTGCAAGACTCTTAAAAAACAAACATGTCTTTTGCAAATAGATTCATGAACCACATGATGATAATCACCTCAGTTTAACTTCCAACCTGAACAGACTGTACAGTAATAAAATGAACCGATGTTCCAGTGGGAACTTCATATTTTCACTGTCATAACTTAAAAACACAAGATCTGACAAGCAGCACCTAAAAGGCTGGGAATAAAGTGCTTCTAAATACCAGGAGTTTAAAAGAAGTGACAGAATTCACAAAGTATTTCACTGCTGAAGAAAGCTAATCCACAGACATGGAAGCACCTCCATGGCCACATTCAAAGGGGTGTTTTGGGACATTTCTCATCCTTTTTTTCAGCAGATAACTTGTAGAAACATGTGGAATCACCACTGCTCTTCTCAAAGCTCCTGACCACGGCTCATTGCAACACCAGCCTAGGTGTGCAAGGCCTGATTTTGTTAGCAGCTAGCAAAACCCCCAGGGAAACTCCTGCATTGTGGATGACATAATTTATCCTCAAGGACTGAGTCGAGGCAGGAGTTTCCAAATTGTCACTCTCCTCGCCAACAACTGCAATGTCCTTAAAGAGCGAAAAACTTTCCAAATACTATCGTGATGGAGGATGAATAGCCTTGGGGTCCACGCAATGGGGGAACACAGGAGGGAGAGCGGCTGGGTCGGTATGGGCACCGCTGCTGAGTGCGGCGGGGTCCGCGGGGCTGGCAGTGCCGAGAGCCCCTGCGGGCAGGGGACAGATGCTGCTGCCCAGCGGGCTGGCGCTGCCAGGCGATGGGGTCAGGGACAGGACCGCAGGGACTGGCAGAGAGACAGATACCTCCCGCCGCCTTTGCTGCGGGGCCGGGGCGCTTCCCCGACGGTCACTTAGAACAGGAGCAAAGATGTGCGACAGGCGCGGGCGGCACAGGAGCGCTCTGCCAGCCGCCCCGGGACCCTGTTTCCTACGTTACCACCCCCCGCCCGGTACTCACGGCGGGGCCGTCGGCCGTGGTGTAGCGGACGATGATCTGGAAGGGCTGGTGCGGCTGG
>VZTG01006537.1:1193412-1242621 GCA_013397845.1 Melanocharis versteri
CTGCGCGCGCACCCGCCCCGCCCCCGGCCCCGCCCCGCGGCGCCTCAGCCCGGCCCGGGCAGGGCCGGACACGGGGCGGGCACCGGGACGGCCCCGGACAGCGGCACCGCTCCCGGGAGAGCAGCGTTCACTTGTTCATTCGCTCACTCATTCGTTCATCCCCTCACTCAAAGGCGTAGGGAGCCGCGCGTGCCGCCCTGCGCGCTGGCTGCTCCGTCCAGCCGTGCCCCTGCTCACGGAGCGGCTTTAACCGGCCCACGCAGAGCTTCCCTCCTCTCCCCGTACCCCAGCCCCGGTGCCTGGCCCGGACACACCGATCCCAGCCCTCCTGCCCTGGGGACGGCCATTGGCATGGCCACAGTGCCCCGCTCGGCTCACTCCTGTCCCCTGCGCACCGCCTGAACGCCTCACTTTCACCGTCCCCAGCTCCACGACAAACACCCCCAAACCCTCCACACCCCGGCTCCCAGCAGGGCTGATTCTTGCACCCTCATCCCACCCGTACCTATTCTGGCTTCCTCACTCCTCCTGGTCACACCCCCACATCGAGCTCACAGCTAACCCTAAATAGCCTCCCTTCTCCCTGCTCCCCATACACACCCGTTTTTTCAATCCCTTCTCTCCCAGCTGGGCTGCCCGTAGTTTCCTGCCTCCAACTCTCACTGCAAACTGGCCCCAAAGCCCAGCTCAGACATAATGTACTTTACTCTTCCCCAGAACTCGAGGCAATCAATCACACACCCTCTACTGCTGCCTTCCTAAATGGGGAAGGACAGAAACCACAAAATTATCAGCTTTGTACAAGCACTTGTTTCTCTGCATGGCAACAGCAGGAGTCAGCAAGCTGGAAGGAAGGAGGTGTGTGCAAGTAACTGTGATTTGGACTCCTCCCAGCCCAAGAGAAGCACAAAGTCTTTGCCCCATGTAATGACACTTCTGTAAGTTATTTTCACTCTAATTTTCACTGTTATGCTTTGCCTACCTCATTGCCTGATGAGACTCCAAGGCACATATTTTGGACAAGACAGGAACATTTCTCACGTGGTTGTGGGTTTAATGAACCCGTAGTGGTACATTCTGAAAGCCTCCCAAGCCTTACACTAATGACTGCAGCATCTGCACCAAATTCCAGCTCAGTTTCCACTGTATCGTCACACCGGAGGCACAAACTGTGGCCTCAGCACATTGTGGCTGCGGTTACTGGCTCAACCAAGGGTTAAACAAATCACAGTAGCACCCTCCACTGACCTGAAGCTAAAGAAAACCTTTGTGTAACCATTCATACATAGAAAAACACATGCTATAGTTGCAATAAAAAA
This sequence comes from Melanocharis versteri, assembly GCA_013397845.1. NCBI lineage: Eukaryota > Metazoa > Chordata > Aves > Passeriformes > Melanocharitidae > Melanocharis > Melanocharis versteri. The sequence continues at coordinate 1,194,732 of VZTG01006537.1, forward strand.
ATAATAAGATAGCACTCAGGCTCTTTGGTTGCCGCGTACAGCACCCTGCACTTCCTCAGTGTTCTTTTGAAGCACCTTCAAAAAGAAATTTTGCCTTTGCAATAAATCCCCTTGTAACTAAGAAAATAATTTTGGTTTTTTCCTGCCATTTTTGCTGTCCACGTCCTCCTTTAATAAATCAAATGTTCTGCTTTTATCCTTCTGATACCTTCTCTCACTCATACCAGTTGCCTTTTGAAAAAATTCGGCTTTCTCAAATTTTGTTCCCAGTGATGCACTAAGCCTGTTTGACCTGGCTTTCACCTACAGGTGATATGCAAAGCACAGCCCCAGCAACTTCAGGATCTGACCCTGCACAACCTTCATTACAGGTAAGGGTGAAATGTCCTCAGGTGTTCGAGCCAGCACAACTTCAGGGCCTGATTACACCAATCTAACTGCATGTTCAGTCCAGGGTAATTTTAGAAGAATCCTACCTGTGCTTTGGTTGAAGTCCCAAGCAAGTGCAGTGTGTCCACTCATCAGACAGATGAGATGAGCAGGAACACATTCTCTTGAAGAGGCTCTAAGCTTTTGATAATGAATCAGGATCAGCTGCACTTGCTGTGATGTAATGGAAATTCCAGAGAACAATACAGTAACCAGTTATCCCAGGCAAATCTCTCTCCCCTTGCACACCTGCTGGTCTTGAGCCACAGCCTTTGCTGTAAGGTGTACTGGTTTTGGCTGGGCTAGAGTGAATTTTCTTCACAGTAGCTGGTACCAAGCTGTGTTTGGGGTTGGTGCTGAAAACAGTGTTGATAATTCAGGGATGTTGCAGCTGTTGCTGAGCAGGGCTTGCACAGTCAAGGACATTTCTGCTCCTCACCTGACCAGCAACGAGGCTGAGGGTGCTCAAGGAGATGGGAGTGGACACGGCAGGGACAGCTGACCCAACTGACCACAGAGATATTCCAGACCAGATGGCATTATAAAAGCTGGAGAGGAAGGAGAGGACATTCAGAATGATGGTGCTTGTTTTCCCAAGTCACCATTACCACAATGGAGCCCTGCTTTCATGGAGATGGCTGCCCATGGGAAGTGGGGAATTAATGCCTTGTTTTGCTTTGCTTGTGTGGCTTCTACTTTCCCTATTAAAAGCTGTTTTGATCTCAACTCTCAAGTTTTCTAGCTTTTACCCTTCCAATTCTCTCCCCCATCCCACAGAACTGTGTGGGGCTTAGTTGACAGCTGATATTAAACCAGAACAGAAGCATGTGCTATCTCCATACTATTTTGGGTAGGATCTCTTTAAGGAAAGTCTCTGTCCCAATCCCGGTGTCTTATTCTATTGCTCACAGGATGAAGTCTTCACTGGGTATCACACTATAAATGCTAAAGCAGAATCCAATTCCTGAACATTCCAATCACCATCATCAACCTCTTGTAGAATGCTTCAAAGATACAGATATTTCAGTCTCATTTGTAAATATTGTTTCTTCTTTCCACTTCAGTGACAGGGCCCTTGGCCAGGCCTCAGCTTGCTCCTGTGGTTCAGGATGAAAGCCAGTAAAAAAATTACAGCTACCCTTGTGAGCAGCAATACTTCAGTACACCTGTGAGACAAGTGCCAAATGAAGCACAGAAGTGATCACAACAGAAAGAACGTTTCCTTCTGTCAGTCTCTGTCTTTAATTCCAAAGTAACAGTGCTGCGGCCAAGGTTTAACAAAATGGTTCAGCCGATCTCTGCTGTTCACAGGTGACTGTTCACCTGCTCCATCACAGGCCCTTGTTTGACACCTTGCTGAGCTGTTTCAGCTCACCAAAGCTACAGCAAAGATTCAGCTCTTCAGGAGAGCGTAACTGGGAAGCAGCAGTTTGGGGCAGTGAATGCTGAGCAGTTCCCTCTCACACCTATGCTACTGCTACAGCCAGCACCTACTGAAAAGAGCAGCCCCACTTCACTTCCCTTCCTGTGGGTGGTGCCTTCCTGTCTCCTCCTTTGTACAGCACTCCTGCTTTCTGCAAGTTAGCTTTCTGAACTGGACCACACAAGAGCCACTGCTGGCATCGGGAAAGGAAGAGGAAGTCCCAGCCTGGAAGAAGAAGGAGGATAAGATCAGGATGGCTCCCCTTTTAGCTCAGCCTTAGCTGCAAAGTGAAGCCACACACTGACCCCAGCAGCATGCAGAACCAGGTACATTAGCCCATTTCCTTCAAGGGAAATACTGAAGTCCATGGGGTAAACTCCAGGCCTGTGAGCAGGGTAAGGTCTGTGCCAGTTAATTCTTGCTTTGAACAAGAGTTAAGAACAATCACAACAACACTTTTTGTGCTACTTCAGGCTACAGTGCAAGCTCTGTTAATGCCACAATTTGCCTGTGGTACTGGTAGATAGAAATGCTTCTTTCTGTGACTTTGCAGTCATGTTACACTATAAACAGTAGTGCTTTCAGGTAAAGAAAATGGAAAATATGAGCCTGAGAAGGTCCTCCATCTGACCTCAGCCCTTCCACTTGGCTTGAATACGTGCACTATAAATTATTACTCCCCGTACTACTCAACATACATGTATTGCAGGCTACTCCCATGCTGGAGGGGAAAAAAAATCACTCACTACACTTTTAAAGAGACACCTCTACTCTGAGGAAAGAAAGATCAGACTGTGGTGCACGACAAGAGGAAAAAAAAAACCAAAAGCCTACAAAACCTGTTCCCCAGGGCTCAAAAAGGTGCAAAGTTCTTTATGTGCCCAAAACAAACCACTTAAGCCAATAAAATTTACAAAACCCAAAATAGTTTTATTTACTTCTCAGATTTCTGCCTCAATGAGACATTTTGCAAACATGCTAAGGCTACAAAATGTCCAAGTTGACAAAGACATGCAACGCTGACCATTCAATAAGTCACGGCTATCACAGGAGCGACTGTGTCCCCCCCGGGTCACAGGTCCCGAAAAACAGGGATGGTGTACAGTGATCATGGCAACGCACTACGCAGGACCCAGTAACCTGAGGTAGGTCATTTACAGTAAGAAAACCATGTCCTACACCAGTGTTACATCCTGATCAACAAGAACCCCTTTAAGGTTCCAGAAGACGTGGGGTCAAGGACTGCTTCCTTAACAAGTGTGCAAGAAAGGAACAGGAAATATCGATGTTGATTAATCTTAGTATAAGTGAGCAGAACAAAGAGTTAGTGTTACCCATGCCAGTGAAAGCCAACCTAAACCTCTGAGGAGTGTTAGCAGCTTCAAGATAAAGAGTCAGTCAGCTGAAGCAACTCTGAAAAGGCTTTCCTGCCAGCATTCAGGGTATGATTTGAACCTTATGATTAATTTGTTACAGATCATTCCACGAACAGTAAGATTTTGGTTGTGTTAGATCAGCGAAGCAGGAAGAGCTTGGGCTTGCTTGCATTAAAATAAACTCTGCTGATACAGTAAGAAATACTGTGTCAGGACACTGAGAAAATACAAGGCCTTAATGTGACCGAGGAGCTGCTCTCCACTCGGATCACTAAAAACCCTGCTTTGGAAAAGCATCATGGGAAGCAGCAGCCGCTGCCGTGGTGAACATTAGCGATGCCCCAAATAGCTTTGATAAATTACAATGCAATAGTTACACCACAGAGCTCTTCTCTGCTGCGCTAGACAAAGATGTGACAATAAAGGACACTATTGCAAAGCTTCACTTCCACTCAGACACGCAGAAAATCTGGCACTAGGAAAAGACGAACTGTAAAAGACAAAACGTTGTCTGATACAGTCCGATAACAAAGCCAGATCTCTGGTACCATAAACTGTACAAAAATGATAGAAAAGAATATGCACTGTTATTAATACAGTGCTTATTTTAATATAAAATAAACAGCTTACATTTCCACTGTAAATATAGGCTATATACAGAATTATGTATAGATATAGCTACATGTATAAAGCTTCATTATAGGCCTCTGATACATTTATAACTATGGCTCCCTGAGCCATTTGTAGAGTGCATTTAATAACAAAAAATTAGTAACATGGAATAAATACAATAATAAAAACATGAAGAGTTCTTCTGACATGGTTTTAAAAATTCTCTGGCTTGACACATTGTGCTAAAAATTAAAAGATGAAAAGGCAATAATCTGCGAGGAGGAGGAGGAGCTGCTGGCCTGCCACAGGCAGGGAGCATAGCTCTCCAAAATTAAAGTGACTTTGCCCTGAAGTTTAGCCCTTGACAGCAACCTTGTTCTCCGCAGCAGCAAACATAGCATAGAAGCGCGAGTTCTCGTTGGCCAGAAGGGCAGTCGGGGTGTCGAATTCCACTACCTGAAACCAAACAAGGCAGGTAAAGTACGTCAGTAAAAGTCAGCAGAGAATTGACTCCCAGCCCTTGGACTTGTGATGTGATAGTACAGAATATAAAACACAGCATTCATCCTTAGATGAGATACCAGGCAGTGAAAGTACCTGCATTTATGGATACTGTAACCTGGAATGCTTCAAACTGGCTCAAACACTGGAACTAACCCAATAGGAAGCAACCTCTGGTGGCTCTGGCAGAGGCAGATGCTATGGGCTTTTGCCTTCTCTACCTTTAAGAACCTTGCCCAGTGTTCTTGCATTTAATTTAACTGTTTATGGCTCCCAAATGGAAGCCTGAAAAATAGGTGAAGTATCTGTCATAGGTGTGCTTGATGATACAGGGCTTTATGAAAGTAATAGGAAACTGCCACTGAGCCCAGCAGAGATGTTTGTGTTATTACCCATCTCAGAATTAACCTACAAAGGAAGCCTCAAAAAGATTTCTAAAGACAGACTGTTATTCTATGGTACTTTCTTGGTGTGAAAAAGAAATGTTGCCATCTTTGATCTTGTCACAGTCAGGCAGCAACTGATTCTGTTGGAGTATTATCACCAAGGACATGAATGAACAAAGAGGATTTTCTACCCTGCAGTGCAGCTGTTCCCTCTCACATGGCACCACCAGACTGGAGGCAGAGACGCCTCCCTGCTCACCTGTCCCTGTGTTAGCACCATGATCCGATCACAGCCCAGGACCGTGTGCAGGCGATGGGCAATTGTTAACATAGTGCAGTCTGCAAACGCCTCTCTGATGGTCTCCTGGATCAGTAAGTCTGTCTCCGTGTCCATAGCAGCTGTTGCTTCATCCAGGATCAATATCTGAAAGCAGCAGAGAATCCTGGCTGTTACCCATGGTCACACCTTCCCTCCCTGAATATAAAAATACAGAGTGGGCAGAATGGCCACAGCCAAGCCTTGTCACAGCTGGCAATCCTTACAGAGTTGTGGGCACAAATGCAGTTTTCACAAGTACCCTTTCAGTTTTCTTTATGTAATTGCCTTCAACAAAGCCTATGCATGACACTCGCATTTCATGGTCACATCCTAGAGTTACATGTGTATTATGACCTGGGCCTCAAGTTTCCACTGCTTTGAATTTTATATTCAGTAGATGAATCTCAAATACAAATGTTACCAGTAAACTAATTTGACACATCCCTGGTGGTGACATTCCTCCTGGAGTGAGTCAATACTGACTAGGCTTAACAGCTGTCTTACGCTGGGTAAGAATTCTCTTCCCCTCAGACATAAACTGATTTGGAGTGATTTCTTGTCAAAGCTGAACTGGACATGCTTTGTGCAGGTACTACAGAGACAGCAGGAACTTCTGCTGAATAGTCTGACTTTAAAAACAGCTGCAGAGTGAACTTTAAAATATCATGATATATCACATTTCAGAAAAGAGGTTGTTAAAACCAGAATTCTGGTCAATCTTAATCCACAAGTCCTTTCTCACTATAATTATTGTTTGTTTTCCATTCCTGCAAAATCTTTCACTTGGCTGGCATAGCATGGTCTCAAATTCCACTTGGAGACCACATTTTAGCAGAGCACCATGTAGAAGGAAAACACTTGGCTCACATTCACAAGAAGGTGGAAGAAGGGAAGAATCTGATGCTCCCCAGTAACAGGACACTGAATAAATGATTAGGCCAGTCTGACACACTATTGTTAACACTTGCAAGCAATGCCTTTCCAATGGCAGGATATTACAGGAGCTACCTACAGATACCTTCCTGGGTGCCTTAACCTTACACCTCTCTGGGTTGCAATAACCATTGGTGTGATTCCTCTGACAGACAGAAAGAATCCAGCACAAAAAAAGGCTTGTTCAATCCTATAATTTTGGTATCTCCAGCTATTTCTCTCCCTGCTGTGCTCACCTTGCAGCGACGCAGCAGAGCTCTTGCTATGCACAGTAACTGTCTCTCTCCAACAGAAAAGTTCTCCCCATTTTCCATCACTTCTGAATCAAGTTTCATAGGCAGCTGTGCAACCTGTGTGGGAAAGAAGAGGCAAAAATCTTAGAGCATTGCACAAAATCATATAAACATGAACAGATCTCCTGACAATCTTTGTCACCAAGAGAAGAGAGTGAACCTAGTCCCTGCAGGGATTCCTGCAGCCTATGTTCCATAGCCACACCTGCCACCTGACTTACAAGAAAAAGAATTGCAAATGGCATGGCAGCAAGACTTGCTGCAGAGAGCCTCACAAAGGCCAGGTTTTAAGTTCAGTATAAATTTGCACATGTGACGTGTACACTCAGAAATGGAAATGCAGAATGCACCTAAGGCACATACAGAAAAACATCACTTGAAATGTTTTAACACCCTAAGAATCCCTGTGATGAAGCAGCACTCTGCTATGCTATATACTATGAAATACACAGAATATGGCATGTTCTCAAAAACCCAAAAATATCTGTCTGATAAAATCATGGGGAAAAAGAAAAAAAATTGGTCAAATAAAGCATAGAGAACAAGCGGGAAAATGCAGAGAAAAGCTTTATCTAAAGACCTCTAAAGTAGCTACTGACAGAACATGGCTTTGGAAGTCAAATACAAACATGCATGTCGCAGGGCACAGAATACTTACACACTCCTTCATGTGAGTCCTTTCCAAAGCAGCCCAGATTTGTTCCTCACTGTACTGATTGAAAGGATCCAAGTTTGATCTGGAAGGGGAAGCAGAAAACAAGCAGAATTTTAACTCAGCAATGAATGGCAAACCAGCAGTGGGCTAATTCATCCAGACAGGTGATTCCCATCTGGCCTTCCACTAACAGTTTCCTTGCCAAGGACATCAGATGTTCCCAGCGCACTGGGGTTAGATGAACCAAAAAACCAGAGTAGAGATAGAAGATAAAGATACTAAAACTTCAGCCACATCTAAAGGGAAGCAAGACTTCCATACAGGATGATCACATCCAGTGCTGCATTGAGCCAGATAAAACCATTCATCTGTGCTTTTTTTGTTTCAAAACCAGAACAGAAGCTAGGATGCCTGAGAGCTACCACCTCACCAGGCACCTACTGCATTTCAGGTATAAGCTGGTAGACTGCCTAGTCCCTTCTTCCCTTCTTATGGTCTCACTAACCTCACAGTGCCACTGAACAGCACAGGTTCCTGAGGGATTATGGAGAGTTTGCTCCGAAGATCTGCCAAGCCAATGTCATTTATTTTCACTCCATCAATTTTAATGCAGCCTCCAGACAGTTCAACAAGACGGAAGAGTGCCATTCCAAGGGAAGACTTCCCTAAAAATGAGACAGGAAAAACAAGACTGATGTTTCTACAGAATCATAACAGCTTTCAGATGAGAAAGCATTTTAAAAGCTATCCACATCTAAGAAAAGTTTTAAAATACCATAAAGTCCTGGCAAGCAATGCTCTGGTAAGTACTGAGGCTCAGCATTTAAACTTCTGAGCAATTGTGGGGGCAGCTCCTAATCTCTCCTCAAAGAAGCCATCCCTGGAGTGCTGCCCCAACCCCACTGCCAAAACCCCGCCATGAAAACCCAATACAACAATATACACTACTTATTCAGAAACCCATTTTGAAGTTGATTTAAGTCATCTCACAAACAAGGGTTTGGATTCTTGACATTACAGAGTTCTGAGATGGCTCAGAGCCAAACCTGGCTGCATTATCAGTACAAAAAAAACTTTCCAGAGAGTCAGACAAGCTGCAACGAGCGCATTGTAGGCACCAATCTGTGCTGATCAGTGGCTTGGGGAGTTAAATATGACCAACATACTGGCTCAAGCATAGTAGGATATCCCTCTGCTTTAAATGGAAACTTGTTTTCACTATTGTTTACAGGGATCTTGCTTATGTACACGCATGAATGGAATACTCCACTGACAGACTGCTCAACCCCTCCTGTGCAATCAACAATTTATTCAAACACAGAGGACAACCAATATGACTGCCCCAATCTATTCTGTAAAAGTAATAATTTAACTCTGCTTAGTGTTTTTCCTTACCTGAGCCTGTCCTCCCCACAATGCCAATCTTTTCCTTCGGTTTGATGGTAAAGGACACTTTTTTAAGTACTAGAGGGAGGTTCTCTCGATACCGCATCTCTGCATTTTCAAAAACAACTTCACCTTCCTGTGGCCAGTCCAGAGGAGGAGTTTTATTCTTAATTCGAGCAGGAGCTTCCAGGGAAAGTGTCTTTTAACAAAAATACAGAAGTTCAGTTTTCAGTAAACAAAGACACCAAAGGAAAATTATCAGCTGCAGCTTTCAGCAGTTCTTTCCTGCAGACTCAGCCCAGATCATTTATGGCAGTTTCACGATGAGCTGTTTGGCTGGATGTGGGCCCAGTGGTCCAGAAGTTTGCTGTACTACACTGACCACTCTGTTAACTCCCCTCCTGTTGCCCCAGAAATGACATCAGTCCTTCTATACAACAGTAGTTTTCATCAATGGAACTCAAAATGTATTTGAAGCCTATTATTTATCAGCACACTGCTATTGGATTTCATGGCACTCCAAAGACTGGATGCAAACTCTGCTGCATTTCTATGCCTCATTTGCCATGCCATGCCAGGGTCACCTCTGTTGACTTTGACACAGAAGAGAATGCCCAAGTAATACATTAAATACCACCCTCTTCTCCTCCTCCTCCTCATGTTCCCCTGTCCTACTGAATCACTGAGTCATTCCCTTCCAGCTTGCTCACTTTTGCTATTTCATTCTGCCCCTTGTTGAGCAGTTCACAGATTGAACAGAAAAGCAGAACCTCTGAAAGCCAAACACAAGGCTTTATAGCATGTTTAGAGTAAAGTCAAGGTCACTTTCCCATATTTGGCACAAGCACCCTCAAAGAATGGCAGCAATCCTGTCATGGGATTCACCTTGTGTAACTGAACCAGGCCATGACAACTCCTTTATAGTGTCTACAAAGAGAGATCTCTCTACAAATGATATAAAACAGCATTTCTAGAGTGTGATTTTTCTCATCCTAATATAAATACTTGGAACAGGTAATAAATTGCCCTCTGGAGTCACCCATTTCCTACACTGACCATTGAGAGATCCCACAAGGATGTCAGTCGTGGACATCTGCAACATCTAGTTAGAGGCAGATTAATTGTACACCAGGGGTTTGAGATAAAAACAGCCATCTGCTACAAAAGAACTCCAATTCTTTGAGCTTGATGCTCAAAACAGCAACCTGGAGCCCCCACTGGAAAAAGCCAAGCCTATGCCTTGATAAGACCCAGGAATGGTGTTTCACTGGCCACCCACCCTTCACTTGAGCTTCAAACTAGTTTTACAGTTTCATAAATGGCTGTCAAGAGGATTTATTTATTTAACTGGGGGAGTGGACAGGTTTTGGGGTTTTTTCTTCTGTTTTTTAGCCTGTGGATTAAATCTACAGGCTTTTAAAAAAGCTGCAAATATCAACTACTAAATAGCCCAGATTTACCAAATACATATATATCTCCCTCTGAGGTTCACAGGGAACATTAAATGAAAAAGCCTTTCACCTCACACACCAAACCCAGTAAGAGGCTTTCTCCTGGCTACACTTTCCCCACTGACCTATGCCCAGTTCTGCACACACAAATCCCAGTTACAAAGAAAGGGTTACAGATAATCAGAGCAGCTTGCTCAGCATTTAGCCTGGCACATTTCTCATGTTCGGCTGAGCACATTTCTCATGGTTGCAGAAAGAGCATTCCCTTGACTTTTCAAGCATATAGAAATATGTTACATAAGACAGCTGTAGAAAAGTAGCCTTATTAGGATGAAGCAGAATTATTTCAAGATAAAGTAACAAACAGTTATCTGTGTTTAAATGAAGGAATTCCATTAGGTTTGGAATAAAGGATGCCAGAATACCATCCTTTTGCTGTAACATAATGTTTGAATCACCAGTTATCCCTTTCACACACTCCACTCTTTACTGCAAGTTTCAGCAAACTTCCAATATCCTTATGTAACTCCAGCAATGCCTGTAAGTTTAGTTACCTACTAGCTCTGGGGCCATTCATTCCCCCAGTGCTGATACATGTGCTTCATAAAACAAACTCACTCTGCAGTGTTACAGCACAGGCTTTAGTGCCCTTCCAAGATCAGGAACATACAGCTGTACTAAAGGCAGACTATGGCTGAGGCCAGCAATGTAAAAAGCAACACAAAATTTCACAACAGGCAGTTGAATGCATTACAGTCCTACCTTGATATAGTGGTCAATCCTCTCCACTGAGGTGAAACGAGCTTCTGTCTCTGAAGCCAGTCTGACTGTAAACTGGAATAACCCTGTTAACTGAAGTGGTGAAAGAAAACAAAGACAATTTTTTAGAGCTGTGACTTGTTATTAAATTAAGAGATGAATGTGGCCAGCAAGATCAGGGCAGTGACTGTACTTAGGACTGGTGAGGTCACATCTCAAACCCTGTGCTTAGTTTTGGGCCTTTCACTACAAGACAGATATTGAAGTGTCCAGAAAAGGGCAACAGAGCTGGGGAAGGGTCTGGAGTCCTGTGAGGAGCAGCTGAGGGAGCTGGGGGGGCTCAGCATGGAGAAGAGGAGGCTCCGGGGGGACCTTATCATTCTCTACAACTCCCTGACAGGAGGGTGTAGCCAGGTGGGGTTTGTTCTCTTCTCCCACTTAAAAAGCAGTAAGACAAGAGGAAACAACTTCAAGTTGTGCCAGGGGAGGTTTAGATCAGATGTTAGGAACATTTCTTCACCAAAAGGGTTGCCAAGCACTGAAACAGGCTGCCCAGGGGAGTGGTGGAGTCACCATCCCTGAAGGTATTTAAAAGTCGTGTAGATGTGGCACATGGGGACACGGTTTGGTGGTGGCTTTGGCATTGCTGAGGTAAAAGTTGGACTCAATGACCTTACTGGTCTTTTCCAACCTAAACAATTCTATGATATTTGATACAAGTACTCTTGGCGTTGGGCACCATATAACTAAAATGTTCGAGGCAAGTTAATCTAATAGTTCATTTTAAAATCGCCATAATTTATGAATCCCTTGAGAAACCAGCAGCTTAGAAACGTTTCCCAAGAGCAACAGCTTGAAGTATGAGGTGTCTGAGCTCTTTGATTTCACCTCACCGCCACAAGGAGGCAGAAGAGGCCAAACAGCAGCTCCAACACAAGCGCTCCGAGCCAATGCTGGACGCTGGTTGCTCATCAGCAATACCTACATTAAAAGAGAAATTACATATTACAGTGTGTGGTCACACTCACCTGCACAGCGTATGAGATGGCCAGCCCAGCATAGGCAGGAGGGATCTGGCCGTGCATCAGGACAATCATAAGGCCAGTGGTTGTGATCAGAGCAATGCTGATAATGTCCAGCCGCACAGCCAGCCAGCGCATGGCACAGCTGAACAGGTAAAACGGGGCCTGGTTGTCATCCAGCAGCTCTTGGTACCTGAAACAAACACAGCAAAGGTCAGTAGACTCCACGAGCCTGATGTTCTACAAATATCAGACCTACTTAAACCCCTGTTCCAGTATCAGGATTCAGGGTGGGAAGACTCAACACTGACAAAGTTTCAAACCAAAACATGATGGCAGAGTTTACAAACTTTCCCGTGTAATATCAGATATGTACTTAGCTCAAACTCTCCAAAGTCAAATCACCAAGTCTCTGTATGCAACAGTGAATTATGCTGGGCTCAATGACAGGCAGGGACATTACACAAACTTTCACCACTTCTTCACCTACACAAGACCCTCCAGAAGATGTTCAGTGACTACAAATTACTCCACAGGTAACAGCAGCAGTGCTTCAGAATATGTGTCATTTTATACACAAGTGTAAAAGTAAATTAAGTTTTGATAGAACTGGTGATACCTAATTAAAACACATCAATAACTACTTAATTTACAATCCTGACACTGCACAGCTGAGAAAGCGTATGTAAGGAGAAACACTTGAGATTCACAAAGCCAGTAACTGCTGGTGTAGCAGTGTCTTTCCAGAGCTCCTGAGGCAATTTTCCCTATGCTTCCATACCCTTGGTCTCATGACCTTGCACCTGCAAAACCCTGATACTGTTACAGCAGATTCTCATGGGAAGCAACTACCACTCACATGAGAAATGTTTCACTTTCCCTCATTAACATCCGTTTCAAAGATTTTAGTTAATACTAGAGAAAACCCAGCACAGTGAACAAGGTGGCTAATGGTCACTGAAGTAATTGATAAATGCTCTCCAATTACACAGGTGCACAGAGGCAAACAACTCATCAATACTCTCACTGAGGTTTCGTTAGCATGCCTTAAGCAATGCTAATAACATCATGAGAAACGATCCACAGAAAGCACAAGCAGGACCTGATGAAAAGTATATACTAGTAGGGAAAAAGTATGGCCAAAACCTTGTCCTCACCATTACCACCTGCTGCACTGCAGAGAATTCCAGAGGAAAGCATTCACCTAGGACCTCACCACTGCTCTTCCCAGTTTTCCCTTACCCTTCTTCTGTTCTCCCAATTTCTTTCCCCAGAAAAATAACTTTCACTTACAGAACCAATGATCCATCAGACCTCAGTAATAAATCCTTCTGAACACCAGAAGCTGTTGCACTCAGCTTTGTACACCACCATTCCCAGATGGATATCTAGACTGACCTGTGCAGAAATTCCTGTCCTTTGTGGTAGGCATGGATTGTGGAGAGACCCTGGATGCTAGATGTAATGTGAGAAAGGAATGGAGACTGGGTGATGTTGTCCAGACGCTTGAGCTCTCGAATAAAGACTCTGGAAGGAAAGAAACACTTTTGAGTTTCATGCAGAACCACCACATGCCAACCACTAAGATAAACTTGAAGGTGAAAGTATCTGTACTTTTAGCCAAAGCAGCTGGTGCACTTACCTAGACACAACGTGCAGAACTGTGAACAGGACTATGAGGGGCCCGACTGCCACCAGGAACCAGGGGAAAACCCCAGAAATCACCCCCACACAGAAGAACACAAGGATGACATTCTGGATGAACATTTCCGCTTGAAACGGCAAACGAACATCAACTGGTGAAATGGAAGGAAAAGAGGAAGATCTTGAGTACAGAACACTAAAATAACCTATATAAATCAACTTAGTCCAGCTGTACATCAGTAACAAGGACAGCGATTTCTCTTGGTTTATTCAAATTAAAAATGGACATTTTCATTGGGATGTTTTTACCTTCTGAGTTGGTGGCAGTCTAATTATACCCATTTGCAGAAATAGCAGTGATGGAACTCTGACCTAATTACCACCTCTGCTGCACATCAGCTTCACTCTAACATTTTAAGTTGCCCCTGCATTAACTGCTGAGAGCTCATGTGCAGCCTGGAGGTACAACAGCAGCTGCACATTTCCTTCTTCATAAGTGAATGATCAGACCTGAGCTATCAGCTGCCTTCTAGAATCATAACCCAGGTATGTCCCAATTCCTGCTTTGCTTATTGCAAGTGCACATCTGGCAACAGACATAGGGTACAATCACCCCAACAACAACAGACTGGAGAGTATTCAGGAGTTAACTGGGAGGTCTGAATGCGGGCTTTACAGAGCACACAGTGAGAGATACCTTCATCCATGTCTTTGGAAAACCTGTTGAGGATCCTCCCAGTGGGTGTAGTGTCAAAGAACTTCATGGGGCTACGCAGAATCCGTCGGAAGAGCTCGTCATGGAGCCTTGAGGATGCTCTGAGAGTTCCCTGACAATGCAGAAAACATTGCAGGGTTATAAAACAGTGTTTGCCTTCCTGCCATTGCATCTCCTCTGGCACTAAAATATTCTACTCCGTTTCTCTCTCCAACCACAAGAGGTTTTTTATGGAAGCATTCTGTGCTTCCAACCAATGGAGGATGCTATTAATTTGGGCAGAAGTTTAGCAGAAACATGGTGCAGCCTCAAGAGCTGGCAATGGAAACATCACAGTCCATGACTGACTCTCTGGTTCAAAAGCCTTTCTTGGGAGATGACCAAAAGAAGCACAGTGACAGCAATTTGCAGAAGTAGGAGGAGAGGGAGACCAGCACTGGCACATACCTTTACAAAGACCACGCCACGAACAGCTTTCAGGATCAGCATAACTGCCATAGACAGTGCATAGATGCCAGCATAGTAATGCATGTGAGGGTTATCTTTCATACTGTTGCTTATGACAGTCTCATTTCCCAAAGTCACAGTGGTGTTCTGCAGAACATTCAAGGTTTCAGGGGTTAGTTAAGACAAGGATGAAGCATGTACACATCACGTGGTAGAATTTAACTGCCCTGTGTCTTCTCCCACCATATTTGATATTTCTTCTTCAAAGTACTTTGGTGATCATTGAATACTTCAGAAAGTTTCCCCTGGCAGAGATGCTTGACTTGTAGATTTGTAGCCCTTGACCTTTTCCCCACAATATCTTTCAAAATACTACCACAATGCCTATTTCATTTGATTCCTAATCTTTCATTTCATGCTTATTTCTTGTGTTCTTCTGAACAATGTCAGATACTTGCATACCACCACTCCTATTACACAGCAATATTCACCTTGGATTGATCTCTTTATCAAACACCGTTGTTATTTCTGCCACTGTGCAATAAATTCTTTACTGTCACACTGTTATACATTTCTTGTTCTTTTATTTTTGATCTTTAAATATGTTTAAGGACCTCATTGCTGATTCTAATATTGTTGGCCATTTGCACTTCATTATTTCATCTCTGAAATTAGTAGCTTGCTCTCTATGCCCCCAGAAAAAACTCTTGCCGTTATATTTGGATTTTTAAATGCAACAAGACCTGCAATCAAAGCCCTGAGAGTGGGGAAAAAGTCCAAACCATCTCAGGTCATCAGAAGCTTCAAAGCAATTTCCAAAAGCCATTTGGCTCAAAGCCATATTTTAACAAAAAATATTCTGTTAGGCATAAGATCACATTTAAACAAAAAACAACACTAAAATTAGCTTATTGGCCCCTTTCACATTTTCACTTCCTTTTCTTAGACTAGCCAAGAAAAGGAACGAGAGGGCAGCATTAAACCACATGAGTTATTATATCTTCCTTATTACTGGAGCTCTCCTGTTCCTGGAGATGAACTCCCTAGTGAGACCACCTCCTGGGGAGCCTTACAACTTATTTAAATTAGGAAGCACCATTTGGTCTCCCAGGACTGCTTGGGATTAGCCTAGCACAGCAAACCCCCAGCCCATTAGAACAAGAGTAGAAAAGCTATTTAACTTACTCCACTGCCTTGCTTGATCCAGAAACTCAGCCACCAGTTGCTAAAAGCTGTGCTGCCCACATTCAGCACAAACAGTGCCATGATGATGAGGAATGCAAAGGGGCCTCCAGCTGCCTGAATGTAGACACCATAAACAGACCAGGGGACAGAGCCCTTGCCTTTCTCTTCCAACTGGACCAACTGGCCTGTGAAACAACAGAGGATGAAGAGGGAATGAGGAAAAGCAAGCTCTTCCATGAAAATCCTATAAATTTGTGAACACACACAAAATTAATCTTTTAAACTGTGCAGAGTACTTTCAGAAACACACACTTTACTTCACACTTAGAACTCAGAGGTTCAAACAGTTTTCAAGAAGTCACATTTCTTCTGCAGCATTATTTATGTCATGGTACAGCTGAAAAAGCCTCATCAGCACAGACTTAAAAGTTAGGCTGGGATCGGCCTCACTATTGCTTTTTAAACCTTGAAGTTCAAAGCTAACATTAAACAGAGAAGTACACAGGTCAGACCTTCCCTTCATGCATAAATGCCATGTCCTGCCCAGGGCTGAGTGCCAAGCTGTACACATGGCCCTCTTAGGACAGAAGGGAGAGGTGGTGTGGGAGACAAAGCAGTACCAGCTCCTTTGTGCTGATGGCATCTGATCAACAGGAGCCTGACTGAACTTAAAAACATTGTACAGGCACCCGTCTTTAATGAATTAATGAATGTTCTTTGCCCACTGCCTGTGTCCTATCAACCACACTAAGTGACTAGGATTGAGACAGCTTCCAAAACCTGAGGGGTACATTAATAATATACTTTGAAGCACATGTTTTGAGCTTACTGGAGTACAAAATAATTACAGCCAGAAATTTGATTACATAGTTACCCTCCTCTTCCTTCTTTACAACTTTCTCCTTCTTCACAGACCCTGTTTTGGTACTTTTATCCTGGGGCCTTTTCAGTGAATTGTTTGTGTTCTTCTTTATATTAATCTGCAGGAAAACAATGACACTAAACATATCGGAGTAGTTTGCTTCAACATTTTCATATCTAGACACAAACTTCTATTAAGCTGCCACCTAAGGACAAAGGCTTTCAATAGCTCAGCATTCACGTCAAGGAGGATATTAACTTCACATTGTTTTTTTGTGATTGCCAACTCTGGTGGATTAAATTCTCCTCCTCTATTAATCTGAACGACTATCAACTTGTACAGGTAGAGTGCAAGGTTAATTTTCAGAATCAGTGAAATTATGAGTGTACGTGGTAGAGGAATGATACCCCTACTACTGCAAGAAAGATACAATCTCCCTATCCCTTGTAAAAATAACTCATATTTTTTAAAGAGGATTTTTTCCCCAAACACCCCAGTATTTAGTGACATTTCATGAGAGCTCTTAAGAAAAGTCAGGTTAACTTGATCTTCCAGAAATCCAATGTCCAAGCACCATTCTAAACCCAGTTATCTTCCCATAACTGGGAGCTACTGCCTGTTCAGAGTCAGCCTACATGGACTGAAACCCCTTAAACACCATGTTCAGGGTTGCCTCCCCACACTTTAGATGAGATCAAACCACAGAGAATCCAACTGATCATCCATTTATTCTTATCCCACAGGGAATGCAATTTAATGGTCTTTCCATGAGCTAGTGTTTACAGCAACACTGAAGGTCAGCCAAGCATGAAGACTGGAGAATCTCTTGTTCACTATCATTATACCAGTCTTAAAATGGCAGAACTATAATCTTCATGCCTCAAAAGCTATGCAGAGCAATGCATTATATCTTTTTGCTTCTTTCACAAACATCTCCCTGGAGAATGTGTCACCAAGCTCCTTCTATATCTGTCATTCTTATAATACTTTCTTCTCAGAAATGTTTTGTTTTAAATGTCTGCAACTTGTGAGTAAGGAGCCTCTCATCTCCTAAAAAATAAACTGCTGATGTACTTTTAATCTTTTCTTACTAAGAGAAAATGCACACAAAATTTAGACAAGTAAGTTATTATAAAACAAAATGCAAAGATCCTTACTCGAGAGATTAACTTCAGGAAACAAAGAGCAGAAGGGTGGGAAAAATTAAATTGCTAAAAATTTAAATGTTGTTGTACTGAATGGTTCTTGTTATTTTCTAGATTTACATTTTTTGCACCAACTGAAATACTAGAGCACATATCCAAGTTTGCATTTACAGGCTTTTTTCATAACAGAATTAGTGTCAAGGCAAAACTTTTTTTCTCAAACTCCCGCAAAACACAGCATTTTCAGTTATGCTTCCAAAATACAGTCAAATCTAACTTTTGACAAGCTGTGTGTCACCTGCTGTGCCTCAGTCACACTCCATTGAAAAAGTAGCAACAAGCCAGTAAGAATTTTTTCAACGGCTGTTGGAGATCTGTGCTAATTTGGAGATAAATTAAGGAGCGGGGTGTACACTAAGAGAGACAAACTTCCTGCTCTGAGCATCACCAGGGGAGACACTGCAACATTTTCATAATTAACTCATGAGCTCATTGTCAGAGTCCTCTCTAGTACACATTCCCTGAAAACAAACTGTGACAAAGTGCTAATGAAGCACAGATTATTCTATAGGAAATCTACTGGTCAGATCGACACATGAAAGTGTGTGAAGCCATTTTCCAGTTTTCCAACAATGTCACTCAGTTCACCTCAGAATAGTGAAGATTCAGAGCACTTTAAAATAAACAAGTACCTCAATATGTGGTGTTTCTCCCAGCTGTAGGCTATTAAAAATAGTTGCATAATCCCCATTTAAATTCATCAGTTCCTCATGACTGCCTCTCTCGGTAATGCAGCCTTCTTTCATGAAGATCACTTCATCACAGTCAACAAGATACTGGAGAAAGTGGCAGTAAGAACAAGTCTCTATCACGACGTTCAGTAACCAAATACTCCCACACAACCCTTCTCAGTAGCTTGTAGACCCTGGCACACAGCACACCTATTCCCATGAAACAGACAGCTGATTTTCAGAGGTCCTCCTCTGACTAGAGCACCATGATTACTCACACTACACAAACAAAAAGCTTTTGTGTCCTAACAAAACCAATCTCTTACAGAAGACGTGATTCAGTATACTTAAACACTGCAAATACTGGTAGACTAAGCACTACTATTTCTATGCACAGAATATGGCAAAAACATCTCAGATACATCAATTTTGATTTACTGACGCCAAATACAACTGTTTTCCACTGTGATGAAATAGCTTTATAGCAACTTAGCAAAAATAGTTTTGAACAAGGTATTTATTTCTGGTAAATTTTCTTTAGCCAAGTGTTACCAGTCCCCAGTCAGACACCAAGCAGCACTGGTATCAAATAAACAATTAAACTGTGCTCAGTCCATATTTGCAAGCCTAGTCTATAAATGTGAACCACACATTCTATAGACAGATGGGGTTGTCCTGTCACAGGTCAGGACATAGAAATTTCCAGTATGAAGGCAGCTGATTAACAAACCATTTCAAGAAAGTCCAAGAAAGAAAGTATGAGAGATTCAGCACCTGAAGCTGATGTGTGATGAAAAGGACAGTCTTTGACTTCAGGTGCTTCCTTATTGCACTGTTAAAAATGTGATTTCCAACGTGAGCATCTAAGGCACTAAGGGGGTCATCGAGGATGTAAATGTCCCTGTCACTGTACAGGGCTCGAGCCAGGCTGATTCTCTGACGCTGTCCCCCACTCAGGTTAGCCCCTCGTTCACCAATCTGCAGAGACACACACCCATTATCTTATTTCTTCAGCACCATGCAACATGGATGACCAGAATAAAGCAGACCATAATATTAATTTATATATTTATATAAATATATTCCACATAACATTATATATTAATACATATACGTATTCTAGTTTAGGTGTCCATTTTGTGACATGTGTTATACATTCAAACTCAAGGTTAATACGCTTGAAATGTGGCTGTACTTTGCTTAATTTACATTTTATGTATTAACATAGCCATGTTTTTTCTTAGCTATTTTAAATCAACTTCAAATAGGTCCTGTTAAAGCAACTAAATTTACAACACAATAAAAAAATTCCCAAACAGTCAACATCTGAGTGAAAAACAGGGTACAACTCCTAACAGTCCAGGGCCCGCACAGATAGGCTCAGCTCAAGAGAGGGCATTTAACAGCTTTGCTCATGTGCACCCCAGACTGATGTACCCTCACTCCAGTTTAGCCTGCCAAACCAAAACTGTTTTCTCCACCTATTAATTAGTTTAGCATAAGCAAAACATACCTCTGTCAGGTCCCCATTTGGAAGGATGGCCAGGTCAGGCCTTAGACAGCAACCATTCAGCACAGTATTGTATCTGAAGGACAAGTAGATAAATAGTTAAGAACACTGATTTTCCCCACAATTATTTAGCCAATACAGCATTATATAATTTTCTACACTAAGAGCAGATATTCCAGCAGCCTTAAACAAATTATCTGCCTTGGATTCCCAGGAGAAAACTGAAGGTAATAATTCACAACCTACTTCAGAAGCACTGTGAGGATAAAGAGACAATTTCTGTCCAGAGATAGTTGGCTAAGGGCCACAGGAAAGTCCCCCACTGGAGGAGGGCTATGGAAGATGTCAGTTCATTGCACACAGCAGTTGTTGTGCTTGAAGAGGGCAAGGCCAAGACAGCAAGGGGAAATATCACTTTAGTGCTGCTCACAGCAGCTGCTGAAACCAGAGGTCCAGGATGAGGTGCAGCCTCACTGCAAGGAGCAGTGACAGGCACACTGACAGCCACCAGCCAGAGGGACACATTCAAGAGAGGCAGGATCCTAAATGGGACTTAGAGGAGACTTACAGGAAGACTCCAGAAGGATATAAAGGCTTTATCTGCAGTGTACTCCGCATGACATTTTTCCCACAGTTGGGCCAAGAATTACTAAGCTTTCATGAAAATCAGCAAACAGCCTGACAAACCTTTCTTCATCATACTCCTTGCCAAAAAGGATGTTGTCCCGGAGAGTGGCATTGAGAATCCAGGCCTGCTGGGCCACGTACGCAAACGTGCCGCTTATTGCGATGCTCCCCTCCAACAGGGTCATCTGGAACGACAGACCAGCTGTGAGATTATGCTACCCCATGTTTAGAACAGACTTCGTTCTACAGAGTACAAAGAAGTGAAATTGGAGATGGGAAAGAGAAGAGCAGAAGTACTCAAAACAGGATTTCTCACCTGTCCTAAAATTGCTGAGATAAGTGAAGTTTTTCCGCTCCCCACACTGCCACAAATTCCAACAAGTTTTCCCTAGACAGAAAGGAAAAAATTATGGTACTCATTTCTTACATTCTTCATCCCTTTCAGAATTCAGACACCTTTAGTACCTCTGAGAGGACAGTTGGATATGAATGACAGCTCTAAAGTGACCGGAAAAAGCGAAAGTCAGCATTTTAACTCTCAAATTGTATAGAGTGAATGCAACCCCACAGTGAAATAGAACTGAAATCAACTCTACAGGTAAAAACAAAAGTATTTTAAGATCAGCTTCCTTCCTACTAGGGATACGGGCCCAGAGGATCAATAAACCAAAAGCAGCAAGGCCTGCCTGGACAGAATGCACCAGGATGCTTTTGAGAGTGATAAGGAAAGATATAAAGAGGAAAAGCCTGAAAGAAAAGCAGAATTTAGCATATATGGGTCCAGTAAAATTCTTTGCCTATTAGGTCCAATTTGTTAAACAACATGTACTAAGAAAAAACTAGAATTCAGTCACTTTGAAGAATTCTCTGCAATAAAATGGATGGGTTGATATCCACATTAAAAAATTAATTTATCAAAATTATTTTTGATCCTTTTGTAAAAACTGTAAAGTGAACAAAAAAAGGTATATAGACACTTGTGGAACACATTGCTGGCCTTCTCTTGATAGCACACTTCTGAGACAAAATCAGCCTTTAAATTTTCAAGTAACAGTACTCCTCTTTGAGGCAACTTTTAAAACTATATGCCTTCTCCCCTAGAGTTTAAAATACAGGTATTTCTATTGTTTAAAATAGTTTAAACTCTCCCTCTATTTGTATAACTATATAAGACAATTTAACCATTAATATCTTCATAAATATATGGATCCCACTACTACAGCATCCAACTGCCAGACTGCAAAGCTTTTGTATTTGTAGATGATGTCATGTATTAAGTTCAATGCTTTTTCTTTGACATCTTACGTGCTTTCACCCATCTTGGAGCAATAGCTCCAAATGCTTCTAAAATTCTTGAAAACCTGCATCCTACTGTACAAAAATGCTCAAGGAAGAAAATGGCACATTCTTCAATGAGAAGCACTGTTATGCTCCATTGGAACACCGAATCAGCTAAAGTGTTCACACAGAATACAGCTGAAACTCTGCGAAATTATCGAACCACTGCAGGAACACACTGTCCACCAGCACCACACCGGTACCTGGTGTCCTGCAGATTCTCTGAGCTCCGTGGCTCACACACTGTCCTGGGAGCTGCAAACCCCTCAGCTGGATGTGGAAGCTATACAGCCTGCCCTTGTTTCACAGGCTGTTTGCAAAGATTGAGTTGCTAAAATGGCACAGCTGTTTACAGCAAGATCAGACACTGCATCCTGGATACTGCAGTTGCCATGGATATTACAGGAGTGCACAAAAGCAATATGCTCCATTTCATGCAAAATGAAACAGCACACAGCTCTCTGCTCCACGGGGCAGCTAAAATGAGGCCTTTTAAAAGCTCAGATTTCCTTCTTTCATTTCTTCTTACCTTTTCTATCTCCAAGTCAATGTTGTAGAGAGTCCTCTGAAGCCGAAGATTAACCAGGTGGATGATTTTGTGCTCCTCTTCGGGGCTGTGATGGTCATCACTGTCCACTAGAAGATGGCCCTTCTGCTCTGCCAGCACAGCTTGCTGTCCCTCATTCTGTAGCTTCATTTTCTCTTTCTTGCTCTTGGTGACTTTCTTGTCTTTTTTCACTTTGGGGGTCAACTTTGGTGAGCTCTGGACGCTGGCGTGGGAGAAGTCCCAAGCCAAGGTAGCATTTTTCACCTCTATCGCGGTGTGAGGATTGGCTGGTTTTTTCTTTATCATATGAACCTCTTCCATTAGAAATAAACTCTGATAGGAGTTGTGAGAGAGGTGTAAAGATGAGACACCTGATCAAGACTGGGAGACAAGCCTACGGCACACTCACGCAGCAAAACACATCAGGCTATATAGTAGGAGGAAGCTGAAGAGCAAAAGGTAGCTCATTAGTGTAAACTAACTCCAGGTCTGCTAAGTGGCTGGGGCATTCCTGGATGTGGTGGAAGCACTTGGATACACTCGACTTTCACAGAACTGCAATACTCTGGATGTGATATGACTGGGGTTTATTCCTTTGATGCTGTTTACAACTGCAGCTCTGTACGTTCCAGATTAAAAACACACAAGCAGAACACACATGTGGGAGAGGAGAGGTCACTTGAGACAAAGTGACTGCCTTGTCCTGCACACCAACTCATTATGGAAGGAGACAGCATGGCTTTTATCTTGAGCTTTTACCTATCAACTTTTCTGCTGGGAAAGTCATCTTGCACAAGTGTAGCTGATCTGTCTCAGGCTGCTTGACAATAAGAAGCCACTAAGTCCACTGTATCATGTTTTCCACCACATCCATCAGTATTTACAATCAACAGATTAGGAAGACATTGTTCACACAGTTTAATTACAAGATAAAATGTTTGCCACTTTCATAATTTTTGAACCAAGTAATCTTTTGTGACTAAAAATTTCTCAATTCCCAGCCTCATTTATTCTTGAAATTGCTATGTCTGAATCACACATTCATAAGAAAGCTCATATTAATTTACAGAGCCAAGAAGTCAGTTAAATTTTTACTGTGATGTCAGAGTATCACCACCTTATGTTACATTTCCTATACAATTCATAGTCAAACTGGGACATAATTCAATTTCTCTTTTCCTTGTCTCCCCTCCCAGAAAATTCCCTTTAGTGCACTTGGATTTAAGCAAGGCTGATTTTAGGCTGACTCAGAAGATGAAGCAAAATTGCTCAAAAGCAATGGAAGCTCAAAACCACCCTACAGATCTTGTTTTTTCTCACACAGACGTTTGTTTCATGAATGCATTACACAGAATCCACGTATCTGTCAATGCTTGTGAAAGTTTCTATTTGGAATGGGCTATTTTCCATTTTGGAAATTTCCACAATGTGTAATACACTGTTATCTTCAAGCAACAAGACAAAGTAAAGGCCTCCTCTCTGAGCTCATAAAGTACACACAGTGTATTCATCCTCCAGTTCCCATGGTGTGAGATAAGATTGTTCATTATCAGGGTTTTACATTTTCTGCCATAGATCTGTTTCACCAGATCACAACCCCATTTTACTGATATGGGGGAATTTCAGTCACTTAATCTGGTCTGGAAATATAAAACCTCAGGGTTTTATGACCACAGATAAAACTCCACTGTTTTTTGTCAACCTGCTTACCTAACACCTGATATTTTCAAAGAGTTTTATTAGCAAAGCATAAAATTTCACTGTACACATGTTGCAGTCTTTTCATACAGATGTTCTTAAAATGGAGTTAAAAATTATTACACAGTGAGCCACTGAGTCCTTCACTCTTATCTCTTCCTGTGGCCAACATCAAAATCGTAAAATCATTGAATCAGACTATTTTGCTTCTCACGCTGGTATTATTTTATTCTTAAACTGATAATATTCCTTCACTAGATTGGTTGCAGAATCAAATAATCTGGAATGCTAAGTGTGAAGAAAAATAACTTCTCAGCCATTAGAATCATATTACCTTGCAAGTGTTCCCTTTGCATCTACTGAACACATACAACACTCCACACTTACAGTGAGAACTGTGAGGCCAAATGACTGCTTACCTTAAATCTGTCAACAGAAACAGATGCCTCAGACAGAGACTTCACTGAGAACGGAGTTACTTTGAGAGCAAAAGTCATTGAGTTAAAGACAGTGACCACTGTGAATGCCTAAAAATGAGACAAGAAAAATAATCACATTTGGATGCAATATTCTAACAGCTCCAGCCTTCTAAAAGCTGAAATGGCACAGCGGCAAGTTAAAACCATAGAAAAGGCCCAGTTCAAGAACAACCTTTTAAATATTCAACATATTCTCAAACAGCAGAAAACTGCAGATCCAGCCAAATCCTTCTCTAGTGCTTTTAACAGACCAAGACAGACCTGTTCTGTTCGTAGGTCTAACAAATGCAGCAGCCAGCAAATTCTGCATTAACCTACTAGTGAAGGCACAAATTCAAATCCTATTTTTAGACATTTGTGCTGTTTGCATCCAAGCACACTGCAAAACAGAAACATCCAGTAATCCCCAATGCCCCATCGGAACAGCAAACAGGAGGACTAATTTACATTCAGCCCAAAACCTGTTCTGAAGAAGATCAGGACAAAAGAGCACCGAGAGCCTTTTGTGCAAAATACAAGACTACACCTGCTGCTGTGACAGCCATCAGGAGTTCGGCTCTGTGAGCAAAGATACAGCCTGGCCACACAGGCACAGCCACACGAGAAATGGCTCAGCAGAAAAGCCACTGAAGCAATAGCGTAAAGAATATTTTCAACAGCTTACCTGAGCTGCTGTAAGGTCATAGCCAAGGATCATATGGACAGAAAAGGTCACCACACTGGCAATGACAACAACTATGGGAGCCACTCCCACAGTGATGCTCTGGAAGTAGCCTGCACGCTCCAAGATTTTGCGTTCCTCCTCACGAATTTCTAGAAATACAAATAGGGGCACCACGTTTGAACTCTGATTCAGGGGGTACATACACACAACAGACAGTACCATAGCACTATAAACACTGAGTAAGAGGCCTAACGCTACACTTTAGTGTTTATCACATTATAAACCTTCTCATAAAGAGCGCAATTATAAAGGAGGAAACTATAATGGTCTGTAATCTCCACACAAATATAGGGATTTAATTTTTTTTTTTAAATAGAGCAGCCAGCACATTTACTAAATGATAAAAGAGGAACAAAATTGAAAGATTTAAGATCAGCGTCATGCCACAAACACCACTACACTAGAAGGTGAAATTTCAGAAGCAGCTCTGTTTGTCCAACCCATTGTGCATAACACAGAGGAGCCTGAAGGATGACAGTGTTCTTACACTGCCCGTACATCAGCAGCTACAGCACAAAGTCAGGATGCACCAGGCTACAAAGCAACGGGGCGTCTGCACCAAAGGAGACATTTACAGACTGTGGGAACTCACTTTGAACATTCTGAGAAAATGGTTTGACCCAGGCATACATTTTAATGAATTTAATGTAATTAAGAACTTCATTCATCTTTTGCACACGTTCATCTGTTGTTGCTACGCATTTTCTTCTGAAATAAGCTGTGAGGCGCGACACAAACATCTGAAACAAAAGACAACACCATGAAACATTAATGGCAACTCAGAAAAAGCAAGTACATTCAATTCCTAATTACCAGAGAAAATTAATTTTTAATCTGAAAAACGGACTCAGGGATAGGGCCAGGCAACTGCTGCTCTAACATAAAACTCAGGCTCAAAACGCCATTCATTTCCTCCTGCCCCGTCTGCACCAAGCACCAGACTTATGAGAGCAAATTTCAACAAAAATTCATGAAAATAAAGGTGTGCACTTTTACCAATACTGAATAGTACCAGTTTAGTTGAAGTTTTTGAAGCACAAAGTTAACCTAAAGACACACCAAGTTGATCCTCATAGTAAATGCACCCATTTTAGCCAGCCTTTTAACCTGATACTGTAAGGCAAATCAGGACTTTGCCCAGCCAGATCAATTTCCAGTCTATGCCAGTGCTATGACGGTAGTAAAACAGTTTTTAACCTTTTTGCTAAACTAATCTAAAAACAGAAAGCTGTTTCACACGTTTTTAAGTATCTGCTACTCCTACATTCATCCCATTCCTGGTCTGAAGCTCAAACCTAACACACTACTTTAGGAAGTTTTAGCTCCTTGTCCTTCATACTCCTGAAAACTCTTTTGAAGTACCCCATCAATAAAGAAGGACTACTGGGAAGAACTGGAAAACATGTTCAAACTCAACTCCTCATTCCCCTCCAAAATGTAATTCCCACTACATAATCCTTACTTTTGGCCAGATAAATTGGACCACAGCGAACCTCACAGTATTCAGTCTCCATGGTTTATAAAACATGTATTGTGAATACAGTGACAAATCTTTAGCAGTCTTATAGGCATTTTAAAGGCAAGAAGATTTTGGCTTGAACTAGCCTATTTCACAGCTCAGCAGAAGCAGAGGCAGGAGTACCTCATCAAGAACAAGCTGTGCCAGATGTGCTGTTTTTCAACATCTTCTGTTGAGTCAAGAAATCAAGAACACTGCTTATGCAACACTGAGCTCCCATACACAAGCTGGAGGCCTCATGTCTTTCCAACCTCAACCATGGGTATCTCAATATTCTGCAGTTTCATTTAGCTATGCATATTAGTCTCAGCCAAATCTATCAGCTTTCCTATCCCCATTTTCTAATTTTATCATTTTGAGCTTCCTGTTTCCAAATTTCTGCTTCATACACTATTTTATAAACGCCTTCAATAACGTGCAGTGCCATAAACTGGCTAAATCCAGCATATTTCAACACCTTTTATTCAGAACTATACATTTGTCTGACCTAAGAAAAATGAAGCAAGTCTTAAGTCTTTCCAACTTACCATTGCTGGGTAGAAGAGGATGAAGACAGCAGATCCCAAGAAGCCTGTCGGACCCAGAATAATCACATTATAAACCATTCCCAAGATGGCCACAATAGGGCCCCCAGCCAACAAGCTGCCAACTGCTGCAGCTTCGAACATCCTCTGACCATCATTGGAACAAACATTTATGAGCTGAAAAACAGACAGAACAGATGATTTAGATTTAAGGCACAGCTCATTCTCAAAGGAATATATTACACATCCCTTGCCACACTGCAATTTCCAAAACAAGGCTGCAGCTCACCTCTCCAAGAGACTTCTCCTTGATGTTCTTCAGCTTAAGAATTTTCTTAAATGCCATTGTCAGGACAGCCCCACGCAGTCTGACCCCCGTGCGATAATTCAACGCCCAGGTTAGCGCCAGGGACCACGATCGCACCACTTCCGTCATAAAGATGCCAAAAACTAAAAACAAGCTGTACTGCAGGTTGGACTCACTCTGCTGGGTATACTCCAAGAGGTGTTTCACAACGAATGCCTACAGGAAGAAATGCAAGCTTGCATGAACACCCCATCATCTCAGAAGACCACGCAACAACTTTATGTTAAGTTAGAAATAAGTAGGCTACTTTGCTTTTAAAAGAGCCGTTTGAAATAGAAAGCATCTTCTTTCCAGAAGTAAAAGGTGTCAATACAAGAAGTACTGTAATACAAAGCCCTGCTGAGAGCCAAGCACTGAATAAAATTTAGTAAGTAAAGAGAGTTTAATTTGGAACCATATTCCTCGCAGCACGCTTCTAATCCTCTGTGTCTTCTAACTTAACATAAATGTGTCAGTTAGCTGAAAGCAATGCATTATCATATAGAAGAGTTTTAAAATATAGTCACTACTTATACATCTGCACACATTAAGAAACATTCCTTTACGTGACATTAAGACCTTTTTTATTTTATCTTTGGTTTGCTTCAAACGTGCTTATTTGATAAAAAGGAACAATGTACCTACAGTTGTAGAGGGGAAGAGTGAGAAGGACATTTGCAAAACATTCCTGGAAATAAACATCAGCAGTTTAATAGTAAAGAAAAAAACAAGCAGAAAGCACAAGGTACGCAATACCACAAATCATTGGGGACAAGGGGAGAAAAAAAAAAAGACAAAAAAATTAACCATTCAATCCCTCCCCATACCCTCTCCCCCCAAGAATATAAACACTTTACCTCAGGAATCACATTTCAAACATCACCTGCAGAAAGAGGACAGCCCCCAGAACCACCAACTCCCAACTCCAGCTCTTTGTGGTCCAATGGCACAATATAGCATCATACAATTCACAACCACCAGCATTAAATATTATTAACTGCGAAACGATAGGCTTTTATTTGAAATGAAGTGTCATTTTAAATGGTAACATCTCGAAAACACTGTACAACAGGTAGACCATTGTATAAACATACAATCTGCACATACAGGATAATTATAAAGGGCTAATATCTAACAGTCAGTCTTAGCTTCTAACAAACTAGATTTGAAACTACACACAAAATTATAAAGATACAAAAACAGAATGGTATTTGTTCACGAAGTCCAAAAGAAGTCAAACTTGAAGGTACCAACACAGGAGGCTTCTGAGGCTGCACAAATTCTGAAATCTGGTTTCAAAAGCACCCTACAGTAAGGGTTCACAGACAGCAAAAGACTTCCTAGAGAGCTTTTCAACAAATGATGTTTCAAGATACTGGTGCTTTCGATATACTAGTACAGAGTAGAGAATTACCTTTGCACACAAGAAAAATCAACAAAAAATCTGAGACCAAAGAAAATATCTGAGAAGCCTTTCACATCATAGTCCGTTGAAGTCCTCTTGGCTAAATCATGTTTTGCAAGTAAGAGTTCTGTATAGTTTGAAGAGAGAGGAAAAAAACAAAACCCCACTACTCCAGCAAAGGTTTTGATAGCTACAGCCCAGCACCAAATAACAAAAAAGAAAAAAAAAAATGAAGATCAAATTCATCTGTTCAGAGGAAAATAATTCTGCACATCAGAACCAAGGAAACATGCTGTAAATAATCTTGCTTTTTTTCACAGGTGTGAATTAAAGCCAGATGTCCATCGGGTTCTAGAATGGCCACTGAGAAAATTGACATATCGATCACTGAACAAATGTGAGGAGCTCACATTCACAGATCTATTGCATTCCAACTTTCTCCTGACTGGATTTAATTTTACATCAACTGTTTGGATCACAACTGCATACAGTTGGTTTGCAGTTACTGTGGAGATTACTGACTTCTTTTTCCAGTATTCAATCCAACATATGCAACTGAGTCACTGAGCAATTGGGGTGAAAATCCCCCTTTTTCCTCACGAGCTGTAACTCAGCATGGTCGCAGACTGCAAGCATTTTTCTCACACACCACAGCACTGCTGAAAGTCTCCAAGAGAGGATGTATAAAGATAGCAGATGTTTCCTGGGGTCTCATTCCTCCCAAAACTTTAGTGCAATTTTGCAGCACTATTTTATAGATTCAGCATCTCCCATGATGAAATAGAGACCAGCTTACATTATACCCCAATTTATTTTTGTTCCAGAAGAAAGAAAAGAGGAAACAGCAGATTAAAGAATTTTGAAAAGGGAGGGGAAAAAAGTCACAGAAAATTAACATTTACATCTGAACAAGTACTATTCAAATTCATATTAGTTTAATGAAAAGATTCCAGCATAAAATTATGTACAAAACAAAAACATTACAGTATATAAACTAAGCTAAGGGGGGAAAAAGAGCTCCTGTGGCTATTACCGTAGTGGCTGGTACAAGCTGCTTGGCTGTCTTAAGCATTCCCATGGAATAAACATTACCTTACCTTTGCTCTTGGCGGTGGCTCTGCCCAGCAGGAATGCCTCATCCTGACGCAGAAAACAGCCATCCTGAAAATGCTGAAGAACAGCTTCTGTCACTGGTCCCACTGCAGTGCCGGCGTCCCCGCTGCAGCCAGCGCGCGACAGCACGGGGCAGGCTGCAGCTGGAGCCAACTGGGAAACTGGAAAACTTACCTCCTGTAGCTTACCACTCCCTCCTCCAATAACTGACCAAACTGTCAAGCTGTGCTCCACTAAGATAGCAGGTTTTCCCCATCTCCCAAATGGGAAGAATAGCTCTGAACAGTAGCAAACAGGTACATTGTTCAGACCTGGAGTTAAACTGATTATGTTTAGCAATCAAAAAACTTCTTTGCTCCTCCACCAGAACTTGAAAGTTTTGGTAGCTGATCAAATAGCAGCAAGTATTTATTGGAGATAAATAGTGTATCACCTATACTAGTACATTCTGATGGTTATTACAAGGCAGTCTGACACATGCAGCTGACTCACCAGGTGATAGGTTTAGATTCTGTGCCAGACGCAAAATTTGTCATAATAAAAAAAAGAGAAAGACCCTTGAAGGATCTGATACAAAAAAAAAACCCAAACCAAAGCAAAAGAGTCCACACAGGAAGTCTTGAATAACTCCTTTCCAGTTATAACCATCACAATGCTCATTAGCAAAGCCACAGCTGTTTGCTGGCATTTCAAGATCATAGACATTCAGTTAAAATTTTTGAAGTTTAATATAATGTTTAACTCCACTTTTATAATTTTCCTCCAAAACATGAGGTCAAGTCAAGTGCTTTTCCTGATCTCCCCTTTCACCTTCAGGTGACTGAAAGGGAGTAACAATACAAGAAAGCACTGGTACATCTGAGGAGACAGCATAGGCATATCCCTGAGGTATGCCATTTTTAAAAACAGGGAGGAGGGATGGTAAAGACTTATTTTCATGCCAAATGGTGGAACCAAAAGTGAATTGTGCCTTATTCAAAGAAATGAATAAGGTTGTCTGTTAATGGGCAACTGTCTGTAGATAATTTTAAGTTACCCATATCAAGTATCAATTGCAGCAGTAGCCCCCAACCTAATCAAGCTGGTTTGTTTTTTCCTTTCCCCTCTCACTCTCTCTCATTCAGCAGTTTGGCTGAGACAAATTGAGACCATTACGCTACAGAAATTAGGGGTAACCCTGCTGCAAGTTCTTTGCTAAAGATAAAAGCAGCTCCTCAAGCCCTGTAGTGAAACAATGACAGAAGCTCTTCTTGGGAAAAGCTAGTGCTGTTAAAACCTTAATCACGATTTGTTGTTAATTACCAAAGTATGCTCGTATATTTTATAATAAAGACAACTATAAAATATTACAAAGAAAACAATACCACAGAAACATTCATTGTTATTCATAGTACATGAAACAAGGCAAACTTTGAGAAGACTTAAAAAACAGAACATCATTTTGATAAGACATTTAAAAGCAGGAAAACATTTTAAAAAGACATTTCACCTAACAGTGCACCCCGGTGTACTTACCCAAGAAATGAACCTCCAGCTTACCAGCACACTGAAACGTGTACTACTAGCAGTAATACTGCTCCTACTCCTCAAGGGAAATGTGTAGAGAATAAATTTAGTCAAAATTTCAACTTTAAATCTGCACAGCATGTGCAACAAACAGGTGAAAAAAAAAGGTGTGAATGTCAAGTACCATGTTGTTATCTTCAAAACGACCCTTAGCAACAAACAGCAGCCATTCCTAGAGGCAGCAACGTTTTCTAACACTTCTACATGAAACCTGTCTGGCCATTCTCTGTAGGATCAGTAAAGACTATGCCCACAGACTTCTTGAGACCTGCTCACATTAGTTTTTAAGCAGTGCTCTCACAGAATTGTTTCGGTCCGCTTCTTGAAGACTGTTATTAATGCCAATAATTTAAGATTAGAGGTTTATCAGACTGAATTTTATTCCAAGAGAAATTTACAGAATTTCAAAGAGAAAAACAATTAGAAGACCTGCACATAAGAATCTTATGAAAAAAGGAAGATATGCAGTTAGGGAAGAACTTTAAACTATACTCAAAACCAAAGAGAAAAATCAAAAAGTCCATTTCCTCCAGGATACCTAAACTCCCCCTCCCTTCTCCAAGAACTTGCCTGGGTATTCAGCAACTGATCCATCAGCTGTAGGAATCCTATCTTGGATTATTGAATCGCTCTGGAATTTTGCCTCAAAATTTCTAGCTAGTCAAAACATTTAAGTGGTTCTGCAATGAAACCTTAAGATTTTACAGTTGGCCATGAGATGGAGCCCTCTGGGGTTGTTAAAAAAAGGATGGATATTACTTACTGGTCCACTGAAACCCGCGAGCTGCGTGATCATCAGACACACTATGGAAAGGATGAGCCTGGTGCGGCAGAAAATCCACACAACCCTCCGGAGAGAAGCATCATCAGGCCCACTTTCTTTCAGTTCTTCCTGCCACAATCTTTCCAGCCTAATAAAAACAGAAGATACATGACATTTATTCACACCATAAATTTTTCACCATGAAAGAAGGTACAGTCTCATAGGTACTTCTTCGTTAAAACTCTAAGTGCTTCCTAGCTCAGAATAAAAAATAATATTAAGAGAAATAAATACATTCTGTGAGGCAAGGAGAAATATCTATGTAGTGTTATTTCCATAAGACAGAGAGATGAAAAACACAGTGATTTTTCTTTGCCTGGAGTCTCTTTGGCAATCTTAATATACTGACTTGTCACAGCCTTTCTTTGCTGAACTGACTAAAGAGCTGCAGAGTCAAAACCTAAAGAAATTTTCATTAGCCATAGGTTAGCCTGATCAGAAGATCTGATCCACATTGAAATCACCTTGCTACTGACAGTATTACTTCTCATTATTTTAGCACAAGACTTTTTTCAATGTAGCCTTGAGAAAAAATTTTGTTTTAATAAAAACCAGATTAAAGACACACAAAATCAGAAGAAGAATTGCAAGACACTCCTGAAGATGTAATCCTCTAATTTCACTGAAATCAGCAAGGCTACAGAAACTGTGCAGCATGAGAAAGTGGTCTCTGAAAGATGAAAGTGAATTCCACCATTCTGAGAAAGGCAGAACAAAATATCAGTGCTGCTTTTCTAGGACAACACTATACCATTGCCTGTGCACTAATATGTAATAAATGGAAATAAGGAAATAATAAGCAACTAGATGTCTTTACCTTCTACAATTGACATCTGAAGACTCATGCCTTGATAAGGACCACACATCATCCATAAACAATTCCCCTTTCTTGTATGCTCTGTGCGCCAAAGGAGTGAGCCAGGAGAAGGTCATGGAGGAGAAAAGCCCAGCATTATCAACAGGGTGCTGGTGTCTAAAAGAATTAAAAAAAAAAATCACAAACAAATGAAAAAGGAAACAGGAAATGTAAGTCTTCAAGAAAAACAAAGCCTCCTCTCACTGAAAGCACTCAGAGTACCAAATGGTCCATGCCAGCCACACTTGCTAAACAAATTCTGATGTTTCCAGTACCAGTCAGCAGACCTACATCTGCATTTCTGCTTTGTGACTGGTTTGAAAAGCAAATGCTGTATCAGTTCCGTGGTAGCCTAAGGACGTACTTGGAAGTGGTCCGTATGGGTTTCAGTGCATTCAGACCATGGTGGTATTTGCCCTTGTGATGCTCTTCGTCCAGCATTCTCAGCTGGGAATGCACAGAGGTGTCCAGTGGCAGGCCCTCTGCCCGAGCTGCTGCTTCCAAGGCATCCTGGCATTCAATCTGCTTTTACAAGAAAGACAACAGATTCAGACTTCAAAACTACATTTGAAGTCCATGACTCCCAACTCCAGCAATTTTGCACCTCTTTCTTCTGCAAATTATTGCGCAACCATCACAATCATTTCAATGTCTCAGACCACAGGCTTCAGCCTGGCAGCAAAGCCATGGAAGGCACAGGTTCTAGATCTCTGTTAGACTGCTGCATGTATAAAACATAAATTAGTACTAGTAGTGTGCCTGTGCATCCAAAGGATAAATGGATAGACCAGACTAATCCTGACACAGGAAATATGATAGAGAAAAATCACAACATCAAGTACCTATGACATCAGTTCAGCAAATCAATGACTGGCTCATGCAGCAAAATTAAGACATATTTTCTTGATGAATTTACACCCTCTTAGTATAATTTAGATATTCTTATACATAGAAAATACAAAGTATTTTCAGAATGCTACTAAAGTCCCTTCTTCAAAAACACTTCGGACTAGACCAAAAAAAAACCAAACATGCACTAAGCAGAATTGTACTTCCTTTCATCATGTTTCCAATTTTTCCTCTTTCCACCTAATCTAAATGGAACATTTCAATGTTCCATTTAGAATGATGACAAAAACATGACAATTTTCTCTGCTCCCAGGCACAGCTTCTCAATGGCTCAGCAACCTTAATAACAACCACCTACTTAAAAGGCAAACCTTATCTCGGGGAGGGCTTCCACAGCCCCAGTGAAAGGTAGATTTAAATGCTAATCCAAGAGGAGAAACATCAGGGATACAGGATAGTCAAAATGTTGCAGAGTTCAAACAAATCTTTTGATGAGCAGCCAGATGTGGCAAAACTACATGAGGAGATGAGCCTGTTATCTGTACTGGCAGAGGGCCCTCAACTCATTCTGCTAACTTAATGTGCCATTTATTGCAAGGCCACGTTACCTGCTTGTATTCTAGTTTATTGCAACTGAGCTACTTTGTTAAAAAAAAAATCTGAGGTAAAAATCATCCCAAAGGTCTTACAAATATACTGTGATTCTACCTTTATTAGTTGACTTATCAGAGCCAAGTTAGCTGATTTCCTTGAAAAGAAGCAACTGTAACGCATAGTAGCCTCCTAAAAACAAAGTATCTGCAAACACTAAATGCAAAGCACTTAGTTCCTGACTTCCACATCAGGTAATTTTTGTTGGAAATGCCACCATTTATCATAGGCTTTGTCTATACTACGTTAACATGTAATAGTATAGCACACTAAGACACTGCTTCCACCCATGTAAAGAATGAGAACAGGAAACTGATGTCATAAATCAGTCCCTTATTTACTTAACTGAAGTACTTAAATAGTGCCCGAGTATGTTGTCAACAACCCATGGCTCTATCTCAAAAAACATACTTGGTAAGCTATCACCTAAAGCTATGGTAACAAAAGATAGTCAAGTAACATGAAAACAAAAGAATATTAAAACCTTATGACACACGGAGTGACTCAAAAATACACAGTACTTGAAATTCAAATTAAAAGACTTCTCACCCCATTTATATTAAATTACTGACTCACTAAGGCAATACTGCCTTACTAAACCTACCCAAATCAGCATTAATAAGGGACCTGCCATAAACACGCCAAAAGAGTCAGTAGTGGGGAAGAGTTCTGCACCACTGCTTTTCTGCATACAGCAGAAGAATTCTTAACTGGTTTGTTGTGTTACCCTCATAAGAGGCCCTGGGCAGATCTGCCCAAACATCTTGTTGCTGATAACATACTAGTTTCTAAGTGATGCCATAAGCTAGCTGTAGAAACATTGTTTTTCAGAGCACACAAAAAAGTGCCTATAAGTAAAAAAAACCAAAAAAAATCTTCCAAACCAAAAAACACTATGTTTATGAGCATAAAAATAGGTTTTCACTACCTAGAAACAAGAATAGCTTTTCAATAAGTAAGCACAATTGCAAAAAGATAATGTTCATAAACAATCACTGTGAAAAATAATTAAACACTCCAGAGCTGCTCAAGAGAGTTCTCTCAGCAAATGTGGAAAAGCTGCATTGATAAAGACTAGGGCACTGCCTTTGAAAGGCCTTTTTAATGTCTTGCCATGGAGACAAATACAAGCACAAACCCCTGGTCGAGAGCACTGCTCATCTCCATCTTGGTGAGGTTGTCAAAATCCCATATGTAAGACTCTCAAGAAACAAATGCATCACACCACTGTACAATTAAGATTTAAGAACAACTCTACAGTTCTGCATAGTTCTTTGAAGATTAGAAAATCTTCAAAGCAGAGGTTATCAGGAAAAAGTGAGGCTCCTAAGCTGTTCTACAATGCACTTCAAGAACAAAAGACCAAAGTAAAAAAAAACCCAAACAACT
This sequence comes from Melanocharis versteri, assembly GCA_013397845.1. NCBI lineage: Eukaryota > Metazoa > Chordata > Aves > Passeriformes > Melanocharitidae > Melanocharis > Melanocharis versteri. The sequence continues at coordinate 1,230,970 of VZTG01006537.1, forward strand.
CCAACACTGTTAATTTAGGTTTCTTATTCGGTTTCCTGATTGCCTGCATGTGTGTACAGTTTTCTTGGAAATCAATGCCTTGAGTCATTACTAACATGCTACAACAGTCTCCAGCTCTGCTATTGAAATAAATGTCTAATAAACATCAAAAATAAATTCAAATATACTTTTTCTAATTCATCAACTTATTAATATGCCAATACAAGCAATGACACAATGTGGTATTGATAACTCCAAAGAAATGCTCACAGAAACAAAACAAGCCTAAATCAGATACTGCTAATTGGAGGAGGAAGATTCATTCAGACATTCCTTGAGAAACAGCAGATGACTACTCAGCATCAACAAAAGGTCAAAAAAACAATGAGGAATTGTTACTAAAGACACAAAGGATAAAGCAGAACCATACCACTTAAAAAACCCTAGGGTCTGCATCCTTTTTGAACATCAGACTCTGGCCCTTGCCACTTCAGTTCAAAAAGGGTATTATACTCACACTTAAACTTACTTTCCTTGAGCAATGATGACAATGGGGCTTGAAACAGCATAAACTTAAGATTTTTCAGCTGGATAGAAAAAAGGAATAAAGGTACAGGTATTTGAGAGGTCCATAAAGCCTGAAGAAAGAGAACCAGAGAGTGACCACCAACTGTTCTTACAACAAAAGAAAAGGCACACTTAAATTTAGAATTCTCTATCATAGGATACTGTAAGGTTCAAATGCATAAATGAACTAAACACTGGAGAATTAAACTCACACGGGATAAGCATATCATGGCTTACTAAACACATGACAGAGGGCAAGAACAATCACTGATCCAGCATCTTATTAATAGCTGGTGGATGCCAAATCAATTTTCTGCAGCCATAGGTATCTCCTAACAGAGCATAATAGTTCAATAGGCTGATACAATTCAATAGATGACTATAAGAATTAACAGATTAAGAAAACAGTTAAACTTTTAATCTTGGGAGCAATCCCCAAGAGTGGGGCGAGCACCAAGGAAGTATCACTGCACACATGATCTTTCTTCATGGGTGGGTCACAGAGGGGCAGCGAAAGAGAAGCACAGTTGGAGCTGCTACCACAGAGCACAGAGTACATCTGTCTCATCTGACTTTGTACAGCTTAGGAAAACAACAAAAGCCTACCAGCACCTGTCAGCATGATTTCCTTGTCAAAAAATTGGTCATAGCAATGGTAAGCACATAAGGTAATGAGAGAGTCAGAAAGATTACATGGTCGGCTCAAGACATATGACAAAGCCTGAGTGAGGAGAGGAAAATGAGTGGTTTAGGGGCAAGGGGAAACTATTTGCTTATTAAATTAGAGACAGACATACCAAATCCACAATCTGAGGTCATGGAAATGCAGGAAATTTAGGAGCCAAGCTACAAAGCTGTCATATACACATGGTGTCAGAAGTTCCATAGGAAGCAAGAAGGGCATGAGGAACCTTACCCAGAAAGGCAAGCAAACTCAAATATGTGAACTTGCACACTTCTGAAAACCTGCTAAGCAGGCAACATGGGCATGTGAGGATGGGGAACAGGTAAAGAGAAAGGAGGCAGCTGTCATGTAGGCGGGAAGGAAAAAGCCACCCAGGGAGATTCTAGCCTTTCACACAGCCCTATTACAATTTCCTATTTAAGAGAAGGTAGCAAATTATTGGTTTGACGACTGTAACATCATACAACTGCAAAACCAGACAAGACCGGAGGCAAAGCAAAACAGATTTTCCATCTCTTACTCATCTTGCAGAGGAAGAATTTGATGTGTGCATACAGCCCAAACCCCACCCACTGAACAGCTATTGTCCTTTCTTCCATAAGGCAGAACATCTTCCAGGGCTCAGATCACAGCAGGGAAGAAGCTGCATCTCTTCTGGTCCTACCAGCAGCTGACAGGAAACTAGAACAGACCTGTAACTACTTTTTTACTAATCCTTGCAGCTGACTTAGAATACAAAAGCTACTGTGGTTGACTTATTATTACATGAAGTTTAAATTGTTTGATTTAAGTCGTAAAGGTCTCTGAGCTGGCAACACTGCAGAACAGGAACTCCCACCTCTTGCATTCAGCAGCCAGAGCTCAGCAGGCCTCCTCATCCCCTTATTAAAGTTCCCAGCAAGGAGAGGCAAATGGGAAAGCTACAGACCAGCACAACAGAGCTCAGAACTAGGTGGGCATGTGATGATAAAGGGAATTATATGATCGCCAGTTCTGCTCCGTGCTCAAAGCATTCTCCACATTACAGCTCAAGGATGAAGAGCAATTTAAAAATATTTAAGACTTGATTAAAAGATTGGTGTTGCAAAACAAGACTAGTTATTAGTTTGTATGGGCTGGGGAAGGGAAGAAAAGATTCAACTGTTCCATTTAGCTTAAGCACAACTAAAATAAAACAAGAGTCTAGGAAAAGATTCTCTGAAGTTGTAATTACATTCTTCTTCCCAGAAATTCCTCAGAGTCCAAGTATACTCCCACTCAAAAGTAGTAAGGAGTGCTGCTTTTGCAGGTGGCACAGGCAACCCCTAAAGCACTGTTGTCCAGACTGCAAGTCATCAAACCCAAGAGCATCTGAAAATTAAATGGGTTTGCAGGTCCAAACATTGTCAAGTCTGCAGCTGCTTGGTGAAGCAGCAAGCGCACTACGAACTTTACAGTCTACTAAGACAATTCTCTTCTCCTTTCACTGCATTTGATGCAGTACACAATCTATAAAAATATTAACAAGGGGATTTGCAGCATTAGGCTCCCAGCCTCCTCTGTAGCTAGGATACTTTATAATACCCTGCCTGATTAAAACATGAGCCTATTTAAGACTAGTTTGGTGTATCATCCACCCATACCAGCTGTCTCCCTGATGCTAAGGCAGCAAGGAGCAGGCACTGGGCTAAATCAGAGACAGTGGGGAAGGAGGCATTGATCCTTTAGGCACCTGCACACACTGATTGCAAAGTACAGACAGCACAGCTGAACTCACACAGCACCAAGGTGACATCATCAGATAGTGTCAGATGCCTAGAAATTATGGTTACAATTTCCAGAACTGCTGAAAAGAACCAGGTCAAGAAGTCAGAGACTCCATTTTCTTCAACCTCCTGAAAAGGCGGCTATAAATGAAACCTCATGTTTCTGCTGCCTTCCCAGCTTCCGCTACCTGGAAAAACAGCTCTTCACAGCACCAAACACATACCCAAATGCAGGAATAAGTACAGCTGTGCCATATTTCTCTTAAAAGATACAAATTAACTGTTCAGAAACATGCTCTGATTTACCACAACAGTTCAGAGATGGAAAAGCTTGAAGTCCATGTGACTTGATTACACAAGATCTGCTGTTACTTTTCTGGGCCAGGATTAGCAGAAGTTGTATTAACATTGAAGTCATGGTTTCAAACTCAGTCATAGCCTGAGTTTATGCATCCTCAGATTAAAGCAGAAGTTTCCGAGCAGTGCTTGGTACTGATATCAAGGCTCTGTAGCCAAACAAGGTCAGGGTATGTACATCTGATGAGCCTGAGTATTTTAGTCACATACATTAAGCACTTTCACTACAGGCACAGAAAGCCCTTGGTGAGGACAGGTATATCAGCTTCTTACAGGAATATTTCTTATTTTACCTTGCCCTTGAATTCTGGCTAGCATCAGCCTTGAGGTGAGATGTTCTCAACTCTTTCCTAGCAAATCCACTTATTCCTGCAACCCAAGAAATAGAGTTTGGCATGAAGTGTTTATTTTAGGATTTTGCAACTGCAGCTGCTATGAATGCACCTGATAAGCAGCTGTGCATGTGCTTAGGCTTGTGGTATCCATGAATCCATGTCTTTTGTTTTGCATTAAAACCAGTGTTCATGATCTTGTAAGCAAAGGTTTAGGATTCATTCAAAACTAAGGCTGCACATTGATCATCCAGCACTGGAGCTACATAGCTCACGCAGAGCGACAGCAGACTCCCGTGGAATTGGAAATAACTAGCTTTAGAATTGGCACCCTACACATCTCTGACTACAAAGCTGGGAAACCAGCTCCTCACTAAGCAGATCAACCTAGCACAGCACAGGCTGAGAACCTGGCTCCTGACTTGCTCAGGTAAGCACTGCTCTCCTGAACCACCCCGACACCCTGCCACGTGCTGGGGGTGTTCTTCAGTAACAATCTTTATGCAGCCCATGCCTAAGCCAGGTCACAATAGAAGCTACACAGGTGAATTTTGCACAACACTTGGAGTATCCAGGGAGGCTTTGAACTTAAACTCCTATTGAGTGGAATCACCAATGAGTGACACCAGAAGCCTTGACACCACAGCATTTATCAAGCCGAATACAACAATCATGTATTGAATTCACCTTCCTGTACCAACACATGCTTCCAAAACCAAGCAGTAAACTAGGAAACTCAAACTAAACACCTCAGGGCTCTAAATATGTTGACTTCGAAATTCGTTAACCTTCATCATCAAAAACAACTGAAACACAGATTTTGTTTGTGGAACAGCTCGTTTGCACTCTGCGGTTCAGAGCACAGCTGACTAATCCTTATCACTAGGATACAAATTTTCAAAAATTAATAACCATCTGAGTGTCCCAAGGCATCAGAACCCGCTGCATATGTGAGTTCTAAGTTGCTTCAAGCTAAGTTCACCAGTAGTTTGGGATAGATGCAGTAAATATTTCTGGCAACTCTTATAGCTGTACACTGAGTTTCTGAAACAGCCATAGGGCAGAATGTCTCCAGCACTAATACAGAACACTACAATGGAAAAGATACTGCAAGATTTCCTTCACTGATAGTTGATCTACTCCTTACACGCTTCTGGTTATGAGCAGGCTGATTTAGAAATCTGCTCTGAACAAAGGAACAGCAACCAACAGTAGTCAAAGACAATACCAGCAAGTGGTCAGAGCTGAGGTTTTATAATGTGGCTAAGACTTAGAAGATGGCTGTGCACTAAGGAAGGCAGTGACGTTCCAATGGAAGCTGTGAATTATCCAGAATATCAATGTTTCTCCAGAAAATGTCTCTGCCCAGTCACAGATTTCACCTTTTTGTTCCTCCTATTAAGTGGAAGGCTTCTCTGACACCATAAACCTCCTCCAAGTGTCAGATAAACTTTTGATACACGACTGGCTGTGGATATGCTCCTGTCTCAGCTGGTGATATGCACATCTAGGTATGGAGGGCAAGGTAGAGATACCCCTTCTTCAGTGTGGTTAGAGGGTCATCCTAAAGCATACACTAACAAACAATTCTAGGACCTTCTATCAAGTAATCCTTGACAGAATCACTTGATTCTCTGTGATCACTCTGCCAGTGAGTGCTTTACTAGCAGAAGTTCAATGGTAATACAACAAAACACAATTGTAACCAATATATCCAGTTCTTTGGGGATATCATGGAATTAATGCATCTCTAGAAAGTACCACAAATGTTTGCTTCTGCACCTAGCCTAATTGTGTACAAAGTTTTCGAAGATAATAGAATTGCTGCAAAAAACAGATTTTAAAATTTTGCTTTCATTTGCCTTGAAAAAGCAGAAGACGAAGTGTTTACTTCATTATGAAAATATGCAATCATCATGAGAATGCAGACACATCCAGCAGCTTCAGCTACAAATGAAAGTTTATAGTTAAGCTGTCTAGGACTGCTCAAAGCATGGAGTACAAAGGCAGAAGTACCCAGGCTACACTCACACCCCTATTTTTAACCTGTTGTTCAGTTGACTCAGACACTTCAGATGCTTCAGAGAGGTTGAGGCAGAATTGATCTATTTAAATACTCAGCGATAAATCACTTCAAAGCTATCAGTGCTTGAAGGATTTACATCAACTCCAGCAAGTTCTGATCACATTCCCTGCTGTCTTGGGCAAAAGATGTCAGAGACAAACCTGAAAAACAAGAGATCAAGGTAAGGACAGGAATATTAGTAGGGCTTCTGATAGCTAAAGTTAGCAACACATTTCCTGCATGTTTGAAGCGATCTCTACAGTTGCCCTGTCTGGTGCCTTGAAATGCAGCAATTTTCACTTGAGATTTACCACAGATGCAGTCATTATCCTTCAGCAGCAAGATCTTAATCCTGAACAGTACATTCCAGCCAGAACCAAACACAGCTTGGAGTACAATTTGTAAATAAGTGCTGTAGCATCATTAATGTAGGAACTCAAATTCCAAAAATTGAGTTCTCATAAGCTCTATATATTGTAGAAGCAGCTTGTTCTCATATCCTCCTCCACTGTAAATGTAATGGGGTAGGGAAGCAAAATTCATTGCCTGCTATTCCATCAAATAAACACAAAATCTACATTTGAGACAAGCCTATTCCAAAACCATTTCAAGAACGAATTATTTCTCTTCCTCGTCTGTCATTTTATAGCATATTTCATAGACACAATGGGGTCTGTCCTCCCCAGGACACACTGCTTCCATGAGAAAAACTACATACAATTACTTCAGCTGCAAGTTGAAGGGCACAGGGCACTTCCTGAGAACAGAAAGTCCTAAAGGTGTAAGTACAAATCAATATTTCAAAACATCCCTTAATTATTACTCATTGGTCGTGTAACAGCTTTTACAGATGAAGACCACTCACTATAGTGCTAGGCAGCAAGTGCACCTACAAGTTCTCCAGCAGAGGCATGTCCCCACATACAATAAGCCCAATTAGCACAGTACTATGCAGTGGGAACATGTAGTTAAGACCCTGTTTTGTAAGCTACATTAAGGTCTCCAAAGACTTAAAAATCAATTGTTATCAGAACACACTGCAGACACTTATTCGTGAGGTGAATATATGTATTTGCAAGCTGAATACATTTTTTCTTGAATTTCAGTCCTAAAGTGCCTATTTCAGAGGTCCATATTTCTATAGCAACATTCCCATTAAGCACCAGGAAATGTTGGATTAGACCTACTTACATTGCAGAATTATTTCAATTATGATTCCAGGAAGCCTATTTGAAAAGCTCCTGTCTTTCAAAGATGTGATTTTTCAAGCTGTGACCAAGCAGCATTTAAGCTTTCAAGGAAAGAACTGCAAGTTCTTTTTCACTATTGTCATGAACACACCTTGCAGCATCCTTTCAGCAGGAAATAAACACAAGAATGGAGGTTTCAGGACAGAATATGGAAAGCTGAATATAACCTTCATGCAATGCAAAGAAGAGGGACATACAAAAATGCTCTGGGACCTTGGCTCAATAGTAAAACAGGCCTTTCACCTATAAAGATCATGGTCAGAAAATCAACTAGACTTGTCTGCTTCAAGTTAAGAAGGATGCAGAAAATGCAGCAATAGAGGCAACTAAAAACCCAATGAGTCATATTATTGATCAGCCAAATGTACTGGTAGCCCTGCCAGAAGTGGTCATCACCATTGGCCATGAATCAGTAGCCCTTGACTACTGTCCCCAGAGCATACAGGATTCTACCTCACCCTATAGGGGTGCACCATGTTAGCAAGAAGTCTACCTCATGCAGTGAAAGTCTGCTGCAAAACAGTCTCAAATCTGCATTCCACAAAGGCCTGAAGTTAGTGGTGAAATAACAGCCTACATCTGCTTGCAGCTCGTTCCTGGCAATACAGATCATGCTTGCAGCTTAGTCATTTTCTGGTCAACCTAGTTCAAATCCTGAGCCAAATTTTCTACAAGAAATTTGAGAGTCACGACGTCTCTATTGATGGTACACTGGACTCTGTGGTCCAAATGAGAGTTACACTTCAGCTTATCCCTCTATCTGAACTGCTGTGGTCCTACCCTTCCTCACCACATCAGCCCTCCGTTGTGTTCTGTCACCAGCTGTGCCAAGTCAGTTTAGGCATCAAACTCAATCCAGGTTCCATAGAAGATACAGTAGCAAAGGACAGAGTTTCTCCTCTTCCCTTGAAACACCTTTTTCTTTACAGCTTCTACCCTTTTCTTACAGGCAGAGGGAAAGTGCTTAACCAAACAGACAAAGCTCAGCCTTATGAAAGGGAAGTCTTTGCTCTTCCCTAAGCCAAATATGCTGCTGAAACCAGAGCTTGTTTCAACTAGAAAGGGAAAAACTCAGTACACAAACACAAATGCCTAACTTAGATAAGGTGTTATGAATACAGCTCCTTTTACTCAACCTTAGTATTCTGCAAGCAAGCAGGATTTAATCTCACCGACATGTAGCAACAAATTCAGAGCTGTTTGTGTCTGTGGACTATATACACCCGAGGGGCAAGGCTAGCAAAATAAAAATGGTACCAATGTCTGAGCTAGAAACTAACACAGCATTGGCATGCTGAACAGGATAACTACCAAGTAAAATGGGTAACCTATCAGAAACAGAAGATTCCATCAGCAAAACAATTTAAGTTCATTCTTCTACTCAAAGAGAACAAACCAGATAAAGTTCAAGGTATGAACTTGGATAAGCCCTTTTCCTACATCAGTGATCATAAGTTTACAGAACCCCTGCTTTGCAATCAATTATCTGTGTGTACTACCCTGTAGCCATAGGCAGCATATCAAATGGTAGCGGTAGAAGGGTAAAAAAGACAAGCAACAGAGTTAAGCTGACCTGAAGCTGCCTCAGAGATTTTCATGCCAGGCTGTACAGACATGCAGGACACAGCTTACTTTTAGTCTCCACAAAAGGAAAAAAAAGAAAAAAAAACACAAATACACTAGTTTCATTATTTCATTTAATTAAAAATTTACAGGTAAGATAAGCATTGTTTCCTTTAAAAGTTAAACCCTGATTAGATGATGCAGACCAAAAGAGAGATAACATGCAGTGATTACTGCTGAACTCCACTGCCACTGGTCAGGAAACAGAGCTGCCCGCCAATGGCATCACTGTTGTCACCAGTAATTTGACAAAGCAGATTTGCTACTGGACAGGGTAGGGTCGGTGGCAAGCCCATGACATCAACATAATAAAGGCTGTTAAAAATCCGCACCGTGACTCCGGAGGGCTCTGGGTTCTGCATCGGTGCCTGCTCTAATGCAATCAGACACCACCTTGCTCCAACACCGTCAGCAGCACTGTGCTGAGTCATAGAGCCTGTGGGGACACTGGAGCTGCAGGGCCTGCAAGCGCTCGCTGCACTCAGCCTGCTGCAGAGCTGAGCTCTCCAATCCCAAAACACAGCAGTGCAGCACCGGGAACCCCTCAAACCCAGTGCAACAAGGTAAGCCTATAGCTGAAATACAGAGTATCTCAGCATCTACTATAATACAGCAAAGATTAAGCCTTTTTACGAGTCTTCACAATTCCTCCATGCAAGTTCCCCTATTTCCAACCCTCTCACACCAGTGCTGTCACAGGCAATCTACGTGGAATGACCAGCAGCACACCTGCAAGGAATTCATCATTGCAAAAATCAGACAGAAGCACTATTAACTTTATTTGTTTGTCTTCAGAAAAATCTACAGTGTGTGTGTCTGTGTGTATATATATCAGTCTTTGGAGTATTTCAGAAAAGGTCAAGAACAGAATATGCAAGAAAATATTAGCTGCTCTGAATGCTAGCACTGGAATATCTTTAACCTTCTTCAGCTGGCAGCAGTTATTCGTTTCTGACCACATCTTTCACCAGAGTGGGTGTTTCCATTTCTCTGAGCCTTTTTTTTTCCCTATAGCACTTGGTAGTATATGCAGTCTTCCCAGTGAAAACAAGCTGTAAAAACTAGAAGCTCAGAACAATGACAGGCTAGCTCTAAGCCGTTGGTTATTTCAAGACCCAGCTCTCAAAACTAACTAGAATTATGACGGTACCTCACCATATTAAATACACAGATGTTCAAGAAAGTGTTCAATAATAATTACTTTCATCTGAGGGGAAAAGTAAAAAAGTCATGCTACAAGAGCAAGCTAGACATCTGCTTTAGAAAACTAATGCTTGAAACAACCACAGCATGATTAAGAGTTTTTCAGCTGCCAGCACTGAATGGTGCATGATTTGTGCCGAGTGATTCACTATTCTTGCTTGGTTGTAATAATTCTCTAAAATACAGAAGTTTAAAACACCTCTTTGATTCACATCAATATCTGAATACTAGAAAAAAGTATGTTTTGTTCAAACGTTACTGAAAAGCCACACTTAAAAGTGAAAAATGCTTAATAGGTGCTCAGACCTGTTAGCAAAATAGCTATAGCACCCCTTGGAATGACCTCTTCCAAACAATAGGCAATGTTCATTACTGACCTTCAATGCAGCAAATCTATATACAGCTGGCACAGCCGAAAGACTGCTGCACGCAACTTAATAAGCACAAAGGCTGCAAAACAAACAGTGAAAAAGAAACTGACCTTAAGTTTAGAATGCTGAAAATTAGACTCTTCCTGATCTTCATGCTGCACTGAGTCAGCTCTCTCCCTCACGCTTCTATACCCAGGACTGGGTATAATGTACTCTTTTCCTATGTCGATGTCTTTCATCTTCTGTAAACGCCAGGGTTTACACGTGTATTTTCACCTCAAGTATCTGAAAAATAATTAAATTCCCCTTCATTATGTGCTGTGCCTAATACACCAGTTACTTTCAGTCATCTATTTTTAAAGTTTATTTTTGAAATCAAAATCAGTACGCAATTGTAAATGAGTTATATTACAACAGGACTGTAATAACATGACTTTCGAAGTTCACACAAGACTAACTTCTCATGAACTAGTTTAAACATACCCTGAGGTAATCAAATAGTACAATGATCCTCAATGCACTAGAGTGCTGTCATACTTCCTCCCTTAGATCTCTGAAATACAATTATGCAATCTGACAGATTAAAGAAATAGCTACAGCATTTAGCTGAAACCCTGAGAAACTTGACTGGGAAGATCAAATCCCCAAAATCTTTTGTTAAGAGTCTGAAATTGCATATATCCAAAAATTTATCAGTACAAAGTTTTGCAAAACCAATCTCTCTAGAGAGATCACTTGATAAAATTAGTCAGTACGAGCACTCTAGAGAAAACTACATCCCTTCTCTATAGCATTGCTCACTCCATAGGCTTGAGCTATCATTAAGTACAGACATGCACAGGAATGAGTCACACCTTCAGTGCTGCAGGTTTCCACTCAGTCTATCAAACTGCACTGAAAGGTCAGAAGGAGAACCACAGGCCGGAAGACAAAATCACTCCCCACTGAGAGACTCTGTTTTATAACTCCGCTTTATTGCATTCTGCCACCCGCCTTCAGCTGAGGCGATGGGAGACGCCTGGTTGCGCTACGCTGGTCAGACTGCACCAGCAGCTCAGCCGGGGTGCGCGGGGCTGCCACGGCTCCGCCGCTGCAGCATCGCCGCCTTCGCCGCCGCGGGGCCGAGGATGCTGCACCCGCGGGCTCCGCGTCCCTCCCGCGGCGGGGATGCGGGACAGCTCCCCCGGCCGGACATCCCCCAGCATCCCGGGGGGAGCCCCCCTGCGCTCTTCCCCCGCCTCCCCGCGTCTCCGCCGCACTGGCGTAAACACGGGAGCCGCCCCGCCCAGGGACAGGTGCCCTCCGGCTGCAGCCGAGGCGGGACGGAGCGCGGCGGGAGGGGGCACCGCGCAGCCCCTTCACCGGGGGCGAGCTGAGGGGGCTGCTCGGCCGGGCTCCTGACAGGGGAGGGGACGGCAAAGCCGCCTCCTCACCACACAAACGTTCGCCCGCCCCCGGTACCAGCCCCGCTCACC
>VZTG01006537.1:1243146-1260062 GCA_013397845.1 Melanocharis versteri
GGCCGGCCCGCGGCTGGCTCCAGCCTGTCGCGGGCTGCCGGTTATCTACAGCCCCTCGGCCGGGGAAAGTGCGACGTGCCCTTATCTGGGGCTTAACCTTGGCCGCAGCCGGGGCCGCAGTGGCGGCTCCTGTGCGCAGCGGCCGTGCCCCGGCAGCCACTGTCGCAGGCCTGCGATGCGCTTCCCAACGAGCCGGGCATGATTCCCTTGCCAAGCCCCTGCTGTGCCCATCCAGCTCCTGTTCAGACCACCTAAAGCGACGGGGAACTTGTCCCAGGGCTTTCACAGCCAAGCTTTGCCCGCTGAAAGGGATGGAAGCCGTGGCTGTGTGTCCCTGTGTGGTGGTGGCTGAGGGCCAGCGGTCCTGCTTCCCCAAAACAGTGTGACACAGGGTGTCCAGCCCCCGCCTCAGGGGAGTCAGTGAAGGAGGACATCATGGACACAGCTGCGTTTCCTCTCACAAAGGGCTGTAAATATCCTTAACAAACCCTTAGCTGTAGCTTCTACCCTGCTGCGTTTAAATACCCTGTCCTCAGCTGACATCTTCCTTCCACCAGCCAGATTTGGCTGATGTCTCATTTAAGTGGTTTATGTAACGAGTGCCTGTTTGCACCGCAGTCCTTGCTCTCCTGTCGGGAATGTTTGTGAGAGTCAGTTTGATAGAAATACTGAAATGAACTCAGGTAAGGAAGGGAGATGGGAATCTGGGAATAAAAGTGGACCAAAATATTCTCTCCAAGCCCACAAACCAGCAGCAGAGGCAAAAGGTGTCACCATGCAAGTAACAATTCAAGGACACCCTCAAGGTACCAGAGAATCCCTCTAGAGTTCCCTGACACATGTGGTCACACATCCTGCAGACTTCTGACTGTAATTCTGGAAAAAATGAGAATCAGCTCTATTGCAGGTGCTCTTAACATTTTGGGACAGGAAAACTGACAGACAGACATACCTTGCCATGGTACAGCAGCCAATAACAAATGTAGCTGCTGCATTTTTCTGCAGTCTCTTCTCACAATCATGCAGTTTCAGATTGGTTTGACTGGCATTTTATTGGGGAAGGCGCTCAAGGTGCACTTCATGCTTTATAAATGCTATGTCCCAGCAAGATGTGGATTTTAAGACAGAAGCCAGGAGGCAATTTACAGTAAGTCCTTGAACAGTCATTAAACTGACCTTTATCTGCACCAAACACACTGGAATGTAGGGGCAAGTAGATGTCCAGATACTGAGCTGTGTAGTTAAACAGCATAAACAGAAAGTACAAAGCATGAATGATGGGGAAAATTAAACTGTGTTAAAGCTTCAAGGTGAATCACTGATATTTTAGGGCGTTGACCTGACATCGTTCTGAGTGTGAGCATGTCTTTGACCCCTGGGCTATGGAGACAAACAGAGCTGCTTTTTTGAGGTGGCCGGCTGGTTTTTTTTGAACTGCTGACATGTTGAAGCCCAAAGGCTCTGCGTCACATGCCTGGAAAGGAAGAAGAATACAAACCTCCATTATACCAAAGCCATTACAAAATGTGTTCAGAAAGATGAGCAGAGACTGTTGTCTAAGCCAACGGAGCCAGAGCCCTGCCTACACTTGTTCTGTCCTCTATTTCTCCAGTGCTGGAGGAGGTCTGAGAGTAAAAGGGAGGACATGAGTGCTAGTAGAAAACTGCTGGTAAGTAATGATGTGTACACTCCACTCAGACTGGCTCTGGGCGATGGGCTGCCAGCAGCATCAGGAGTGTTTTCACACCTGTGGTCCTACGAGGACATTCTCCCTTAGTACAGCGGTGAGATGAAATGCTTAAGTAGACATAACCCACTTTTTAGTGTGTCACAAGTCTCCTCCAGCGTTTGTTCTAAAGGCTATAAATGTACTGGTGCTACCAGCCAGAGGAGTTACATCTTTAGCTCCAGTGGCAGCAGCTAATGCTTTTAGTGCTGCGAGTCCTGGATTCATCCCTGAGGGATGGCAGCTGTTACATAAACAAGGCCTGTACAGTATTAAAACTTGCCCTGAATCAAGATCTGGGATTTGCTGTAATCAGCCCTGACTGCAAAAGAAAAGCAGAGCCAGACCAAAGAGCCGGTGGCAGCTTCAAAGCCAAAGCCTGCAGACCAGGGCGAAGAAGCAATACTTGACAATTAGTTTTCTTAGAGGTGTCTGGGATCTGCCCCCCTCCACCCAAAACAACCATCAGCAACAAACCTAAAGCAATGCTTGAACCAAACTGATTTGAGTCATTGGAGCAGAAAATGGAGCATGTCCAGATTGATCAGGAAAACCAAGGTTCAGTTTGTGGGAGTGTTGGTCTTTGTTCATCTATCTCTCCTATTACAGCTTCCCCATAGGACCTGAGGACCTGCTTCTGCCTTTAGGGGAACTGGAGCATGTACTGCCCAGGTGAATAAACTGAGCTGAACCCTAGATGAAAACAGAGAGACAGACTTCTCAGGAGATCTGAGCTTGAGGAGCATGGCTGCACTCAGTGCTCAGTGTTTGGGTTCATATCATTGCAATTAAGAGCAGCCATGTGAAACTCTGTTACACACAGGACTGGGAAGCAGTGAGTTTCTCGTGTGCTGAAGGGATGCAAATGCCTGATGAGCCCAGAAGACTCTGACTGCAAAGGCTGGGTGAGGGACTAATGGGATGGTGCAATCAGTGTTTTACTACTGGTAAAATATTGCAATGAGGGACTGAGATAAAACAGCTTTTCTCTCTGCCTTGAAAGAAAGGATGTTCCCCAAAGAAGCAGCATGATGTGATTGGGCTGATGTCCATGGAATTGTGTAAAGTACCAGGAGAGCTAACGGGAGTGGAGAGCTGTCGTGCCAGACTTGCCACCTGCCCAGTGCCTCCTTTTAGGGCTATGGGCTCTGTGAGCTGGCTGGGGAACACAATATGCTTTGGTCAGTGTGGATGGTCCTTGAGGAGGTGTCTTCCTTTGACACAAATCTGGACACCACCAGGAAGAGCAGTTCGTTTTCCTCTCCCAAATCCACTTTCCTATGTACCTCATACACAGAGGACATAATCTTCTTACCCTTCCCCACTGGAATGCTTGGTCCAGGGTGCTGACACTTGCATTTTCAGCATGAGTTTCCTGAGTGTGTCCCTCCTGATGAGCATGCTGACAGTTGTTATGCTTGCTAGTGCTTTTTTACTCTCTTGCTGATCAGAGCTCTCAGCCATGAAGTGCAGAACTCACAGATTAATTGGACAGCTCAAGTAGAGGTCCCATGACCAAATTTAGCCTGTAGCACTGCAAACCATAACAAGACCAGAAAAAGGGAGGTCTGAAGAGACTGCATTATCAGCTTGTTCATGAATCTCTATCCCTGTGTAGTGGCCAATCTTTTATTGTCCATCATGTCCATGTCTCCCTCCCACACACAGCCTGTTCAGGACTTTGAGCTCTCAGAGCAGTCTGAAAAATTTCCCATTGTACTGCAACTACTTCAGGTCACTCCTCTGGAAAGCAATAACTTAGTCTCAGCTGGGCCACATGAGCCACCAACCCATGTGGGCAGCTTGGCAGATTGAAACAAGCTGCCCACATAGGTAGGTATAGGTTGCCAACAGTTGGAGGGTACAGAGACATTGCTATTCATTTTCCTATGTATCTTATATCCACTTTCACAGTTCCAGAGGGAAGAAAATTTTTGTGGCAAAAGCATCAACAAGAAGATCACTGAGGGTAGTCATTCTTAATCCATCATCCTTAGGCTACAGAGTTAACATCCTGTTGAGGAGACAGGGAGGGGGGCAGAAGTCAATGTGGTACTTGTAGCAGGGCTGTCACAGACTGCTGTGGCTTGCTCAATCATTCCCCTCTTCAATCTCACTAGAAAACAAACAATTTGGGGACATCAGTGGGCTGGGTTTGTCATGTGAAAACCACAGTCCATTTTCCTGCAAACAATGACGTTAATACTCATCGATAACATTGCACAATAAGTCATTATTGTTACATCAAGAATTGGGTACGGTTGCTTTTAGTTCAAGAGAAGTTATGGTATCTGATGGATTTGGTCATGGCTTGCAATTGAAGAACTAGAGGCACCAATACTCCCTGCACATATTTAGGGCTGCTAGCGTCAGTCTTCCTAAATATTCTGCTGCACTGGTCTGGAGAGGGTCATGAGCGCTGCCCTCCAAGCTGCCTGCAGCAACACCTGGATAGACACAACTGCCTGTGCTGTGCCAGGCATCTCCCTGTCTGCTGGACATGGATACTTGTCCACAAGACTATGCACACACCACCATACACAATTCATGCCTACCTGGCTCCATCCAAACCCACAGCATGGGGCTGATAACCTCCCTATACGGACCTGGTATCAAAACCTTCCCTCCATCCTGGTCATAGCTGCACAGAGAGGGGTTAGCACACTTGGAGCATTAAAGGCTCAGTGCCACAAGCCAAACGTTTCCTGGAACTCAGTGTTTTCCATGTGGCTGCTCTGATTTTCAGGGCATGTGAAGCACAGGACCTTATGGGATGCTCAAGAACTAATCAACACCACAGGAATCCCTCACTTCACAGAATGGGCACTCTCTGAGCTCTCACTTTTTCATTACTGCAATCTCATTGTGCTTACAGCTCTGCAAATGACTCATTCAGGCATTCAAGTTCATGTGCTTTATGTTGGTTCAGTGCTGAACAATCTGTGTTGCTGATCAGAAACTGGTGAGAGTGAAGGCCAGCTCACGCAGCACAGTGGAGAGCTGTGACTTGCCCGCCCTTTCCCCACAAAAATACTCAAGAGGGATATGATATGTTTGGAACTAGAGAAAAGAGGAGTCTTTCTCTTTCCTCCTGACCTGTTTTAGCAGGAGTTCATTAATATCTTGATACACCTGTGCATTTGGCTTTCCTGGAAACAAACTATACTTGCTTGATGTTTGTGCAAAGCTGTTGGTAGTGTGGGCGTTCACATTGTGATTATGTTTCAGAGGATGAGGCTCCTAAGCTGATCCAGGCAGAGATACCTCTCCAGGCTACAGCAGTACCACCCATCACCGTCCCGTCAGTTCCTGTGGGAGGATGAACCTTCCTAGCCAAGCTAACGGTGTTTTTCTCTTGTTCTCAAAAGCTTCTACAAATAGCCATGCTTTTGCAACAAATGCCTTTTGGTGTTATTTTTCTTTTTTCAGGTTTTGATCATCCTGCCCTCTTTCTGCAGCATTTATGCTTGTAAAAGTGCAGAAGTAAAAGGTGCAATGCTGTGCTGTATCACACAGATTAAATTTGGTTTGTAATTAATCAATCAGGTCGGGAGGAGAAAGCACTGAAAAAGTACCTTATTTCATATGCTACTTTCTTTGAGTTTTGGGAGAGTGGGATACAAATAAGACCCTCCCAAAACAATCAGCAGCAACTTACTCAGAACTGTTTTTTATTACAGGGAAAAGCAAGAAGGTTTCAAAGCTGTTGCAACATTTAAAGTGTAATCCAGCGCAGAAAACCAGTTCAAGGCAGTTCCTACCTGGACTGATTGTTCAATTTTTCTTCTACAAACCTGATGATTCAGAGGACAAGATCAATTTAAGGACAAAGCACTGCCCAGGGACCAGAAGCTGGTGCAGACCTACACGGGTAGCAAGTTTCGTGATTCCTATGCTTTGCACCACACCTACGGCTAATGAGTAATCGATAGAAGTCAGCAGCATGGGTCAGGCTGGAGCCTGCCGCCTCTCACTGGCACAGCAGACTGTGTTGTACGCCCGGTTATTTGATGAAATCAGTGGAAAGGACAAACAATGCTGTGATAAAAAAGCTGGAGATGTGTCTGGATGAGCATTAGCGGGCTGGGATGCATTCTAACTATACCACTCTGGCTTTGGGAGTTAGGTCCTTTCAGCTGGACCCCTGGTCCATTTCCCATAGTCTGCAGATGGGCAGCAGTGGCTTTGGTTAGCCTGAGGCATGCAAGGAAAAACTCCTCTAACCCCTCTCCAAAAGCAGCCCAGGATTGTCCTCAAGCCAGGGCATAGAAAAGGGAAACAGCCACATCAGAGCGTTGTGTTCAGTTCAGTTTGCTTTTCTGAAACAGCTTTTGGGTTGGCCAAGCAGCCATGGCTGGGGCCATACATAGGCTGTGGCAGGGGGAACTGGTTTAAACCTCACAAAACCCAGAGCTGGTGGCCAGAGCATGATGCAGCATGACCTTCCCATTGGCTCCCAGGGACACGGTCACAGTCTGCTGCCAGGGCAAAGCACCCTCTGTTCACTCCTCATCTGCCTCTGTGAAAAGAAAGCTGTGGGTCCACTGAGGTGAAAGTGTCACTGCTTCCAGCTGCATGGAAAGAGCAGAGCCAGGCACCGCAGCAAGGTCACTTGGCTGGCCTGTATTGGGATGTGGGTTTCTTTTAATTGGCTGCTTATGTGGCTGTGCAGGGCCCGCTGGATGGGCACCATCAGGATGTACCACGGAAAAACGATGCATGGGTGCAGCAGTGACAGCCCTGTGTAAGAGTGCAAGGTGCTGCCTCCTGCTGCTCGCTCTGCCAGCACCCACAACACTGCAGCTCCTCTGAGCAGCTCCTGGCCCATGAGCTGCACATCAGACGTGGACAGACACCACTTCTTTCATCTTCCAGCAGATGATGAGCTTGCCACTAGCCATGTCTTCACTCCCACTCCCCCAAATCCTCCCCATTTCCTATTTGTTGTGAAGTGACCCTGCCAGCAAAGGGTCTTGGGGATGCTGCATAGCAGTGACATCCAACACCTTCCTCTGCTGGTCTCTCCTACCCCAGGACACAGTTTGTGGGTGCCATCAGCTCTCTCACCACCTGTTCTCATCCTCTGCAGAGATGCTTGTTGATGACAGCTCAGCTGGTCATTACATACCTCACATCTGCATCCTTCCCTACTCCTGGGAAGACAGAATGCCTCCCTGGTGCCTGACAGTGGGGATGTAAGGAAGGCAACACTGCAGGGACTGCCACTACTGCTGGAGTCAAGGTCTCTGTTTCCCCATGTGTCCTCAAACCCCGGGACTTTTCCATAGTGGAAATACAGCCAGCTTGTATTTGCCTCCATGCTCTCAGGTGTCCCTCTGAGATGCATGGGAAGGATGAGCTGGCCTCAGCAAGCACAGAGCAAACAGCCTGTTGGGAGAGGGCCGTTCTGTCCCATTGGAAACAGCATAAACAGCATGAACGAAAAGGGCTTCAAAAAAAGGAGAAAAATAATTAAAAATGCTGGGAGCCCCTGGCGGTGCCTGGAATCCCACGTGGTGGAGAAAAGGCCGTCTGGGATGCCAATTTTGGAGCTCGCCAGTGTGATCAGCCAGTTTTAGAAGCAAATGAGGACAGCCAAGGTCAGAGAGCGTTGGGCCTCTGGGATTGTCGCTGTGCGGCTGAAAACTGGGAAAAAGGGGAAGCTGCAAGTCAAATGCAGCTCTGTCCTTGCTGCTGCAGCTGCAGCTGAGGCTCTCTCAGGTCTCAGGATGGCCAAGCCCCAGAGGCTGGCCTAGCTGCACACAGAGGTAATGGGGGCAAGAAGCTGGGGTTTTTTGAAGACTCTGCTTGGGGTTGCAGGGGAAGGCAGGCAGTTCTGTGTTCAGAAAGCAACATGATGGGAACTCTAGGGAGCAGTGAGTAATTATCAGGGCTTGGGAGACTTGCTCTGTTCTGCTGCTGGGGAAGTAAGCAGAAGAGACAGTTGTCTCATGCTTTCCCCTCCCAGAAGGAGCAGAAGGTTTCCTGGGGGTTCCTTAGACAACCCCCCTGTGTACATCTTGTTTTGCTGAGCTAATTGCTTTGCTTCCTCGGGAAGTGCTGCCTGAGCACCACCAGCCACCCTGCACTGCCATCACAGCCCCCAGGCTCCTCAGGAGCGCCATGCTCCCCTCTGTGCATTGCTAACCCCAGTCCCCACAGGGCTTGTGGGGGACTGGCACAGTGAGTGGTGGATGAGTGTATGTGTCCTGGTGGGACTCTTGGCCCCTGAGCGGTGGATTAGAGCCACAGTGCAAAGAGGCTGGGTCTCAGGCTGGGTGGCCATGGCACTCGTTCAAACCTCCTCTCATTGCTTCAACCAGTGGGACCATGGGGATGGCCTTTGTGGGACACCAAAAAATTTGAGACAAAGCCTAGGCAACAGCCTGGGTTAGTCACAGTGAAGCCTGCAGTGAAGATGTACCCCAAAAGGAAATAGCCATCAGTCTAAAACTTTGAGGCTGTTAAAGCTGCAGAAATCCCTGGAAAGGAAGGCGTATGTCTGGTGTAGGTTTGTTTTGCCACACAGAGCCATGTCACGTGCCTGTCCCATGTGCTGCAGGCAGGGACAATCCCCCAGCTGTTCTGAGCCACAAATAGGAAAAGCCCCCTGTGTAATCATGGCTTAGGTCAACTGGAAACAAAGCACTCCAGTTGCTGTGTGCTGCTCTCCTTCACAACTTGGGAGGACAGGTCCCCCCCAGCTGTGGCTGCAGGGATGAGAACAGTGCTTGAGGAGTGGGAAGCAGCTCAAGGGTCTGCAGCCTGGTTAATTCAAAGCACAGCCCCACAACACTTAGAACAAACAGCCTAATACTGACAACCAGAAGATAGCCCAGCCTCCAGACTCCCCCTGCCCTCTCCCCAGGACTGGGAGCACAGCACGTGGGAGCTGGGGCATGTAAAGCCCTTGAAGCATCAGGACCACTTCCTCCAGAATGCAGTTACAGGGTGAGAGCAGGGAGACAGTGGTGAATTCCACTTCCTCCAGAATGCAGTTACAGGGTGAGAGCGGGGAAACAGTGGTGAATTCTTGGGGTGGTCAGCAGCTTGTTCTATGACCACAACTGTACCACATCTCCAAATTGTGGCTCAGTTCCTCCTCCTAAAAAATGCGTGACTGCTGGAAACCATGTGATAGAGGCAAAGGAGAGTCACTGTATGAAAAGCAGAGCAAGGTCTCAAACCACTGCTGGGCAGAAGATCCTCCCCATGAGCAAGCAGCCTCTGGCTTCTTCTTAAAGACAAAAGATTGAACCAGTTTGAACTAATGAAACATATACTGTTCAGACCCAGCTCCTTGTTGAAGTGAGGCACATGTACCATCAATCACCAGCTGCTCCTGACTTGAAAATACAGCAGCTCCTCCACCATGTGGGTGGGAAAAATGAGCTCCAGCATTGTATGGCTTTTGTGAATCCTACTGCTGCCTCCTCTGTCTTTAAAAGGCCCAGGGTCTGCACTCTGCAGTGCACTTACTGTGGCTGCAGTCCAGACTGAATTAAGTTCAAGTCTCAGTGTTCATTCATCACTTTTCTGTTTCCTCAGTGTTTGCATTGGTGCACAGAAATGGTTTTAAACAGAGTTTACTGACATTTATCAGATCAATCAGATCCCACCCTGATGTCCTGGTTGCAGGCAGACATATACAATTTAGATCAAGTTTCTGGCTGAACACCTCTGTCACCTGTAGGTAAGAGTAGGCCTGGGTAATGTCTCTGCAGGGAGAATCCCTGCACCATCCAGCTGTGGGGGGAAGAGCTGGGCCCTGCCTGTTTACTTAGAGCTGCATGCTCTGCACTCTCTTCTTGCATCAGCATGGAGAAGTTACTGCAGTCATGGTGTCTTCAGGCTTACCTTTGCCCTGTTTTGCACTTCATGTCATTGCAGACACCCCTTCAAAGCCCAAGCCAGGTCTCTACAGATGCCCCTACCCAAGAGGTTGTGACTCCCTGCACTGCAGGGGTCAGAGCTGTTGGGTTATCTCTAAGGGCCAAGGATCAAAGCTGAGTATTACGATCCTGCTAAGTGTGTTTATTCCCTTATATAGTATTGGCACTGCAGTCATGTCTGGAGTCCCTCTTTAGAAGTAGAGGCCCTCCAATGGGGACAGACAGCCCCAGAGGCAATCCAGACTGGCTCTGACAGCATTCATCAAGCCTGGCTGGGTCAGGAGCTGTCTGAGTGCTGAGGAGGGGGCATATTCCTATCCGGTGGAGATAATAATTTCATATCATCTCAGGTGATTGCAAGTTTGTGACAAGAAACAATTTTGATAACTACAAGGCAGCAGGTGTCAAACCTTGTGATTGGTGGTATCACCAGTGCTTCAGACTGTGATTGACTGCAAAAGGGTGAAAAGAAGTAGAAATAACACATCTGTTTAGGGCACCAAAGCCAGCACTCAAACGAGAGAGCTGCAGACAAGTGGAGACTGGGAAGCTGTTCCCAGAGAAAAAGCATCCCAACTGCCTGTGCCTAATACTCCCACTGATGTGACGGAAAAGTGATGGGAGCACTGAGATTAATTCCTCCATGTATCTTAGGTACAGACCCTCCTCACATGGCTGAGCACATTGTTATGGCATTATTAATTTCTTTGACTTGGAAGAAACAGAAAAAAAGAATCTTTACTCTAACAGACTTTATCTTTCCTGGTTTCCAGTGTACTACCTTTTCTTTGGTATCTACTACAGCTGGAAAAACCACATCTACACTACCAGGAAAAAGGTCATTAATCAGCAACTTCCTTCAACTTTTCTGCAACCATGTGCATGCTGCACTTCAAAATATATCCCTGACAAACTAAAAGAAGTGTTGGAATGAGTCCATGGGAAACATAAGTTCAGTAACCAGATCTGTAGTATACAACATCTGTCAAGATAACGTGATCTCTCAGCAGCTTTGATGTCGTGGAAGGGGGCCACTCAGTTCCCCAGAGAAAGTTTCCCTTCATTCTCCTTATTAATTAGATCTGTAGGCAGCCCCAACACAAAGATTTTCTAAACCAAAACCCTGGGTGCATGAACAACTGAACAGATCCTTGAAAAGGCGCCAGCCTCTGTCATCATTTCAGTCAAGAATATCCCTGGAAATGTGAAGCCCTTTGGGCTGAAAGCTCTAATAAATGTGCCTTTCCTGTGGAGCTCCAGGCTCACAGGGAGAGAAGGGTTAAAGGAAATGTGTCCTCTCCTCTGAGCAGCGCCCTTGCAGGAAAGGCAGCGATCAGAGCACAGATAGCTGTGCCTTGATCAAAGCTCCCCCTCACTTCTGGCAGACCAGGCAGTGGGAAGCAGAGCTGTCTCCTTCCTGAAATGATGCATCTGGGGCCAGCAGCAGGGAGAAGGCAGAGGGATGGACTCCTCCTCCTTCAGCATCTTCCCCAGGCAAAGCTGGGGCTGCTTTGCAGAGAATGCTGCAAGAGCCCTTTTTGTCCTCTGGATAAGTTGAGGGGTGAGGAGTAACCCTGCCCTTGCACAGGAGAGGAGCAGCCCCATCTCAGAGCAAGGCAGCAAGCACAGAGCAACAATTCCGGCTGGTGCCTGCTCTATGTTGGTGACATAAGGCCCCAGGTGGGAGGAAGTGGAGGGATGGGCTGGAGCCAGATAAATTGCTCTGGAAATGAGGGCCTGGGTCAGATAGTGGCCAGCCAACCTTCTCCTGGGTATTTGCCCTGGCTGTTGAGAAACAGGGAGTTGCCTCCTTGCCCCTGGCAGCCCTGGGTTCCATTCTTGTGATACAGCCGACTCCAGGTCTCATCCCTGTACTGCTGTGCAATATGGCATTTCTCTGTCCATCTCCACAGGCCCAAGGTTGTGGTTACCCAGGCCCACACCTTTTTCTCTCTGGCTCAGCCTGCGGATCCCTTCCTAGGAGAGATTATTGAAGTGTGAGCCTGTCTGGGCTACCCCAACATACCTGCTCGGGGAGGGCTCTTCCCAGCTTCTCTTGCTACAGGAATCCACACATAACAGAGCTGGAAATGGATTAGCTGGGAAAACAAGAAGCAGCTCTCCTACCTCCCACCTGATGCACCACTGAACTGAGAAAAAGGATCTGCTCGGAGGCTGCCGCCCCATTTCGCATGTCTCAGCGCAGAGACAAACAGGAGCACAAAGCTGGGGGTAAACCCTGGACTAAGGCAGGGTTTGAAGGCCAGGGACATCGGGGAAGGAGGTGTTGCTGGTGCAGCAGCAGCACAAAA
This sequence comes from Melanocharis versteri, assembly GCA_013397845.1. NCBI lineage: Eukaryota > Metazoa > Chordata > Aves > Passeriformes > Melanocharitidae > Melanocharis > Melanocharis versteri. Next base: position 1,255,077 of record VZTG01006537.1, read on the forward strand.
CATTGTATGTGAATAAGGGACACAGAAAGAGCAGAGGAACTCTGCAGACTGAGGAGGCTTGCTCCAGGGTGTTCTTGCTCAGGCAGTCCCCGCGTGACTGGGAGTGCCTGTCCCTGTGACTGCTCCAGAACTGTCCCCCATGGGAAATGTGCTTTGCTCTTCAGGCTTAAGCAGCTTCTGGGGTCACACAGGGTGGCTGCCTCCAGGGACTGCTGTCCCTGTGGCTAGAGCACATGCCAAGCTCAGATGGCCGCTGATTCATTTTCCACTCCTGGACAGGGTGTCCTCACTGAGCTCACTGAGGAGCCTGTGCCTGCCATGGCCAAAGCCTCCTCAATCTCTGAGAGTGACCGGAGGGATGAATCAGCAGAGGATGGAGCCAGAGCATGAGCTAGCAGACAGCAGAAGGGCAGCACACAGGTGCTCCTGCATCTGCATCATGGTTACCTGGGAAAGACCATGTCTGTTAGTTGGACATGAGCATCATCACTCTGGGGTTGGTGTTTCTCCTCAGGAGAGCTGCTGCTGAGGGATAATGGAAGCAGTGTTCTGAAGGATGAATCACATCACACAGAATTCATCCATGAGCTACCTAAGAAATCTGGAAGGAGCTATTGCTTGCTGAGGCCATGTGAAGAAAGAAAAAACATTGCAAGCAGGAGAAACTGGAGCAAGGCTTGTAAAGGACTGGAAACTCAGCTAAAATATCCAGGGCAGTACATCCTACTGCTCAGCCTGTGTCTATGAGGGCAGAGCCTGGGGCCAGGAAAAGTCCCAGGAAGAAGTAAATTAGAGAGAAGTTTACCCTGCGACTTTGCTGTGCTTTCCCTCTCATTTCAGGTTCCTGAGCTCCAGGCAGGGCTCGTCAGTGGCAGACAGACTGTCACATGGATGTCTCTTCTCTAAGTAAGCAGAGGGGCACTTGTGCTGTCCCCCATCCCTCCAGGGAGACCTGTGCCACCCATGGGGAACCTGCTCAGCTTAACATACCTCTGTGGTATCCAGAGACACGGGATTAACTTCCACCAGCAGCACCTCTCTGCTGTGAAAGCTTTGCTCCTTGCAAATGGACCCATCCAGCCCCGTCTCCATATTCTGGCAGCTGGGGAAGTGCTGATGCAGCTCCTGTCTCATTGCATGTCCCAGCTGGTGCAGCAGCAGCTGGGTACAGGGAGTTGTGGCAGCCCAGAGCTCAGGCAGCAGTAATGCATTCTCCCTGTTAGCAGGTGAGTGATGCTGTGCCCAGCATCCCACTGGGGGAAAGGAATACCAGGGAGTTCTGCAAGCAATACCCCAGGGCAGCTGGAAACCCAGGGGGATGCAGACAGGGTGGCCTCATGTCTGGTTCACCTTCTCAAGTCCATTAACCCAGGAGCCAAGAGTGGATGAGGCCCAGCAGTTCATCTGGCAGAAACCCTCTGCTGAGAAGCACAGGAGAAGCCCAAATGAGCAAAGAGTAGATGAATAGCCCGTGAGTCAGTATCTCTGCTGTCCTTGCTTGGATAGAGCCCAGGGTGTGGGAGGGAGGGAGGGAGGCAGAAGGGTTGGGGAGTAAAATCTGTCTGGCTTTCATGCTTACTGACTTACTTGTGGTCTGCAGTTTTATTTTTCCCTGCAGAACTTGATTCAGTGCTCAGGTAAATCTTGTGTCAGGCACAGAGTCATTCAGATGTATAAGAGGGATGGACAATGTCCATGTCCTGGCCATTGCCTACCCCTTCTCCCAGGGGCAGGAGCTCCTCCAAGGGTGCTTGGGACACCCCTCTCTAGACCTGCCAAGTGAGCATCAGCTGTCCTGGGGAAGTCCAGGACACTCCCATGAGTGCCCAGGGTTCCTGTGTGCCAGAGTTCATGGCCTGCCCCTGTCACTGTTGGCACTGTGTGGGGATAGCCCCAGCCAAACCAGGCTCCCTGCCAGCATGGAGTGGGCCAAGAAGAGCTGAGTTTAGGCACTAATTGCATCCCTGGCCTGGAGTTGAGAAGACAGAAGTCTCATAGCTCTGCTGAAGGCACAGAAGGGTGCTCTAAGGGCGTCAGAGCTGCTGCCCACCAAGCAGGACATGTGAGGGGAAATCAGCCTTGTGTTTGGTACATGGTTCTTCCCTGCAGACTTACTGTGATCCTCCTCATTGCAAGTCTCACCACTCTGGGGACCCCCTGATTCCACTCAGCCCCTGTGGGGCCCCAAATCTGTCTAAGATGATAAGACCAAACCTGGAGCTACCTGCCAAGGCTTAGAGATGCCTCATGGGCCATTGTGTCTGCAAAGGGAAAAGCCAGGAAAGAACCAAATGCTCAGAGAGAACAACAAATGGGAAAGGGAAAAGGGTTTAAAATGCAGCAACAGGGACCAGAAAGATGTCCCAGAGAGCAGAACATCCTCACCAGGCTCATCATTCCCAGAGTTGGTGTATGCTGCCCTGTGGTGCTCTGTCCAGTGATACCCAAGGATGAGGAAGCAAGGAAAAATCCTACAGTCTGTGTCTTCCCACCACAGTGCACAGCCACTGTGAGATACTGGGATTGATAGACCTCCAGTCTAACCCAGTTCAGTCTCATTTCAACTTTCATTAGATAATTCCTGTTTTAAAAGCTCCCCCGGAATTATATTGCTTTCAGAAAATGTTTGGCCTGGCTGCTGCTGGCCTGCAAGTTCCCGGTGAGACCAAAGTGAAAGGTGTCTGCAAAGCCTAAGGAATATTTATCAAGCTGATTTTGAGTTTAGTTCATTAGCAATTACCTTGATTTGTCTTCTCCTGTTCTTGCCAATTTACCAGAGCAACGTCTTGGAAACTCGCCTCATTTGGAGAGAACAGGATGTAATTAGCCAGATAATCTGCCGATTCCCCCGTCAACCTCTCTGTGCCCGGTCCCAACACGCGCAGTGTCTGTGCAGGCTGGATCAGACCTGATTTCTGGTGCTGTTTATGCACTTAGTGCCACATAGGCAGCAACTAAAATGCTGTCCTGCCCTCAGGCAATGACAAATCCACCTCTTGGATCACTCCTCAGGCTGTAACCCCTGGGCTGAAACCATCTGGGAGCTTTTGTTCTGGGGTTAATTCCTTTGCCAGGGCAACAGAATTCCCAAGGGTATGCAGATACCTGTTTTTGAAAAGGATGATTTATTTCCCATGGGCAGCTCATTTCTATTTTCTTGCTGTGTCCATCCTTGCTGCTTTTTTCCAAACCACTAGCTAAGGTCAAGCGACTCAGCCGCAAGGTGCGGCACAGCAAGGGCTCAGTCACAATTCACTGGGCACAGATGGCACCACGTAAGTGACGCCTGAACATTTCAACTGCTTGGGGTAATTTCAGGAAATACCCAGTGCTGCAGAGTCCTTCAGGACACAGAGGAGACTTTGTTTTCTACATTAGTTCTGACCCTGCAATTCAATTGGTGGGGAGGAATACTGCCTGTTGCCTATTACAGATTTCTTCCCTTTACTAAAGACCCCTCAGCAATGCCACAGGGGCTGTACAGCACTGCCTGTATGTTGGGGCAGTGCTGTAGGTCTGTGGTTGAGTGGTGCCTCCCTTAATTTCCCTCCCTCGGGATGGAAAGGCCTTACTGTGTGCTTTGGGCTGACAAGCGTGTGCCACCTTCTGCCCTTGGGGGACGCCCTACCGTGGAGGTGAGGGTGCAAATGCCCTGCATTTCTCTCAGACCACAACTGAATTCGAGACTCTTTGAGTCTTTGGCTTGTCACTCAGCAGCAGATGACAGCAGCGAGGACCAGAGCAGGGTGTCACAGGGGGTCAGTTTGTGGGGACCGAGGGACAGCGAGAGAGGCTGCTGAGGTGACACAGCAGGGGCTGTGAATGCCTGTCCCACGTGGAGAGGGGCAGAAGCATGACAACGGGGCAGGGCGGCGGGCACCAGGTCCTGCAGCAGCCGGCACTGGAAAGGGCTCTCCTGCTGCCAGGCTCAGGGCTCGCCACAGCCCTTCTGCTGCCATCCCGTTAGGAGCTCCATAGGGATGTCTTTCAGCCTGTTTCCCTGCTTTTGAGTGCAGGGTTGTCACACAGCTTTTCCTCGGTGACAAATGAGCAGGTGGCGGTGCTGTGTGAACTGTGCCAGGTAAGTCCTGCAGCCCTGGGACCGGCAGCACAGAAAGGCAGCAGAGGAGGGACTCAGCTGAGGGCAGGTTTTCTGTGCTGAGGGCTGTACCTGGCCCATCCCTTTCTGAGGACTAGGACAGTACTGAAGCACAATCAGAGCTGTGCGAGGACGGAGCCTGGGCTGGGGCAGGAGTGGCTGGAGGGTATCAGGATCCGTGGAACTGACAGTGTCCGAGCAGCGGGACATCCAGACACCAGCACTGCAGCATCCCACCTGCTTCACCAAACTGAGGGGAAGAAACATGCCACCCCCACCCTCAGAAACCACATCTTCTTTCCTCCCTCCATTCTGGAAGGGTCTCTGAGCGGGGCTCCGAGAGGTCCCTCAGGGGCTGTGGGCTTTGAGGAGAGCTTTTTGATGGCAGGTGTGAGCTGTCCTTTGCCGAAGGAGTGTCTGGACATTTGGAAACGCAGCACAAACACGTCACGGCTAGGAAGTGTATCAGAAAACATCACTGCTCCCAAAACCAGACATCACCAGGGTCACACCGAAGCGCTACACACACGCCGAGGCCACCTGGGGATCTCTGTGGGAACATTCAGCCCTTCCCCAGGCCGGATCCCGGCTGTGCCCGGCCGTGGCAGGGAGCTGCACTGCTCTATCCCCGCTCCCTCCTCGGGGGATGGCGATGAAACGCCTCTCCCCGCTCCTGAGGCCGTGCCACGACGGGTCTCCGCCACGGAGGTGATGCCGGGAGGAGCGAGGTGATGGGGAAGCAACGAGCAGCTCCCGCCCCGCTCCCGCCGGGACGCGCCGCCCCGCGCTATTGTGTCCCCGCCGGGCGCCCGTTGCCGCTGCCGTCGCGGGCGGAAGCGGAAGCGGCGGCGGCCGCGTGCGGCGATGGCGGCCCGCGGTACCGCGCG
>VZTG01006537.1:1260140-1282198 GCA_013397845.1 Melanocharis versteri
AGGAGGAGCCGCCGCCGCCGCTCCAGGCCGTGCTGGTCGCCGACAGCTTCAACCGCCGCTTTTTCCCGATCTCCAAGGACCGGCCGCGGGTGAGAAATCCCCTCTGGATGCTGCTGCCCGCGTCGCACCGGTGCCTCCGGGGCCGCCTGTCCCGGCGTGCACTGTCCCCGGGAGGCCGGGGTGGGCAGGGATCTGGCGAGAGGCCGGGCTGGGTCGGGAGGGGCGAGGCCCCGGCGTTCGGCAGCCCCCGCCGCGGCTTTTCCCACCCTCTTCTGCGCTCCGGCAGTTCTCGCCCGTAGGAATGTCTATCCCCCGCTGGAGACGCAGCGAGGATCTAATTGCTGTGTTGGTGCTGTCCGCTTCTCCATATGGCGTGGCGAACTGCGCTGTTGGCTCCTCGTCTGTGGCTGGTGCAGGACTGGCAGTGGATTTGGACAGGGTTGTTTCTGATAAAGGAAAGAAGCAAAATCTTGGGCCTTGCCAGCTGTAACGCATGGAAGAATATGGCCAGAAAAATGGATGGGGGTAGTAGTTTAATTATCCAGCTCAAAAGGCTGTGTGTTAAAGGAACGTAGAAAGCTTCTGGAGAATTTAGGTCTGAACAATTATCTTCGCTCATTTGCTGATTAAATGTTGGTGGTGCTTGTAATTACACACGCGAGCTCAGGCCTGAAATGAAACAGCACCAAAAATGAATTTAAGAATGGTATGGCATCACTCAGGTGTGACTCAGTAACTCAGTTTAAAAGTGTGAGTTGACTCTCAAGTCAAGAGAGTACTTGCTTCACTTTAGGTTGGGTTTTTTTTCCCCTTATTTAATTCTGGACGTTCATATTTCTGTGGCTTCATCATTCATGTCTGACAGGTTTTTCTTGAAGCAGTTAAAGCCTGAGTCAGGGAATCACCACCTTTTTTTTTTCCAGCCTCTGTCATTTATCTGAGTCTTTTTGAAGAGTTTTCAGTGATAACTTCACTTTTTTATGCCTTCCTCTCTGAACTAAGGATCTGCCCCTAGAAGATCACAAATTAGCTCTTACTGTTTAGATCAACTCTGAAAGATTTTTATAAAAGCTGGTGGAGCAATTACTTGTATTATGTTTCCGGTACTATTGATGGCATTATATCCTCAAGTTGGAAAGAGCTGTTACTGATGTTGAGGTACTGGGTGTTTGTTCAGCTATCTATGTGTTTTTTGGTTTTGGTTTTTTTTCAGGCTCTTTTACCTATGGCAAATGTAGCCATGATTGACTATACCTTGGAGTTCCTAACAGCAACTGGGGTGGAAGAAACTTTTGTTTTCTGCTGTTGGAAGTCAGCTGAGATAAAAGAGCATTTGCAGTAAGAATCTCTTCTTCTTTTTGGTTTTATCTAGAAAGTATTCTTCCACCCTCCAACAAGCCTCAAAGGCCTCACTGATCCTTCTGATGAAAACTGTAAGAGACACCCTTTCAGCAGTGCTCTCCTACCAGAAAAGACCATTCCTGCTGTGTAGGGGGGTTGTTTTGCAGTGTGTTAAAAGGGTTGAGTGTTGTGGGACTGCTCCTCAGTTTGCCTGAGTGTACCCGAGCCTGGCGATACTGGGCTCACTGTCACAGGATGCTCCTTGCATCCCCTTTCAGCTGTGGCATGCACTGGGACACTGTGTCCTGGTGTGTCTGTAGGAGCAGCCTCTTTATGCCTTCCTGATGTTTTTATTCCTTCTTCTAGAAAATCCAAGTGGTGCCGGCACACATCTCCCAACACGGTGCGCTTTGTCACTTCAGACCTGTACCGCTCCCTTGGCGACGTGCTGCGAGACGTGGATGCCAAGTCCCTTGTTCGTTCCGACTTCATCCTTGTCACTGGCGATGTGGTGTCCAACTTCAATATATCCAAAGCCCTGGAAGAGCACAAGTAGGTGCTGGAAGAGTGAATGCTTGCCTGGCGTGCTGAGACTGCGGTCTGTAGCTGTCTGAGGAGTGTTCTCATAGTTCTGCCCTCCTTTTTCAGGTTGCGTCGTAAGATGGAAAAGAATGTGTCTGTGATGACGATGATATTCAAGGAGTCCTCGCCTGGCCACCATGCCAGGTGCAAGGAGGATGACATTGTTATCGCTATGGACAGTGCCACAAACCGTGTCCTTCATTACCAGAGAACGCAGGGGCTGAAACGATTCCGCTTTCCTATGGTGCGTCTGGAACCTGGCAGGTGGAAAAGGGCTGTGGTAGTGAAGCAGCCCACCCAAGGAGGAGATCCTCCTTGAGTGAGGGCTGGGGAATTGTCCCAGCTGCTCCTCTTGGAGGAGCAGATGATAGGAAGTAACTTGGGGTGAACTGGCTTTTTTTCCCTTAATCTTTATTTGAGGCTTGGTGAAATCATGCTGAGACACGCATGTTTGTGACTCTATTCAGTTTGAACACGGGGCAGATTTATTTCTCACAGTTCAGGTTTTGCCCTTTATTTCCTTCTCACAATGTAAAATAAGAGAAGGAGATTATTTGTGCTATCGCCGGGGCTCCCAAATTGAGGTGCATATGCCACTACCATACACAGACCATTTTCATCAAATCATTTAGGTTGGAAAAGACCTCTGAGATCAGAGAGTCCAACCTTTGACACCACCTTGTCAACTAGACCATGGCACGTCCGCTCATTTCTTGAACACCTCCAGGGGTGGGACACCAGCACCTCTCTGGGCAGTCCGTTCCAGTGTTTAACAACTCCTTCCTTTTTGAAGTGTTGTTGAGCCTGACATGGGGTGGAATAACAAAGGTGCAAGGAGTGGTACCTCCTATTACCTCTGTTTGTTCACCTAGTGATGTAGTACGTACTCTGTAAATGTCTGTGGAGGCACTTTCTCCATGAGATAGATGGACCAGTTTCTTTCTTCAACTCAGAACTAAGGCTGTGATTGTATAGTATTTTCATCCCCAAATCAGTAATCAGGTTATTTCATGTCTTCAGATGGAAGCACAAATCACCGTAGGAAACCAAAAAGGAAAAACCAGAAGAAACAAAACCCAGCAATACAAAACTGACCCACAGCTGTAAAAATTGTATTTAGATTTATTAACGCTTTTCTGTACATTTATAGCTCCCAGAGACTGAGGTGAGGAGTCTCGTGGAGGAAAAGTGATTGTTGGAAGTACAGGCTATTTCTGGGAGACCTGCACTGTGTAAGGGCAGGGGCAGTCTCTGCTGGCTGACACTCAGCTCTTTGTGTGACTAGTCTGTGCCAGCTAAGATTGGGCCTGGTGTAGATTGTAGATTTCTCTGATCCTCAGAACTTCAGCTAGTTTAATAATTGAGTCAATACTGCCCCTGGCTTATAGAAGGCTTTTGGGGTTCGGTACTGCATGAGGCACTCAGGTCATCTGAATTATTTCCTCTTTCAGAGTCTGTTCCAGAACTCTATTGAGAATGTCGAGGTGCGCCATGACTTGCTGGATTGTCATATCAGCATCTGCTCTCCGCAGGTGAGCCCTGCCCTTCTGAGGGTCCAAAATTTACTCTGCACTGCTCCCTTGGTACTGCTGGTGTGCAGGGGGTGTGTGTGGCCTGAGTACCAGATTTGGAAAACAAAACTGGCTGAGCTGAGGGACTGGATGATCATATGGTGCTGCTCCGTGGAACATATGAGGGCTCAGTCTGTTTCTGGCATCCCTTGCTCAAGCCCAGGCTGAACTACATGGTGGATGCATCCAGAGACTGGCTGATTTGGCACAGAATGAAACTTTCAGAAAATAAGTGATTTCACTTTGGGTATAATAACATCTGTGGAGCAGAGGTGGCAGTTCTGCTGTGGAGAAGTGTCAGTACTTGTAAGCTGGTACCATGTTAGGGTAGCATTCAGGGTTGTTCCAGCTAAGGATCACTAACATATCTTCCAGATCTGATAAAGTTTGTCTGCAGCCTTCCTTTGGGGGTGAAACTACAAAGTAAGGCTGGGCCACTTGCTTGGAAGTGCTAAAGCAATGTCTTGCCCCTTTTGAAAACCAGAATCTGTTCATGGATTCTGGAGGAATAGTAGTACGCGGAGATGGGAGGGTCAATATTCCTAGCAGAAGGAGTCAAGGCAAGATCATCACTTCCCTATATTGTGTAACTTGGCTCTAACTATATTATTTCCGTGTACTTTATTCCTGGCAGGTGGCTGAACTGTTCACAGACAATTTTGACTACCAGACACGGGATGACTTTGTGCGTGGTCTGTTGGTGAATGAGGAGGTAAGGAGAGGGTTGTTACAAGGGAGATCCTGTTACTTTGCCTTAGAGAACCTTCTGACGTGCTCCTGCCTGTCCCCCAGGTGCTGGGGAACCAGATCCATATGCACGTAACGACGGAAGAGTATGGTGCTCATATATGCAACCTGCTGATGTATGAAGCTGTGTGCTCTGACATCATCCGGCGCTGGGTTTATCCTCTCACTCCGGAGATGAACTTCACTGATGACAAGAACCAGAGTTACACCCACTCTAAACACAACATTTACCGAGGGGTGGATGTGAGCCTTGGCCACGGCAGCGTGCTGGAAGAGAACGTGCTCATCGGGCAGGGAACGGTCATTGGCAGCAACTGCTCTATCACCAACAGTGTTATTGGGCAGAACTGTAGGATAGGTGAGTGCAGGAATGGGAATGTGCCAGCCCTGCCAGGCCAGGGCACACATTGTTGGGATCCAGTTTTTAGACTGTGTTTGGCACTGAGAGAGGATGATAGGTGGGTGCTGATTGATTGCTAATGGGGAGAAAAGCTTGGTTTTCCAGCAGAGGAAATAGATTAAAGTTTTCAGGGTACCATAATGAAGCTGGGAAGCACTTCATGCAAATGAGTTGTTTCAGCAGTAGAGAATGCATGACCTTTACTGATCTAGAGTTTTCAACCACCAACATCCTGCAAATGAGGGACATCTATCCCCATTTTCATGAGCTGTTTCCTAGCAGCACATTCCTAACCTTGCTCCCTCCTAGCTCACTCCTTCTTAGCCTTGGCTTGATTTTCTATTTTTTTTGTGATTTGGCTGTGTTTCTCCAAAACTGAGATGTCAGTTGTTACTCTCGAGTCTCTGTAAAGAGCAAATTTGTCTTTCAACTTAGGGTAAGAAGTGGATGTAGGCTGCTGAGGCAAATTTTACCCTGTCATCTTACATCCATCATGCATCAAGGGCGTTGGGAGTCAGTAAGATGCTTTCTAGTGGACTCGGCAGTGTCAGAGAGCACCAGACAGCCTTGCTCAACTAATTTGTACTTGATGGTTTATAACAGGTGATGAAGTCACTTTGGATGGAGCTGTTCTGTGGGACCGAGTGCACATAGCAGATAATGTGGAGATCCACCATTCTGTTATCTGCGATGAGGCTGAAGTGAAGGAGAAAGTAGAGCTAAAGCCTCGCTGTGTCCTCTCCTCTCAGGTGAGCTGATTTATGTCTGTTCTGCTTTCTGCCTCTTTTGGCAGGTTACTGATCTTACACGAGACCATTCCAGAATACAGGGCTGCCCCAAGCCTTTTTGCAGAGGTGGAGGCTGTGCTACTGCTCCTACATTTTTCTTCCGTTTGCTTGGCTAGGGCAGTATAGGATGGAATGTAGCAGTGCTGGTGTCTTCAGTTATACTTGTTTAGTGACAGCTTGTCTGGAGCTGCTGGTGGAGGTACAAGGGGGCAGCTGGAGTGTTTTTCATTAAGATATGTTTCGCATATTTTCAGGTAGTAGTAGGTCCTGGCATCACTCTCTCTGAGGGCACAGTGATCTCTCTGCACCCCCCAGATGAGGAGGAAGAGGACGATGACCAGTTCAGTGATGATTCTGGTGTGAATAAGGAGGAGAGCAAAGTGAAACTGAAAGGTATGAGAGTCTCTGTCTCCATGCACTAAAGCTATGCAGGAGGTTTTGTCTCCCGTGATCTTTTGCGGTCTTTACCAGACCCACTCCAGACACTGCAGTGCCAGGGTGGAGCTTAGTGCTGCATTCAACCTGGAACCTATGTGTTTTCATGAGGGCAAGCGAGGATACTCAGCTGTGTCCAAGGGCTTTGTCCTTGTGAAGTACTGTTGCTACAGTGTGGGTTTGTCAAGTAATCTAAACATGGTCTGCCAAATGTTGCTGCTGTAGGAAGGAGTAAGTTAAGTCACTTGTCAAGGCATGTGAGAAAATTAAAGCTGAAATCCATATGCATCTGCAGGAATCCCAGCTCCCTCTTGATGAAGGCTATTTAGGGGCAGTAATATGCAGGTTATACCATTCTATTTCAGGTTTGCCTGTAAGCAAATCCAGTGCATCCACACTCTGATTGCTGATTCTTTTTCAGGTTACAATAAAAAGGACGTAGGCTCAGAGGGCAGAGGCTATCTCTGGAAAGCAGATGACAAGAATGAAGAGGATGAAGAAGAGCAGAGACAAAGCCTATGGGGTGAGGAAAAGTTTAGTGTGGTCACCTGGAGGTGAACAGACAGGCGTGTGTTGGGGAAACTGGCCAAGTGGGATGCTGGTAGTTGTGTCTAGAGCAAGACTTGGGCTTTGTGAAGCAGACTGGCTCCAGATAACAGCTATGTGTGGAGAGAAGGTGAGAGGTAAAAACAGGTCATGGACCAGATTCTCTCTTCCTGTGCTCTGTGGAAGGTGTTTGTTAGATACTTGCCTTGCACTGACACACAGAGCTGTCTGTGCTGGGAATGCTGCACTATGGGACACCAGGTCCTCCCTCAGAGGGAATATGCTTTGGCTATTCCAGGTGCTGCTGGCTTTCTTCCTGCCAGTGGCAGTGTCTGCTGACATTGCTCCATTGTGAGTCAGCAGTCTGCACAAAATGCAGTTGCTTCTGTCCCTGTCCTTTGCTGTCTGCCTGCAGACTCCCAAAAAATCCCATTATCCTAGTGCCAGCTGTAGTGTTCCCTCTGCAGCAAATCTAATCATCTGGACCTGTAAATAGAAGCCTCCTTGCAAGGACAGATAGTTGCTGACTTGGTTGGGAAGTCCCTGGGACACCTGGTTCCTCATGGCATATGACAGTTGCAGCTTTTGAGTGCTGAATGCTGCATCTTTTCCTTCCCCAGGCCCAGCTATGCACTCAGAGGAAGAGAGTGAGTCTGACAGTGACCTGAGCATGGGCTCTGAGGAGCCAGACAGTCGGGCAGCATCCCCTCAGCTGGATGACATCAAAGGTGAGAGATGGGCTCTGAAGAAACACGGTGACTCTGCAGATAATGCAGTGTGTGAGGTTCGTGCCGTTTTCTCTGAGTGTATTGGAAAATTTGTGCGCGTCTCTAATACGTTGTTTCCTGATCTCACTTCCTGCATTTTCTAGAGTTCTTTAATATTCCCTGTATCGCTGCTGGGTTAACCTAAGGCAGTCAAGGATGAGAAACTAGAAAAAGAGCCTCCATCTTTCTCATTCCTCATCACTGGACCTTCATGAAAGAGACCTCCCTGAGTTGTCTGTTTAAATGGCAGTGACATTGCCTAATTTTAGAGACTACGGGAAGGTCCAGCAGAGTTTCTCTGTGTGGACAGCTTAGTACTGTAATCATGCTGGAGAAATTAATGTCCTTGTAGGAGCTGCCTCTTGGCAGAGGTGTTTTTTGTTTTTCTGTTTTGTTGTGTTAAGATTACCTGGATTGGAAAGAGGTTCAAGCCAAATTGGAAAAAACCAAAAACTTTCTCATGTTGGAATATCACCAAAGGAAGTTAAACCAATAAATTTTAGATGTGAATTCATATTTTCAGTTATGGGAAGGTGAGGTTTGTCTGAATAGGAAAGGCTAGATTGCAAAAGTATGACAGAAACTCTGCTCTGAAAGGCTGCAGAGGTAAACAGCTTTGTACTGCTTTCTGTGGATAGATCAATGATATCTAGTAGGTGTTTTCCTTTGTTTGAGTTATATCCCACTACTTATAAGTATAGTTGCTGTGGGTTTGTGTCAGCTTACAGGGAACAAATAGACATCTCTGTCAGAATGCTTTTTTTGTGAAGGGCATCATTCCTTCAGTAATGAGCAGTTTGAAGAATCTGTGCTTTTCCCTCATGTCTAACTGCCTGTCCTTTCGTTCAGTTTTCCAGAATGAGGTTCTGGGTACACTACAAAGGGGCGAAGAAGAGAACATTTCCTGTGACAACCTGGTCCTGGAAATCAACTCCCTCAAGTGAGTTGGGGATGTCCTTAGGGATCTTTGGGGTGTCCTTAGGGATGTTTTCCCTTACGCTGAACAGTTGGGACTGACAGCAGACATGTCAAAAGAAGAGGAGAAACCACGAGAATGCCCACTGTTAGACATTTTATCAGTATGGAGCATGAGAAATGCAGCTTAGACATCATGACTGAGTGACAGCAGGAGTTGATGGAGAGCACCAGCTGCATCTCTAGCGTCCTTGGTGATTAGGCTTTTCCTGCCCCAGCTCTGTAACAAGAGATTGAATTGCTGCTAAATAACTGTGGACTGAAGAGAACAAGCCAGTATTTGGCACAACTGTCTGGAAGTTCATGCAGGGTCTGCTGCTCTGGGCATTGCAGCATTCAGCCAGCTGCCTGCAGCTGCGGCTGTGCTGTGGTGTGGCTTGTCCACAGTATTTTTATTAGCAGCAAGTCTAGCACACATAATCAGAGTACCTTTTATCTAGTGTTTCTCAAATCCAAACCTGTTTGCCTTCTTTTGTGCAAGAGCATTCCTTACAGCACTCTGGTAAATGTGAGGGTGCTGTCCCTGCAGCAGCTTGTTCCATTGTGATAACAGATTTTCATGACTTATGGCCTTATGCAGGGCCTGATGCAATGCAAAGTGATTTTATTGTCTGAATATTTGGAAAACCAAACAAACAAATAAAAAATAGGTTGAGAAGATAAAAATCAGATTTTCTGCTCTATCTCTGTGAATAGCCACAGTCTGCAGAGATCAGTGTGAAATGTTGAGGGGTTTTTGCCTTTTTCATCGTAGGTATGCATATAACATTGGCCTGAAGGAGATGATGCAGGTGCTGAGTAAAGTGATCCTGGAGTTCCCACTGCAGCAGCTGGATGCAAACCTGGACTCGCAGAACTATTTCTCAGCGTTACTTCCTGTGAGTCCTGCTCCCTTTGACTCTTCTTTGGGCTTGTCTCCTAGTGTGTAGCAGTCTCTCTGTGTGCCCCAGGTAGTTCCAGCCTGAGAAGTCTCTTTGGTTAAGTCTGAAGTCACTTGAGCTCCTCGAGTTCATGAGCCTCTTTGTCTTCTGTAGCAGTAAAAATGAACTGAAACTGTTGTTCCTGCTTGACAGAGCTCAGCTGAGACTGTAGGTGTGGGAGCTACCTTTGGTTGTTTCTGTTGTCTATGTGAGACAGTAGAAATGCACCATTTGTGTAAGAGAAAGGAGAAGGTCTGTTAGAGATGTCTTTACAGGCTTGCATTCCAGCAACCCAGTTCAAATCCATCTCAAGTCCTGTCCCTAGGGCAATGGGGAGCACTCCTCTCCCAGTGGGATCCTTTCCAAGGTCTTATTTGTCTGCATACCATAATTGGTGCCTTTTTTTTTTTTCATCCAAATGCAAAGGCACGATATTGTTGTTGTGCAAAGATAAAGTTCTGCTTTGTCTCTAGGGAGATGGGTTGTACAGATGGGTGTACCAACTTCAATGTCCTGCCTTATGGCAGACAAAATAGGGTAGGATCTGTTTTAGAAAGCAGGCAGTCTTCTCTTAATGGTTTTGTTCACCCAAGCTGAAGTCATTGTAGTATTTTTGTCTCCTTGTTACAGTCCATTTATATATTAGACTTAGCAAACTCTACAGTTTCTGAAGATGCACTTTCAGAATGAATAGGTCTGACACGTGTTTGGGACAGACTGCTTCAATTTTTTTTAGGAGTACTCTTTTTTTTTTTTTGGAGATTGAGTTTAAGAGGAACACTAGACTTCCTCGTAATCCTTTCTCTAAGGAAGTATGTGCTTTCAATTGATGGGAAACGGTGGAAAACTAATTCTCTTTTGTGTAGGCGTAAGCATGCTACTTAATTCACCTCTTGGACACGTGGAGATGCCTTCTGCAGAAAACATCCGTGTAAACTGATCTGTTCTTCAGATGGCTTAGTGAGATTTTGCTGCTCACTGTTTAAATTCTGCTTGCTTTTGTTCATTTTTCCAGACTGTTTTCTTGAATAGCATGTCCTGTCCTAGAAAAAGAGAATTGAAGGAGGAGGGCTGAAGAAAATGTTGGAGCAGGTGTTAGATTCTAAGTGGAAAGCAGTATATCTAGACAACAGCTTGTGTGGATCTGGTAGCTGTATAGGATGAGGGGGTTTTCTGTCTGAGCTGGGATATGGCATCTCTTGGTCTCCCAGATTAGGCTCCTACTCTAGCATGAGTGGGAAAGGAGAATTTCACTGCAGCACCCAGTCAGAAGATGTTCTAGTCTGAGATGAAGCATATAAATGCATAAAGTTTTGTGTAATTGCCCCAAACCCCTAGAAGCTAAAGACAGTGGTAGTACGTGAAGAGTTTCTCTGGGTAACTTTGTCCATATATTTTTCATCAAAGGAAAGCTAATGTTCATGTTTAGCAGCAGAGAGAGCAAGTCAACTCACCTTTTGTGAGAAGTAGTAATAATCAAAATGTAATGTTTAGAGTGACCATGTCTCATGTCATGGGCAGGTGGCATTTGTCTAGGCAGGGAATTGTGTTCATTTATAAAGTACAAATTACCCTTAGATTTATCAAAGAAAGCCAGGTGTCAAGCCAATTGACCATCACGGCAGCCAGTGTCTCCAGATGCTCCCTTGTAAAGAACAACCAGGAAGTTTCTTAGAGAATCCTTCTCTGGGACAGTTTGTGCCTCGATTGGTGCCTTCAATGTGTTCAGAATTGCTGTGCTGATTTTCTGCACTGCTTTCAGCAGGAGCACAGTGTCCTGGTGAGGTACAGGTGTGTTCATTTGCACTCTTGATGTTTGTCACTGTTACAATAACCCAGTATTTGAGATGAGATGTGCCTCTAACAGATGTAGTGAACCAGCCTTCAAAGGCTTATTAAACACACATCACTGGGCTTCTGAGGCAGCAGCTTTGTGTATTTACCAGCAGTGCTCTGAAAAGACCAGTTCTTCAAGCAGGAGTTGTACAGCATCTGGAGCAGCATCTGCAGTGGCTTCTCTGCGACTTGTGATTCCCTGGTTAGTAAAAAGTACACTCCATTAATTTACTAATTCTTATTTACACCCTGCGAATCCCAAGCACAGGCTTGGTATAGTTTAGTACATAGTGAAAGCAGTTGCTGCTGAAGTGTGCAGCTAAAACTGCCTCAGGCAATAGCAGTACTGGGCTGAGAGCTGCTCATGGAGTAGTTATGGAAAAGTGTTACTTTGTGTGATATGGGGGTATTTGCATTCTGAGAGTGATGGGTATCAGAAGCCCGCTGAACCTTACACACCTGTTTTATGTTTCTCACTCTCTCTGTAGCTCAACTCTGACCAAGAGATGCTGAAATAAGATGGGTTGTTTATGTAAAACCTATGGTAGAGCAGTCCCAGACAGCTCAGGAGGGGAAATTGTGGGAATGCCATAGTTGTGATGTATAGTTTGACTTGAAACCACAGAATGTGGTCTGAAGTTCTGGCCCCTGAGCATGAAGCTCTAAAGTGTTACAGCAATTTTAGGAAACAAGCATCTGGTAAAGGATATGCCCATGGGTATTTTTTTCAGATGAAACATGGAGGCTTGAGAAAGAGAGGTATCCAGTTTGATGTATGTCAGGCGTCTCGTTCAGCTCTTGTACAAGTTGTAAAGCAGAGATGGTGCAGAAGTAGACCTTTCCTAGAACTATAGACCTTTCCCAGAACTGGGATTCTGTAATGGTGTGCATGTGAAAACAACATGGGATTGCTTATTTGGTGACCAAATGGATTTCTGCTGTCACTGAAGCCATTTATGGTGATCAGCGCAGATGCTGTTGTGGTGCAACAGGTTGGCATTACAAAATTACAGTTTGGTCCGTCGTGTTGTGCATGTACTTCCTGATGGTGTTCTGTGCTGGTGGTAGGTGTAAAGGGATCTTGGTGTTGAGACTGTCCTTCTGACAAGAGAGCTGGATCACAAACCTCTTTGAGGTTGTTATAGAGTATCGTTGACCAGATTTGATGAAAGGTGAATCAACCTGTCAGAGAAATTTGATTGCTTTCTCCAGACTGTGGATTGTTTTGAGGAGTTACCCAGGTAGAGTCAAAGCCTGGAAAATTGTGATATTGTCCATAGCGTTCTCTGTCAGGTAACTCCTCACATTTTTCAGTGTTTTATCAAATCCACATCACAAGCTTCTAATTCTCCAGTTTAGATTTTTGTGAAACTCCCAAAATAGCCTCTCTGGTCATACAGGCTTAAAAGATGTTTTTCCTGGGGGTTCTGTGGGGCTGAGCCCTACTATCCCCATTAGCACCAGTTACAATGCAATGCATGTTCTCAACTTGACATGGTATATTTTTTCTTCTTTCCCTTTTCCAGCAGTAGGCACACTGAATTGAGTCCTGGGGTTGTGAGTGTTTTCTTTATAAATAACCTGCTTTCAGAAACTCAATAGATTCTGGTTATTTGTGCCTGCTTATGATTTAAAGGCATTAATAGAAAGGTATTACAAAGTGTGTCTTAGCCTGGAAAGAACTTTCCAGTGGCTTTACTGAAGTTGAGGTGAAGACTCCAAAGAATAATAAGAATGGGGAGATGGTTGTAGAGGAGGGAAGAGTGTTTAGCATTAAGCATTTTGTTAAGCACTGAAGTACCTCCTGGAAATATGCCACAGGACCCTCAGTTGTTTTATTATGATCCCGTGATGATCAGGATCATTGTGTGCTGTTACTGTTGCTCCTTAAACCAGTCAATGTACCACTGCACAGAGGAGTTTATTTGTACTAATTCCCATCTTTGTTTCTGCTTGAGGCATGCAAATTCCAGCACGGTTGCATAGCAAATGTGTCTGAGGAGGTGCTGGAGTGCAGTACTGCAGAGTAGATGAGCACTGTTTCCTAGCTCAGGCTACCTTTGGTAGTCTGCACCAGCCTGGACTGTCTCCATAGCCTGGGTTGTAGCTCTGCTGTGTGTCCCGGGGCTCTCCCTCTCTCAGGTCTACTGCCTGTTAACAGTTATCGTGGACAGAACAATGCTGATTAACCCCAAATGTAGGTGACTCAAAGCTTCTTCATCACACCCCAAGCCCCTGTGAATTGCCAGTTTCCCTTGCAAAACAGACCAGATGTGTTCTGTAAGGAGACACTGCTGAAGGCACAGCAAACCAGTGTATCTGGCAGGCATGCCAGGGGTGTAGTTTCAGGATCATCTGCTGTTGAATTACTGCATTTAAAAAGATGTAGAACTCTGATTTAATTTCCTACGACTTTTTCGTAGGATGGTCGGGTCATGATGTGGCCAATGAAGAATTTTTGTATCTTATCGAAGTTCTGATACCTTTTAAAATTTTTATGGACAGGGATCTAAGTATTATCTCCTATCCCAGATTCAGGTCAGTCTGTGCTGCTTTGCAGAGCTCCCTGCTGCATATTTCCCAGATATGTACAACAAGTGAAAGAGCTGTGGGGGACTCAGACAGAAATATTGTTTGAAGAGGCAGCATTAAAATCATTAAACTTAAGACTTCAAGAAAAATAAGCCTTGGAGGAGCGAACAACTAACTGTGTAACAACTTCTTGCCCTTCATCCTTCTCACCCATTTCCTGCAGCAGGCTTCAGGATCCAAACAAGCCTCTAGGCACACAGCAAATGTGTGATTTGCACTTAGGGGCTGCTCTGACGCATTTCTGTTTTCGGGGTGGTTGTTTTTCACTGTTCACTTCTACTCAGCTGGTAATTAACCTGGCATTATCTTTTTCTGTGTTTCCTGATTCATCCTTCTGCTTTGAAGGAAAATTCCACTGAAATGTCAGCTGCTCTGTGGGGGGAGGCTGTCAGTAGCGTGTAGGTATCTCTCCTTACCACTCTGCAGTGAAGAGATTTTGTTTGAATACCAGACTCCACTGAACACATTTATTGTGATGATCTGGTATTCCATCCAGAGAGGCAAAATCAAGAAAGCTGATAGATATTCTGAAAACTTGGTAAAACCAGGCTCTCTTCTCATATGTGACACTCAATAGCATCTGTTTCATGGACAGAGAGGGTCAAATACCTGAAGCAGTCAGCTGAATGGTTTCATAAAATGCTTCCCTGGGTCACTTTCTTGGTGTAACACAGCTGAGACACAGGGCTGAGTGAACCCATCCATCTCAGCTCAGGAGCTCTTCTGTGTTTTCACCCTGCAGCTGTTGAAGAACTGGACCCCGTTGTTTAAGAACTACATAAAACGAGCGTCAGATCACTTGAATGCCTTATGTGCCATTGAGGAATTCTTCTTGGAACACGACAGTCTCTGCACATCGATAGCTAAAGTGAGTATCTGCTCCCAAATCTGTTTTTGCTAGATTCACAGTGGAATGCATCCTATTTACATCATCGCCTCTCTGCTTTAGAGGAGAGAATTTTGGGGTCTCAGTGGAAAGGGTGTGTAGAAAATCTATCTATAACAATTTCTTAAAAAAAAAAATAGTTCTGTGTTGGCTTGTGCCTCTGAGGGAGCACAGCTGAGGGTGAGTATTAATTACCAGCCTGCAGCCTGTGGGGAGCTATTATTTTGCAGCTTCCAACATAGATGCCCTTGTTGTGTGATGCTGGAAGAGGCGAGGCCAGAGACTCGCTTTAGGAAGAGCTTTACTTCATTTATCTCTTCATGGTCCCTGGGATCTAGCTGCTAAATGGTTTGTTCTACTTCGGAGTGCAAAACAGAAGAGCTGGGAATAAAAGTGGAATTTTATTCAGGCTGAGCTAGTTATGAACTTGGGAATAAAGGGAACCTGTCATGTGGTTTATGATCTCTCTCCCCGCTTCTGAGAATTTTCATATATTCCTCCTCACCGTCCTTCACAAATATTTTGTCCCTGCATTCTGTCTGCCCTATCACGTGGAGAGCATTTGATTTGGATTGCCATGATCCTTTACCAGCAACTCAGGACGCCCCTGTCTGTTTTGGAAGAGCTCTCCTAGAGCCTTCTTAACTCTCGATTCCTCAAGAAAGAGTAATCCTAACTTCTGTTACCAGTGCTTCTGGCTGATGGCAAAGCACTTAGGACTGGAGCCAAAAGCCTTCAGTTTGGTGAGCCAAAATGTCCTTGAATTACAGCAATTGTTTGGCATGTGTCCATTGTTCTAGGGGCCTGGGTTTCCCTAGAGGCTGGGAATTGAAGTGACACTTTATATTCGGAGTTGGCAGCCAGCTTTGTTAGTGCTCTGCTGCAAGGAGACCGACTGCGAAGTGCCTGCTCTGCCTGAGCACAAAGGCACCCTGAGAAAGCCCGGTCACCTCTCCCCCTCGCTCACGGGGCAGGGGCTTGAGCTGACCAATGACCAATCGCTTTGACACCTGCCATAAGGCACTGCAAAGAGAGAGCTGGCAGGAGGAGGGAGCCTGGGGCAGAGCTGGATAGGTTCATGCTCCCCTGCACGTGTCACTGTTGTATGTGAGCCTGCATCAGTTGCTTGTTGGATCTGCTTTGGGGATGGTGTTTGGGTTGCTTTAAAAAGAGAACTTATGTCTTGAACTGATGTCCTCTGTGACCCCTTGTTGCCCACTGCTCTCAGTCATACCCAGCATCCTCTGAGCTGAAGCTGATGGGGCTTGAACTTCGACTCATTATGTGTCACAGCATCTGTCAGGAACATACGGCTTGGTAGGAGAAGCACAGTTATTTTTAACAGTAGAAGGAAAATGAAGCAGACTGAGTGCCTTCTGGTGAAGACAGAGCTGAGAGACACAGATTACGTGCAAACTTTGTACTTGGACGTGAGCTTGTCCCGAAAGAGTTTATAGAGAGCCTGTTGCTGTTTTCTAATTGATGCAGGTGTTGATGACATTTTACCAGCTGGAAATTCTGGAAGAAGATGTAATTCTCAATTGGTTCTCATTGCGGGACACGTCTGACAAAGGAAAGCAGCTTCGTAAAAACCAACGGGTGAGCCCCAAAGGTGTTGGGAGAGGCCGGGATGGGGGGAGAGAGAGACACAACAGCTGCTGAAAGAAACTTCAAGTGAAGTTTGGTGTCACTGTCACCTTCTGTGGAGCAGCTGCCATCACATGGTAGGCCAAGAAACACACCAGTGCACTGAACACTAAGCAACCCAGATTTGTTCTCCAGAACAGGTATTCTGTGCATTCTGCCATAATCATCCTGTTTGGATGAGGAACGGAGGTAGTATAAGAATTGTTTTTAGTGGGCTCTCTGTAGCACGAGGCCAGCACTTTCTGGAATAGCAGCACGGCCTCTCTAAGCCAACACCCATTTGAAATGGGCATTAGGCCAATGCCCTGTGTGCTGGCCCCATGCAATTCCTTTGAAGCTTTCATTCCTGGCTCGGCAGTCCCTTCACATATATTTCTAAGCATTTGCTGTACTGAGTGGTTTCATTTGGCTTCTGTTGCAAGGAGCATATAAACTTCCCTCCTCCATCAGGCAGAACTTTGTGCTGCAGTTTGGCTGAGCCCTGTTCCAGTCCTCCTCCCTGGATCTGGAAGAGGACTAGAGGAAAAAAAGCCAGCTGAAGAACGACTTTGTTTAAAACCTTTGCAAAGTCAGCTATTAGTATAGGTCAGCAGTGCTTTCAGCTGCTTGTTCAAACCCAGTTAAAATTTAAAATGAGCTGCCTTTTTAATAGCAGTTTCTGAGGGACAAGTTTTTTTCCCAGCAGAGTTTTCCTAACATGTCTTAGCTAAGGTGCAGCTGCCATCTCTTTGCCCTCAAGCTCTGAAAAACTCTCAAGCTTTTGTCTTTTTGCTGAGTGTTGGAGGGATTGTCTGACTGGAGGAATCTCCTTTAGGAATTTAATCAGTCTGCATTTGTGTGCGGCATCCCAGTTGTTTTTCATCTAATTGTCTCTCTCTCTCCCTCAATCTGCCTCGATTTCTGTTTCTCCCGGAAACACTTTCTCTTTCTTGTGCATAATAGTGATGCTCACTCACACAGTGTATTTGTTGAGCATTGCCAGCATCTCTTAGGTGTCAGTTGTTACCCAATTACGTTTCATTCTCTCTGCAGCTCCAGAAGTTTATCCAGTGGCTGGAGGAGGCAGAGGAGGAGTCGTCTGATGGCGACCAAGACTGACATGGTGGCTCAGCATGAGAAGAGGCTCTCACTGCCTTTCTGGGCCAAGTGGGCAGGGCAAGATCAATGCCAGTGCATGGTGTGTAGATGTGGGGCCTGACATTGAAGTGACTGACAATCCCATCATTAATTCAGTTGTGTGTTCCCAACTTTGCCACTTCCCTCCCTCCCTCACTTGCACCTTACATTGCAACCCAGTGTAAAAACCATAAGGGAAAAGCAGGAGGCGGTGATACCTAAAATCCCTCTGGAGCCTGGATGTGATGTACTATAAGCTATCTTTTGGGAGGTCCTTGTTACTAATACAAAGGGAGAGAGTAGATGCAAATGCACGTGATGCCCTTGTAGATCTAACCATCAGGGTTGTGGAAGAATGGTCATACAGCTAAGGTATTTGGAGTCATTGTTGCTTCTGGAGCTAAGGGAACTCCTGCTGAAGAGACACCGGCAAGGTTGGTGAATAAGAGCATGTGGATTAGGATCTGGAGTGCAGGACTGGAATTCAGGAGTTATTGTGCCTGGAGAAGATGCAGTTGTCTGAGGACGCCCAAGGCATTTTGCAGCCTAGAAGGCACTTCTGTGATCTTTCCAAAAGGGAAAATCTCTTGCCATCTGCCATGCTAGGATCTAACACAAATTGCACAGCAGAGTTGGTAAAACCATGTTTCCCCTGCTGTAGAACTGGGGGTGATGTGTGTTCAGCTCCCCCGCAGGTTGGCTGATGGATTGGCTGATCACCATATCCTGCATGTGATCGTTCTTCTGTGCCCCCAGCTTAGCAGACATGTTTTAGAGAAGTGTCTGTTTCTTTATTTTTTTTATAAAAAGGGAGCAGAGGTGCCTGGGTCCTCCCACTGCACCAACTACACTTGTGTTTTGTCCTGGGGGCATTTACTGCACCAGCTGCTTTGAGGAGCATGCAAGTTCCTAAGTTCTGCTCCAGTGTGAAAAGGAGTGAATGGTACTTCCTTCAGCAGCACACAGTCTGTGTATCCACATGATTTCAGTTACATAAGCTTGCTTATTTCATGGCCGTTTATTTATTTGGAAACTTCCCTCAGACAGCAGGGAAAGTGCTGCAAACGCACTGTGAGGCTCTGCAGCTGCAGAGCAGCTCGGCAGGCAGCAGGGAGTGAGTGTGCCTCTGGCTCAGACAATGTGTGGCAGCAGCAAGGCCTTTAAGAGCTTACTTGGAAGTGTCACTGTGCTGTGTTCTCCCCTGCTCTCAAAGAACAGAGTGAAAAGGGTACTGCAATCATCAGTTCGTGTTCATAGGTGGGTTATTTGTTGGATGTGCTGACCTTGCCTCTGCCCCTTCAGGAGGAGCATGGAATAAATCCTTTGCAGGGGGAAATGCACTGGAGCTGCCCACTCAGGATATTTACTTGGCCGTTCCGTGGTGCCACAATTGTCAGTGAGGGGACAGCATTGGATGCTGGAGACCAGGGATACTGCCTCTAAAAAACTGATGTTCAGGCAGGGCCATCTTGTGCACTCACACTATCAGTTGCCAGGATTGTGCATAAATGTCCTTGTTTTCTGACATTACAAACTCAGTCTTGTAAATGTTGGGGAAATAGTTGGTATCTGAATTTTCTGTATCTGCCAATATTTAATTCAGGGAGCAAATAAAAACTATCCTGGTGTTACCAGCTTGTTTGCTTTTTTTGACTTGGAATTGTATGTCTCCAGTTTTACATGCCTGAGCAGGGCTTCATGTGTAAATTAAATAACTCATCACTGCTTTTTCCTCAGGAGATTTTAAGCACACAATAGGCAGGTAGGACATCAGCATAGCATTAAATTGGTGAAAGTGTTAGTTGGTAACTCATGACTCCTGTTTGCAACTACAGAACAATTCATTAAAACTTCTGAACTTGGAGTCCTGAAGTGGGTGAGGTTTGGTTTTGTACAGAATTATGTTGCAAAGATTAACCTTAAATCCAAAGAAATCTGTTATCATTTGTCATTATGGGAATCGGGAATGTTGGCTGATAGGCCCTGCGTTTTGCCCTCCTCATGCTGGGAAATAGGAACTGGCAGAGACAGGGAAGGGCAGCTACAGAGCTTTTAGTAAAACCATTTACAAACCAGCTGCGAGACTTGGTAATTTTAAAATCTCCTTGGACATCTTAAGTATTTTTTTTCCTTTTACAGGGTAAAGATGGCTTAAGAATTAATTTAACATGTAGTGCTGTAAATAGCTCAGTTTCACCAGAAGTTCGTGATTATTTCTGGCAAGTAACAATTTCACTTTTGTTTTTTCCACATTCCTTCCTCCTTTGCTCCAACTTTGTGGTATGAGCTGCTCTTTTACCTGGGAATAAAATCCAAGGGGAGAATGTTGCTCTACGGCCACATCCTTCAGGCTTTGGTGGTGTGTGTGGTGGGGTTATTCTACAGATGCCAAGAATAGAGTAGCAAAAAGAAAACAAATTAGGACATTTGATACTCTCCAAGGTGGAGTTCTGGCATGGTGCAGCATCCTTATGGGCTGATACGTGTTGTACTTTTCAAAGGAGCATTTATTCCATTGCTGAAGTGTAGGGTGGGCTTGATGCTTTCTTGTTGCTTCAGTCAAGATTTTTGTTTGGTTGGAAGACTAGAAATGCCTTTGAGAGCCATCTTGAATGTGGAATCATTGCTACCCATCTCTGAGCAATATAAGCAGTAAGTACTTTATTTTCCTAAGGCTATAATAATCAACTTGTCTGACTTCCCATCTGACAGGGATGGATGGATGAATGGATGGAAGGAAGGAAGAAACCTGGTGTTCCTGTATCAAACCCATAACTTCAATTAACAACAGTAACCCTTTTAAAATAAGATAATGGTTTGTTGTTCCTTAAAGGTGTAAGTGATGGAACTCAAGTACATCCTCCTCTGCTTTGGGCTCTTCCAAGATGCACTAAAACGTCTGAAGCCTGTGTACTCTGTAAGGAGAAGCAATGTTATCAATGCTGCAATTTTTAAGTTGCAATAATTGCAAAAATAAGCCAACAGGCAGTTCAGAAACTTTCTTGCAGACCTTGGAGTGCACAGCACAGTCCCCTCCTGCTAATTTCTTTGGCTCGGTGTTCTTAACTTCCATTGAGTGAGTCATACAGCACAAGGCCTCTGTGAGCAGTGAAACTGATCTATCATTGAGTCTATTCAGTCACTTGGCCTGTTTTAAAAGGAAAGGTGGCTGTAGCAATGAGATTTCATCTACTACCACCCTGGGGGGGTGGCACCCCTCCCCTGGGCTGCATGTGCTCTCTTGGGAGCTCAGCATTACCGAAAATTGCCCTTTTGGTAACAAAGGTGTCTAATGTGTACAATACAGGCTCCAAGCTGCATCCACAGCTTTGCTGGGAGGTCGGTGAGACAGTGGCCCTGCCAGGGGCAGACTAGGATTCTTTCACTTGTGCCTGCTTTTGGGGCCGGGAGGTGTTGCAAAAAGACTTTACAATTTGCTCTGTCAGGGTTGACACAGGAAGAAGAAACTTAACTAAACT
Organism: Melanocharis versteri; assembly: GCA_013397845.1. Classification (NCBI taxonomy): domain Eukaryota; kingdom Metazoa; phylum Chordata; class Aves; order Passeriformes; family Melanocharitidae; genus Melanocharis; species Melanocharis versteri. The sequence goes on from VZTG01006537.1 coordinate 1,280,769, forward strand.
TTTCCATTCCTGACCTGGATTCTTCATTCCAGGTACACCAGCTTTTACCACAGAGCTCCGAGCACGAGGAAATTACAATCTTCCAAGAGCTGATTTGAAAACATGGGAGAGTCTCACACCTCTTACAACTTCTGCTTACCTGAGGACTTCCCTTGATTTTTCATTCTTTTTTCAACTTAATGTCAGGTTCTTCCCCCAGTCTAGCAGTGCTGCCCAGGTAATTGCTAGCAATGCCTGCAGGACTCTTTAATGCGTGAGGAGGCTTATTTAGCTCAGCCTGCCTGCCTGCCTGCCTGAGGAACTTGGCTCTGTTCCCTGTAGGATGATTCTGGCTCCTTTTCCTACGGCAGGGGAGTCTAGCGCTGGGGGCTGATCTAGTCTCATGCCCTGTGCAGGCCCATGGTGTGGTGCTTTCTCTGCATTTGTTCCTTCTAATCCAGGATGGTGCAAGGCGGTTCTTGCCCTTCCTGTTGGTGGGTGTTCCCAAAGCTCCATAAACCCCAGCTTTGCTCTCAGCCACGACTCCAGGAAACTGCTGATGGAGATGGTTCCTTGGTGCCTGCTGGGTGCTGGCAAGGTGTGCAGAGGGAGAACCAGACAGCCTGAGACTGCTGTGGAAAAGAGGCAAGTCCTAGGGGCTGGGGTCACAGTGCTGATGACTGTAGGTAAGAGTGTGCTGGGGTTTGGGGAGATAGAGGATGGGAAGAAACCACACAGCCAAAGGGTGCCCAGTTGAAGAGGCCATGGTATGTGGAACAGAGGATGCTCATGAAGAGCAGAGGAGAGAGTCTGCTTGCTGAGGAAAAGGTCTGAGTACTGGGGTTAGTTGTTGGATGGTGACAAGGGGCTCAGAGGGAAGCCACAGCTGGAGAGGAGCTGGGGTGGGTGGTAGTCCCTGTATGTGGTGGCCATCAGAGACTCAGTATGGGGAGTTCAAAGGGGTCTGTACATGGGAGGACAGGGTAGAGATGGGTATGTCTCATGTTTTGTAAGCTGTACTCAAGGGGCATGTAGCCATATGAGGAGCATGGGGAAGGCTGGGAAGTGTGTGATAAAGGACCAGGGCTGCAGAGATGGAAGGGGAGGCCTGGGGTGTGGACAGAAGCAGCGGAGGTCATGGGACAGAGGAATGACCCTGTGTGTGAAGCAGCATCAGTGAGTGTAAAGCGGGTGTGAAAGCTGAATGGGGATGGGGAGCCTGGGAGAGGTATATTCCCAGCTGGCACTGGGAATGTGGGTGCACGGGGAGTACCAGGCTGTGGATAGGAGGACGTGGATGTGAAGTATAAATCCCAATGCACCCACGGGCAATGGGGCTGGAGGTGTGCAGTCCCGGGGACCATGCGCCCACACGGGGCACAGCAGCAGCGGGGCTGGATGGGTGTGTAGGGGGGTCAGTTCCAAATGAGGGAGTCAGCGGGTCAGTTCCA
>VZTG01006537.1:1282466-1316682 GCA_013397845.1 Melanocharis versteri
CTGCCCCCTCGGCCCGGGGAGCGCCCCCGGGGCGGCGGGGCCGGGACCCTCGGGGTGGGGAGGTGCCCCGCTCGTGCCCGGCGCGGGGAGGACGACCCGCATCCATCCTTCATCCCCATTGCCTTGCCTTGCCTTGGAGAAGGTGGGGATGGTGACCCCCTTGGGTTCAGTCTGGGGGGGACACACCCACCATGCACCCCAGAGCCTCACCTGTGGGAGGCTGGTGGTGATACCCTCCCGTGCACATTCTCTGGGGTTCCTTGTCCCTGGGTGCTGCCTCCGGGGACAGCCCCACATCCTCGGATTGCCCATCAGCTGTGAGGAAGCTGCCCCATGCTACCTCCTCAGTGAGGGAGCTGTGATACCCTCCTTCTTTTGGTGCCAGAGGCACCTTGGTGGAGACCATCACCCCCTGGAGTAGACCATCATCCCCACCTGAGGGTCAGTCCCTTCCAGTGTTCGGGATATTTGGCCAACACCTTGCCTGAGGTGGTGTCTCACATGCAGCCCACATTGGGGTGTCTAGGGTGGCATCCCCGGGTTGTATACTACTCAGGACTGTCATTCCCCACCAAAAGGGCCTGGGCATCTCCCACTGTGCCTGCCTGGGGAAAGTCCTCCTTGATCTTTCCTCCAAAAGAGTGTGGAGGTAGTGCCACCTCCATCAGCCCTTTCCAAGAAATGCATTTGGGGACAGCTTTGTTCTCCTACCATCCATTTTGGGGAGGAACATCCATTTTGGCAGCTTTGTCCTCCGCATCTCATTTTTGGGAAGAATGTGTAGAGAGGACCAGCTTTCTCCTCCGCCGCCTCTGTGGAGAAGGAGTGAGAGCTCTTCCCGTGCTGCCCATCTCTGAGCAAGGGGTGTGTGCAAGACCCACTGTACCCAGGTACATGTCCCATCCTCAAAGTGAGATGTCCCGTGCTCGATCTCTGGGATGGATCTGTATGGAAGAGGGGTGCAGCCCTGCCTCATATCCCATCTCCTGCAGGGCAGTTCTCTTCCAGCACTGGTGTTTCCATCACTTCTTTTTGATGCCCTTTGGTTCCTCCCGTCACAGGTGGCTCTTTGGAGGTGGTGAGGTCTGTTCTGCCCCTTGTTTGGATGTTGTACTCACTGATCTTCTGGGGAGCCCCTGCTGTCTCCTACCTGCGTAAAGTTGGTTACTGTTCTGGGGAGCAAGTACCATGTGAAGCCAGCTCCCTGTAAGACCCTTTGTCCTCATTCTGTTTTGTCCAGATTTCCTACATCTGACCCTCCTTTAGCCTTTTTGAGGACCTCTTTTTCTGTCCTGGGATCCTCTTGGTTTCCACAACGTGTGACCCTTTACCATTACTAGGACTTTGGTATTTGAAGGAGTTGTGTGATCCTTCCTCCTCTGAAGGTTTAGTGTTTACAGTAGGTCTTGTGTACGGAGCTGGGATTGAAAAGTGTTTTCAGTTTTATAGTCTTCCCAGTGTCTTCTCACTGCACCGAACACCTCTCTAGGCTGTGATTTTGGCTTGTACCCCATGTTGAACAGGGCTGGGCCTGTTTGGGGCTTGGATGAGATCTGTGTGGCTGCCTCAGCAGGGGGTGCTCTCCCTTCCTCAGCCAAATTATCCCAATGCCCAGGTTCCCGTTTGTTTGGGAGGTGCCAGCTTTCAGATGAGCACTGAAATTTGGAGTCGCTCCTTTGACCACAGTCTGGGATGCTTTGCCTCCCTAAATTCCTCCTGACCCAGTGGAGAGCTTTAGTCCTCAGAAGCTTCCCCGTTCTCTCCTGGCAAATAGAAGTCTCCAGCCCTCATTTTCCATAAATTTCCTCAGCAATATCAGTTGTCCGTGGATCATTTCCTGTCCTTCAGCTGTTAAGTAGCGTTGGGTGCTATGAAACAGCTGCCTCTCCCTGTCTCGGAGGGGACCATGTTCATTGGTGGGAGAAGTGAATTCTCCATGCGTGCTGTTTGTAAACAAATGCTTTGGGATCCTTTGAAATGTTGTTCTTGAAGTGAATTCAAACTTGTCTTAAATGGAACATTGCCATGTGGGTGGGAGAGTGCGTAACTATAAACAAAGTTTAGTAATAAATAGCAGCGTCTCGCATTGGGAAGAGGGGTCTGGTGGCAGTGAAGTTTTGTGCTGTGCCTTTTCATCCTCCTCGATCTCTTTAAGGTTCTACAGGAGGAGGTAGATTAACAAAACTCAAATAAAACAGCATAGGGAGTTATAGTGGGTGATAGCAGAGAGAGGGGAAAATCACTCAGGAAGATGCCACAAGTTCAGTTACGTCAGAAATGCATGGGATGAGATTTTTGTTGTGACCAGTTCAGCTAATTTGTTTGGGAAGCATAAACCGCTCTGGAAGGGGAGGTGCAGCTGAGGGGGGGTTGGGGGCTGTATGTGGGCAGCCCATTCCTTGGAGAAGTCCTGGGCAATGAGTAGTGCAGTTGGAGCAGCATGTGCAAAGCCTGGGGTGTGACAGAGAGAGCAAGCCTCTCATGGTGTCACCATGGATGCTTCATCAAGAAAGCTATCTCTGCTCCTTTCCAGAGAGCTAAAGAACGTGCTGGTGGTTGGCTGGAACATGGTGGGAACAACCAGAGCAGTCCAGTTGCAGCCTTGTCTTTGAGAAGCCCTGAAGCACCCAAAACAGAATCATAGAATCATTTTGGTTTGAAAAGACCTTTAAGATCATCAAGTCCAGCAGAAAAATTTAATGATCCCTGGTAATTGACGTCCATGAGAAAGCGAGCCATTGGCCTTCAGGGGGAATCAGAGACAGAAGGGCAGGAGGCACCTTGGCTGCTTAACTGTAAATGCATGGGCAATTAGTGAAAACTAGAAGGAGGTTAACAAAGGTGGCATTCAGAAGCTGTGTGACAGGGAAGAGCGATTCTCTCACACATGTATTCCTCTCAGCTCCTTCCCTGAGGGGATTCCCTCAGGATGCCTTCTGCTTGGTTTGTGCTGGGCTGGTGTCTGTCAGCTGGGCAGTGTCTGGGAGTAGGACCCAGGATAAAGCCCCTCAATGAGAGATGAAGTGGATGGCCTTAGGGCAGCTGATCAATGAGGAGGAGGCCTGCAGGTCCCATGGTTCTGCTTTGGACCTTCTGCAGGATCCCTGTGGCATAAACCAAACTTTTCCTCTCATCTATTATTAGGAACAGAGGCATCTCACCATCCAGGGCCAGCTGGAGCAGGATGTCCAATGTTTCCTCTCACTTCTCTTGCCCAGCCTGAGTTTTTCTCCCTCTTCCTCCTTTTTTCCAGGCTGTGGATCTCCAGTCTGGTATTCCCTTCAGCTCACCCCATCCCCAAGGAAGTATTACAGCCTCAATCTTGGTGTGTGGGATTTTTCATTCCTTTGTTTATCTTGTTAATATTTGTTTGCTCTGAGAATCAGAGTAATGATGGAGCAGCTTTAGTGTTTACATCTCCTTGGAAATGTGAACCAAGGCTCCCCTGGGTGGCTGTGGAGTTGTCAGGCTATGGCAGAAGTTAGTGCTCAGCTTCAAATTAAGAAGACCCCAGAGTGGTGTCACTTCTGGATGGGAAGGAGGAGAAATGAGAAGAATTCGTGTTCCTGGTCCTGGGAAGAGGAGTTGTGAGCAGCAGGAAGGCTGCAGGGTTTTGTTCCTGATGTGGTGGGCTACTGCTGTACACAACAGGGTGCAGATATCTGTGCCCTTGTTGGCTTTGCGTGTTGCTAATCCCAGAAGTGGAGGCACATGAAGATCAGCTGATGGATGGTGTGAGTGTGGCAGTGCACACATGTGGTAGACTCTTCTTGGACCTGAGACACTTTGTGTGGATGAAGTGTGGAACTACCCTTGGCCTGCTAAAGTTGCACTCATTAGAGAAGGAAGGTTTTTCCTGCAGCTTGAATCTTTTCATTCACTGTTTGACAGGTAAGAGCTGTGTGCTGGTCAGCAGGAGAGCACCTTAGATCAGTGCAGTGCTGTGGCCACTTGTGAGATCCACGTTCTCCATCAGACCACCCCCAGGTTTTTAATGGGATTTTGAGCAGACTTTTTAATTTCTGATTTTCTGTTCCTAATCCATAAAACGGAATTTCCAGCTGTGCCTTGTCTTGTCTGCTTGACACTGGGAGCTTCTTGGGCAAACATTTGTGTGGATCTTAGCATGACAGAGCTCTCAGTTCCATAGAGGTGCTGCTAGAACAGGACTGTAAATTCTTCTGGGCACCTGTGCAGTTGGGAAGGGAACAACAATGTTGTTTGTAGTTTGCTGGGACATGGGCTTCAGTCATGTGTAAAGTGTTGTCTCCTACCCAAGTCTGTCATGAGAAATGTACCTGAGCAGTGTGGACCTTCTCACCAGCCAGGTATTGTGCATGTTTACCTCAGCTGAACTGCAGATTTGTCTTTTCGTCTGGTACAACTCTGGGAATATTCTTATATCAGTTGAAATGTAGTTTCTTTTGATTCATTTTTTTGTTTCTGATTGATACTGCTCATTTTCTATCAATTAAAATGTGTTCCCACAGGGGCATGCTAAAGTTTAAGCTAAGCTTTTCAAAGCAGTTTAATGAGTGCAGTTTGTGTGTCCTGGTGAATCCTGGCCTGGAGTTCTGCCTTGTCTTTTCATAAATTGTAGAGTGCCTGAAATTTTGAATTTCTTTTGCCTGTGAAGAAATCACTTTGGTGATCATTTCACCTATCTTCTCTTCACTCGGCCATCTCCCCTCTTCTAGGCTGGAGAGCAGAAAGGCCCCATTCTCCTGCAAGGGGACCACTCCTCCCTCCCCATCCTACTGGCTCTACGTTGCTGGGAGGACACCAGTGATCCGAGGTACAGTGGTGGGATGGTGCTGCTCCTCCTGCTACTGCTGGTTTCTCCCTCTTGCAGATCTCCATTCCAGTTTTAGTTTCAGAGCTGTGGTGAGTGATTCCTTGATCTCAGCTGTGGAGTGAAAATTGGTATCCAACTGGCTCAGTATCTTATCCAGACCTGCTTAATTATCACCTGCTCTCCAAAGCCGGGTACAAGGCAGTGATTAGGACAATGCTCTGGAGGCAGAACAAAGCGGGTGCTGCTGGAATTCCCAGTGTAGGGGTCAGATGCCATTGGTATTTGGCGGCCTCATCTCTGCACGTGTGCATGAGGAAACGCGTTGATGCTCTCTGAAAGGCTGAGTGATTTATTTTTATTGCAGGGTCTTTTTGAAATTGATGCCAGCGGTGACTGTCCTTCTGGCTGGAAATGTTGGGAGCTGGGGAAGGCATCCTAAACTTAATAAGCAGTGTCAGTTTCTAAGCAGTGGTGAGCGCTGGCATGGTGCCCCTGCCTTTCCTGCCAGCTCTTTGTAGCATGAGTTGGGGGAGTTGTTTTATTTTGATTTTGGGAGCTTTTTAAAATTTATTTTTAATGAGAAACTTTTGCTGTCTGCAGAAGACCTTTGCCTGTCCCATGCCCCTGGTGGAGACTGCTTCCATATCAGCATGGATTTCATGCTGGGAGAGGTTGGCAAGAAGTCTGTGAGTGAAAGGGCCTACAAAACTCCCTTGCATGCTTGCGTCCTTTGTGGTAGTCTGAGTGACAGCATTGGCTCTACTGGAATGTGGCCATCACTTTTTTCCAGTTTCTGGTCAGTCCCTGTCCATTCCTTGTGGAGGGCAGCAGTTTACACATGAGGGGCCACAGCACCCCATCTGTTGTGCTCCAGATCTGGGTTTTGGGAACGGCTAAGTTCTAGATGAAATTCTAGAGTCCACTTTAGAAAAAAGATCTTTTTTTCTGTGCCTGCTGTGAGGTGAGCTGCCCTGGTTAGGAAGGGCCCACCAGCAGTTATTTCAGACATTTTGCATGTAGGTTACTGCAGCCTGTGCCTCTGTCTCCTGAGCTGCTGAGGTTTTGGCAGAGAGCTGCTAACCACTGTCTGAATTTGTAGTGGGGAGTTCTGTAATGCTGCCCATGCTAGGGGTGGCCCTTGGACACTGGAGCTGATTTGGGCTGGAGCTGCTGCTGGAGGCCGTTTCCAAGTGTTGTGGTGTTGGTGGTGGGGGCTGCAGCAGTGGCAGGGCTGAGGTGGAGATGGAGATGGTTAGTTGACAGTATTCCCTGCTTCCCTGGACTGTATTGTCTGCGCCTGGCCCTGTGTGTCCTGCTGTTCAGACCCAGCTATTACTGGCTCTGTAGGTGTCCAGCTTTCTCAGTTGTGGTTGGGGCTGTGCTCTGAAGGCCACATTGGATGGCAGTCACAGCCTGGTTTCTTTGCCCAGGGGTGGCGTTCGGAAAGCCAAGTTAGCCAAATCAGGCTGCAGACCAATTTCCCTAAGGCCCTGTGTGTCCTATGCAAACAATGAAGCTTTACAACAGCTATTGAACTAGTTTGCAGCCAGAACTGGTCAGAATTTTTTTTCTTTTACTGAATGTATTTTCTCCCAAAATATGGTGTTATGTTGAAGCGAGCATTTTTCTTGGAGAGGCATTGTTTTCAGTTATGTATTTGATGGGAATGTTTCTTAATTTTAAGCCTCTTTTGTCATTTCTAAAAAAAAGAAAGGTCAAGCAGCCCTTACTCAGCCATGAGAATGCAGCTGTTTTGATGCAGTTCAGTGTTCTGAAATCATCTGGAGGACTCTGAGCCTCCAAATTCCGGCACAGAGCAAAAACCTACCTCAATGTCTCAGAAATTGTTGCAAAGTGAATCAGTGTGCCCTGACTGTGGTACAGCTGTGCTCCAGCATGGTTCAGTCTTGGAGATCAAGCCAAAATGCCATAAAAAATGGCTCATAAACCACCATAATTTGGGTCACGACCTGAGCATTTTTTGTTGTTATGGGATGATAGTGCTGGCTCCACTGCTCAGTTTTCTAGTTCCTGCTGAAATACGTCTTTTTTCTGAAGTGAACTCTAGAATTTCATCTAGAACTTGGCCGTTCCCAAATCCCGGGCATTGGCTCACCCACAGGGTGTGTACTGGGTCTTCTGGGTGGTGGTGTAGGCAGTGATGCTCCTTCCTACATGGCTGCAGTGAGAGCAGGATGTTGCTGGGGAGGCAGCGTTTCATAATGGACTCTGAGAAGGAAGATGCTGTTGTGCGGGGGTGGAGGCAGACGGTCCATGAGCCCGAGGTCAATGTGCTTGGGGGACTGAGCTTTCAGTAAGTCACTCTTCTCCCTCATACTCCTGGCCTCTTTCTCCTGTGATTTCCCCACCTGGTCTCCCAGCAGGCATGAACTCTTGAAGATGGAGGCAGCCACCCATCACAATGCATGTGGGGATGCTCAGGAAAGAAGGGTCTGTGGATATAAGCAAAGAAAATATGGTTTCCCCTGCAACTTTTCTGCTGCACAGATGGGTTTGGCTTCGATCATCTGTCAGGATGGGCATCAGGCCCTTCATCTAGACTTGCAAGCTGTATATGTAGAGGTGTCGGGAGCATAGTTGAAATTCCTGAAGTCCTTTTTGAGCTCAGTGTACTTAAAGGGGTGGGAAGCCTCTTCCATGTCTGCATGGCAGTTGCTGGACTGTTCTAAGCTGAGGGTACCTGCTGTAATGAATTGCTACTCCTCCACCCTTGACTGCATCCAAATAGATAGAACAGTGTTGTGGTTTAAGATATTTGATCTGCGTAAAAGCCCATGAAGAGGAGCTGGGCTTGCAGAACACAACAGAGACCGAGTCCACAGGAAATTGCCTTCATGTTGCACTGGCTTTGCATCGTGCTGCACATCTGATGAGGCAGCAGTCAGGGCTGTGTGCTTTTGGTGTTTCCTATTGATTTCCTCCTCTCTCCATCCCTTGTTTGTTATTCAGAGCCTGCCCTTCTGACCTGTGCTGGATGGATGGTTGTTTTCCAGAAGGGGGATGTGGCACCACGTGGCTGTGTTACTGTTTGTCTCGCTGGTGCTGGCTTGTTAGGCAGCAGCTGGCAAGTAAAACTTAATCCCGCTGGTGGCTGCCGTTGGAAATTTTTGGACCAAATCCTTTTGTAAAGGCTTTTTGGAAGGCGTTTCAATAAGGTACAAATAAGGGAATTAGTCTAATCTCTGTGACTTTGTCTGCTTTGTCCATGTGCTTATCTGTGTAATGCCATGGTGGCCTTAGGAGAGAGTGTGAGCTTTTGGGCTGTGAGTATCACTGTCTCTGAGGAATGCATTAGCTTGCAGAGCTGAAGCGTTAGTGTTTCCCTGAGCCCCAAAGCTCTTGGTTTCACTTGTTTCCATTGCTGTGTTGTTACTACTGTAGCACTAATATTAAACCCATCCAGGAATGGGCTGGAGCTCTCTGGAGGCTTTGGCAGGCAGAGATGCCTGGTGCTGACCTTCCTGTGCCGTGTAATTCTGTATCGCAGTGGAGGGTTGGGACTGTTGTGGTTGTTGTATCAGTTATTTATTAAAGGCGACATGCCAGAGGCGTTGTTTTTCCAGTCACTGCTAGCTATGGAAGGCAGCAGGAGCAGCATTTGGGTACCCTACTCCACTAAATCCTTTGTGGTGATTATCTTCTCACTGAGGTACCTGTCCTTGCGTCTTGTTGGCTAAAATTTGTTATGACGTTAGAGCTGGAGGAAGAGGATGCAGCGTGAGCAGTGACTTGAGTTGCTGCAGTGGGAGTCTGTCCCTCCTATCCTGGCTGAAGGCAGAAGCTGAAGTGGGAAAGGCTTCTTCACATGGCTTGGAGCAAAGCTGTTTCTGGGAGAGCTGTCACTGGCTGCTGTATGGGAAGGTCTTTCCTCTGCTGGTTTTTGACCTGCCCCTAGGGTTTGGAGAGGAATTTATTTGCTACATGGCCTCTCTGATCGCTGGCAGCTGTCTCTGTGATAGGCTGTGAATTCTGGGTCTGAGTAACAGAGTTTGTGGACTTTTCCTTGTTTGCTGGTGGCTGCAGGCTGGTCCTGGGGACACTGAGAGTCTGCCAGAGGGGTCTGTGTTTCAGGAGCTTTGGCGCTGCATGGATTATTATAGCAGGGCAGCTGGTATTAGCACAGTAAACTGCCCACACCTGAGCTTCAACTCTTTCCCTCAGCATTACTCTGACCACCTACTCACAGTCTTTTTGTGTCTCAGATCTGCAAGCGAATAGGTTGTCCCCTGTACATTGCGTTGTGCTGTGCTGCTGTTGCTGACAGCCAGAGCAGTGTCAGCAGTGGGTGACAGCCTTGGCTTGGTGGCCCAATGCCATCCGGGCACGGAGAAAGTTGCTGCAGTGCTGATGGCTGTTGCCTGGTTGGCCCCAGGGTGCAGCAGCTTCTCAAAGTGAAGCTTTTTCCAGAAGCTGTGATGGATATGCAAACTCCATACTTGTGTTTGCATACAGCTAACCAGCTGTCCCAGTTCATTTAGCCCTGCCTGGCTCAACCAGTATGTTAGTGCCATTCTCACAGAGACTTGCCTGTGGGCCCAGCTGGGGCTGTGCTATACTGGAAATCCATGTAGGGCATCAATGCATGAAGTCTTGCTATTGCACTGTGTTCATTTGAGTTTTCTTACTGGTTTTTGTGGCTCTGAGAAGGGTGGATTTTCATGGTTCTGGCTGCAGAGCTGAGTCCCCTATGACAAACCTGCCTTAGACCTAGAGCTGGTAAATGCACCTTTAGGTCCTGAAAGGGATCCTGTGAGGTGGATTTTTCTTCTAGATTAAAAATGCGTTGTTTCACCTGGGGCCAAAAGGTTAGACTTGGAAAAACTCTCTAAGACTATTCCTTGTCTAGGCATCCTGGAAGTGTCAGGGGACTTTGAGGATGTAAGCATCTGCATCATTTAGGGTAAGATCTGGGTTTCCTTGAGGCAGTTCCAGATTAACACAGAGGTGTGTAACATCTCTGCCAGTGTGCGTGATGTTGGAGTTGGGTCTGACGCCACTCTCCTATGTAGAACAGTTTGTAGATTTGAGGTGAGGACTGTGTCTGGCCATGTTGACTGTAGGGTCCAGGTGAGCTCCTGGTTGGTCAACACGTGGTGCTGGAGCTAAGTGTGCGTGGTCACTCTACATGTAACTTACAGGAGAGATGCTTCAAGGGAACTTGAGGTCAGTATTGCAGATAATTAGGAAGCTCAAAATCAGGGTGGTCTTGTAACTTGACTTACCAGCAGATCCACAGACACAGGAAATGGCCCTATTGCAGTAGTAACATGTGAGGAGTGTTTCTGGACTGCCTTTGGGAATAGTTAATGTGTAGAATGACCAGTTCAACACAGTTACTGAGCTCATGGGATATTAATAGACTTGTAGACAGGTTGTGCGGCCTTCCACTGCACTCTTCCATCCTTGAAGGGCTTAGGAGTTGGCAGTTGTGGCTTTGAGACCCTCCACAAGAGGAACATTTCATGTCATGTGATGGTGGTTTCTGGAGGTCAGTGGCCATTACCCAGCCTTTGGTGCAGTTGTCAGAGACAGCAGATGGAAGGTTTTGCATGGTATGTGACAGGGTCAGGCCTGGGAGTTCACAGTGTCAAGGAAAAGCAGCAGTTGGACCTGGTGCTACAGTGATCCAAAACACTGTCCTCTTCTAAACTGAGGGGAAGCTTACCCTCTTGTTGAAAAGGAAGATGATTCCTGATGTAGAGGTGAGTCCTGGTAGGACCTGAACTGAATTCTCTACATGGGAACTATGAAAACTTTTAATTTACAGTAATGTATTGGGTCCTACTGTGTGGCTTTCATCTGCTTTCTAGTTGAGTAAGTTGTGTGCCAGCGCATGCTTGGTTTGATTAGGACTGGAGCACCTTTCTTGTCTCTTTCTTCCAGCAGTTGAACAGTATTTGCATGGTTGCTGTGTTGCTGGCTGGAGAGCAAGCCTGGCTGGCCTGGTACAGGATGCTTGATAGGTTACTTGTTGTATTCAAGGGTTTGGCCCTATGTCTTGAATGGAGTTTGGTGAATAAGACTGGTGTTAGTGAAATTGATGAAGTATGTAAAAGGCTACTAAAATGTGCTCTGTTTGCTGCTTTTTTATGCAGGGAATTTTTTGTACCATCCGCTGCATGACACCATCAAAAGCAGATGAGGAAGAAAAAGACTGTGTGTCCCTGGCCTAGCAATGGTCAGAAAAGTTTCTTATGAGTGTTCAGACCCCTCGTGCTCTCTTCTGCCTCCTGCATTTTAGGACCAGAGGGATGTAGTATCACTGTTTGCCCATATTTCAGAGTAATGCAATAGCTTGGGATCAGGGACAGAGTTCTGTCTTTGCCACCATGCAGCTGTTGTGACACTGACTCTTCTTTGCGTGAGTCCTTTTCATTGTCTTTGGCAAATGTTTTGTGGTGAAAGTTAGTTGTGAGCTTTATTAACTGCCTGTTGGTTTTATGGGGGCTCTCTGTATGTCTTACAGACCCAGTTAGCAGAGCTGTTGCTGATGGCAGCCCAGCTGGATGTGCAGAGTAGGTGCAGCCATCTACAGCCTGTCATGCTTCAAGACCCCTTCCCATCGCATAGGAGGTTGAGCCAGTTTCCTGGGGAGACTCTTGCAAAATGGTTTGTGCAAGGAGAGAATAATGCGAGCTGGTCAGTGTCTTGAGAACAGGACGTGTGGAGGCTGCTTTGTCATCTCCTCATGGAGATCTGTCATTAAATTAAATTAATTATTAGCATGATGGGGGGAAATGAACCTTGCTCTTCTTCCCCACAGACATCTGCTTTGGTCTGTGTGGTCCCAGACCTGCTCTGGAGGTATCTGGCTGGCAGAAGGATATTCCTAGAGCATAGGGCTGGTGCTGGGCAGGGCTGCTGTGCTGGCAGCCCGTGACGAGGAGGTGCTGGTGAGCAGACTGCTCTCTGCTTCCCCAGGTGTGGAAGTCCAAGCTTTCAGACTTTGTTTCCCACCCTCCCCCTCTTCCCAATTTCCCCCTCTTCTCCTCTCCTTGCTCTCCCGCTGAGTTGATGCTTTTCCAGGAATGAGCTGTACTGCTGGCCCAGCACATTCCACAGCAGCAGCGCTTTCTTGGCAGGAGCCTCGCTTGCTGTTAGGAAAAGCAGAACTGACTTGGTGTCCCTCAGCTGAGGGCCAGAAAAGGAAGGCCTGGTCTTGCATTCCTCATGGTGCATGCAGAGCCTTCACAGGCATCATGGCCTTCTCCCTTGTAAGTGCAAGCATCACACTGTCCGCCCAGCAGCCCTTGGGGCTCTTTACAGCTCCTCACAGGCGTCTTAACCAGTGTGAAGTCCCTGGACATTGCAGAGGAGGCTGTTGTTCTTCTAGCCAGCTTAAAAAGGGGGGAGTGACTTCTCACTCATGGGGAGTTGCAAGGAGCTCCCTATGGGGCCCAAACACCTCATTCACAAGCTTCTTGATAAGCTGGTGTTGTGTCTTTTGTTACCAGCAGTAGCCTGATAAACCCTTTGTCCACCTCTGCACTTTTTTCATCTCTCTCTCTCTGTCGGCAGGAGCTGGTGTTTTGCAGCTCTGTCTTGTGGGCTTCTCCTGCTGTCTGTGTCCAGTTGGAGCTAAGTGTCGCAGCAGACTAAGCCTCCTTCCTCTGGTGCGCTTGCTGTCTCACAACATTAGTGTGAACCACAGCAACCACATCAGGATTTTACCCTGTCTCATACACCTCTCTGTCTGGGGCTTCTTTGGGCCTGTTTCCTCTCCCACCCCGAGAGCCAAAAAGTCAAGCTTTTGGCCACTGTTGTTATATCTGTGGAATTGTCTCCATTCCCTGAAGGTCATTTCTGCGGATATTTAACCTCAAATATTTTTTTCTCACAGTGAGTCCCTGCACTTGTCTTGTATCTTCATGTTGGGCTGTGCAAGCTTTTAGTTATTGAGGAGCTGAAATTGAGCTAGCAGGGTGAAGAGCCTGACTTGGCTTCTGCTGGAAGTTCCCGTTTGTCCTGATTTCCAATTCAAAGAGACTGAAAGTGTCACTGAACCTTCGGGGGCCTGCAGAATGCTTCCTTTGATGATGTCTGTAAATGTCCTTCCGGAGGTTGGAAGCATCGCTTGGGCAGGGCAGGATTAATTAGCGTGGAGGTGCCTCCTGCAGTCCCCGTGCAGCTTCCTGCTGCCGGTCGGTCGGTGGAGGACCGGCCTGTCGGGCTTGTTTGCAGAGCTGGGCTGTGGCCAGATGGTCACTCTGCGATCAAGGTGGGAGGGGCTGCCGGGCTCTTCACTCACCGGGAAACAGTCTGTAGCTTTGCTTTGATAAGTGCTGCTCCTGGGCCGGCCTCTGAGCCTGGGTGGCTCCTTTCTAAATGCCATTCCTTTTCCAGTCTTTGGACTAGCTGAACAGGAGGTCTGATCTCTGTCATCTCCCACTCAGTGATGCCTGTAGGACTGAGCACAGGTCCTGCTGGAGCCAAGCATCACCCAGACGTAGGGGTTCTGCTTGTCCTGGTGTTTTTCTAGTGGAGTGATTGCAAATGTGTTGATGGGGGCTTCTCAGGGAAAACAGTTGGCACCTTGGATGTCTGTTCAGCCCTTGCATCACTGACCATGGGGAGAAAGCACAGCAAGCTGGGGGTGGTGCATGAGGAGGCTGTGGGGCAGCAGAAGTGATCATGGTTGAGGGAGGCTCTAGGCCCATAGCAGGGGGATTGGGATTAAAGGGTCTTTAAGGTCCTTTCCAACCCAAACCATTCTCTGAAAATGAAAGAGCCTGCTCTTGAGGAGCGCGGGTGGTAGCTTGAAATGGAATGACCTTCGAGGAGCCCTGTGATGCTCCCTGGACTTTTTAGGAGGGCAGGGGTGTACATTCCTGCACAAGTGCAGAGGTGTGTTATTGTTGTGGTAGTCGGACAGCTGCTAACAGATGGTTTGTGCTTCTCGATTCTTGAAAAGCACACCAGGTAGAGACAGTGCTGCAAAGGAGCTCATGTTCACATGGGGTGCAGGGACAGACAGGAGGTCAGCAGCTCCTTTGGGGAGTAAAGTCTGACAGAACGAAACCATCTACAAATCTGTGTTTCCCTTTTTATCTTGTGCTGCAGCATAGAGGAGCAGTGCGGAATACCCTGTCTGGGGGCTTGGAAGGGAGATTAAATGGGAGAGTGACAGTCTGTTTATGGTCAGAGAGCCCTTCTCACCCCAGTGTCATGCAATTTGTACTCCTCCTCTTTGCACAGGAGGTGAAAATACAGTGAGGGAGACCCAAAGAGTACCTTGGCTTACAGAGACAGACAGCTCAAATCCTCTAATCTTGTTTGATGCATCCTGTTTGCCTGCAAAGCCTGAGGTCTCGCCAATACACGTGTGATCACTGTCATGTGTATTCTTTGGTTGGGCCTGTAGCCCTTGGGTGAATTGTATCCCCATGGGAAGCACACATATCATGTCTGAGCTTAGTCTAACAGGCATGTATTTCCCATCTGAAATCCCAGCACTCAGAGAATTGCCCTGTCCAATTTTCTCTATTGGTGAAATGGCTGCAGAGCTCATCCCTGTGGCCTCAGCATTATCTTGCAGAAGGGATGAGGATTTTGCTCTAGAGCCAGAAGCTGCTCATATTTGGGTAGTAAAACATGAAAGTGCTTCCTTTTGCTATGCAGCATTATTAATCTATACAATCATTTGGAAGCAAGGCATCCCTGCCCTAAGGGGAGTGTACTACAGGTCTTGAAAATGAGATCACATTTCTAGTGTGTAAATCCCTGAAGCTTGTGCTATTGGGTAGAAGTGTCTCCTGATGGTTTTTTGTTTGGTTGGGGTTTTTTTCTTCCTTTGTGAGCTGTAGGAGATGGGGGCTGTTAAGGTTACAGGAATGACCAACCTAATTGTGCACTTCTGGAATGTTGTAACAGAAGATTGTTTATAATTGAATTTCTGGGCTTTGCACTGTAGGAAAGAACATTGCTGTTTTGTGAAGGTCTTTCCTCGTAATAATTGAACTAAACAGAGGAGGTCATCTTACTTTTTTCATCTGCTCTACTAACTTTGCATCTTTTAATGTGAAATTGTCACTGCTCAGTTGTCTTCTCAATCTTTGCACATCCCTTATTTCTTTTCCTGGCCATCAAGCTCTCCAACATGCTTGAGAAGTCCCCATCCCTACCTCCCTTCTTGGTACTGACCCCTCTGATGCCAGATTCAGCTTTTGCATTTGCCACCACATCTGTGATTTCTTGTCTCTGAGTATCCTTCCCGCTGCAAGCCCTTAGATAGGCAAGTTGGGGGACAGGACTGCTAGAGACAAGCAGTAATTGCTGCTGAGTTCCAGCCTGCCTCCAAATATGGGGTTCAAACCCTGTGGAAGCCTTTGTCCATGCCTCTTGGATTTCTTCTTTCGCTGGGCTTGTATTACTCCATCAGAGTTCTTCGCAGGGACCTCACTGTGGCTAGCGGATGCTGCTCAGGAGAGACCAGAGCTGGCTGAAGCTAGAAACTTGCTTGTATCCACAGCCTCAGCCAGGCTGGAGGCCGCGGAGGGGAAACGAGGAGGCTGGAGCACAGCAGCTGCGCTGGTGATGTGTGCGCAGCCGGGGTCTGACACGGCACAGCCGTCTCCGCGGCTTGGGGTTTATGGCCTCCTTTCTCTCCTGTGCACACTCTCTTGTTCCCCACCTTCCCTTCATTCCTAGGACATGACTCTGTGATATAAAATACCCTCTAATTTCCTGAGCCGGGCTGGAACTCCCCGGAGAAGGCAGCGTCTGCCTGCCTGTCCCTCACCCGCCTCCGCATCCATGTTCCAGGCTGCCAGCTGCTCCCGCCGGCAAGGCAGCAGGAGGGAAACTGGGAGCGTGGCATCTTCCCAGGCCGTGGGGAGAGGGTCTGCTGGCTCCAAAGGAGGAGCTGGTGGGAGGGTAGGGATGGAGCCAGGCTTGGAGCTGGGTTTCCTTTGCTTCCCTCCCTGCTTGCCGGGGTTGTCCCTTCCCCTCCCCCAGCTGCATGAGAGCAGATGTGCTGCTTGTGTCAGCTCTGGCAGCCCCGTCCGCACACCCCAGCCGGGCTCCTGCGCAGCCAGAGCCTTGTCCCCTCCTCCTCCTCCCCCCGGCTTGGCCCCGTGTCACTGGGGATGGCGGTGGAATCATCCGCCCACTCGGCCTGCCTCCCCTGTAACCCTCCCTCCTTCCTCCCTCCCGCAGGTCTCTTTGTTGGAAAATTCAAGGCAGATGAGTGGAGCGCTGGGCCTGCGGGCCAGGCGCTGAGCTGCAGCTTGGCCTCGGCATGTCTGCTGGCCCCAGGATGGGAAGGGGGCCGGTGAGTGCCCGGCTGCAGGGCGATTCTCTGGGCAGGGCAGCCGCACCGAGGGTCCTGGACTCACACTCGCCTGGGCAAGGCTCGGGTTGCCTCCATATAAAAAGTTTTTTTTCCTGACCACCATTCTTAGCCGTGTTGTACTCAGCCCCCAGCAGGACCATGGGAACATTCAAAACCTGACAGTAAATTCAAAGCAGTCCCTCTGAAATCAGCCTGGGCAGATGTTCTCCCTGGGCTCTGATGGTTCCAGCCAAAAGGAAAGGTTTGGTGAGAACCGAGAGAGCCTGAACTCCTTCTGGGTTTGCTCTTTCAGGATTCCCGGGCTCAGACCCCATCAGGTGGGGGCTGTTCCCAGCACATTCACAGGATAGTTTTCCCTCCCAGCACATTCACGGGATAGTTTTCCCTGCCAGCACATCCGCGGGACAGTTTCACCTCATGGCTGCCTCCGCGTTCAAGCGCAGAGCAGAAACGTGGCACTGCTCACAGCTCCCCCAGAGGCTGCTCACTCGGTGGCTCCTGACGTGTGAACCTGAGGTCGTGTCCGTGCGAGAAGTGTGACTGGAAGAGTGGTGAGAGGTGGGAGGAGGAAGGCTGCAGCTCGGGCTGAGGCTGGAAAGGAATGGAGGAGGAAGGCTGCAGTTCAGGCTGAGGCTGGAAAGGAATGCAGGGCAGGAATAGCTGGGATGGTGTGAGGGGTGACAGATGTGAGCAGCACTGCAGAGATATTCCTGCTCAGCATGTGCCTGACTCCAGCACTATCAGTTGTTGCTCTGTAGAGTCTAAATATATAATCCATTGTGCTCTGGCATCTGGGTGATAAATAGTGATAAATAATGTAGTGGCTGGGGAAGGAGGGAGAAAACTGCTCTGGGGTGGAGCTGACCCCTGGGATGTCTGGGGCAGCCGCAGGGTAATAAGAGTGAGGAGGGACCAGCTCTCAGGACAGAGGGAGCTTGTTCTCCATCAGGCACTGCTGCTGGGGCGGGTCTTGGGGTTGGTTTCCTCTGTCCCCACTGAAAGTGGAATAGTTGACTTGTGCTGAGCAATTGGTCACCTTGGCCCAGCAAATATATCACCCTGTCCCTTCACCCACAGGCAGGGCTCTGTGTCCCTGAGCAGGCAGTATGTAGCGCTGAAAATTGGCTCTGCCTGAAGTTCTGTCTAGGAATTGGACGCAGTCCAGGCTGCTGGCGACAGTATGAATGGATGCTAGTGCAGCCAGGGCAGGGTGCATGTGTGTGTGCACTTGGAAGTGAGAAGATGACAACTTGCCTGCGTTGGAAGGAGCTGGTGTGGGCACCAGAGAGGATGGGTCCCAGGGGGACTGGCTGTATTTAACATTCACCTGGGCTGCAGGGGCTTTGGACAGAGGCTGGCACAGAACATGCTGAAGAAGCATTAAGCTAGCAGGGTTTTAATCCATCGTCACTGCTCCTTTCCTGCTTTTCCTGCTTCTCCATCTGTGCAAGAGGAATTAACACACATCCTGGAAGTGGATTAGACTGCTCAAACCATGACCTCCTCATCTGTGCCTTCTGGGGATGGGTAGCCTTTGCGCAGTCCCTTTGCTGGCTCTCCAGTTTTGTCAGGGATTGTGAGTGCCAGCTGCCAGCAAAGACCTGGCGACGTGCTGCCTTTCACCCCGTGGGACAGCCCTTTGCTGAACATGTGTGACACCGGCACAACCAGTGGGGCTGGCAGGGTGGAGCGAGCCTGCTCCCCAGGTTTAGGCTTCCAGCACTGTTCATTTGCCTTTTGCTGATGCCTTGTGAGCGGCAAGCCTTGTGTCCTGTTTTCGGGGGCTGTTGGGCAGCTCTTGGCACACCAGGGAGCGCAGCCAGGAGCCCATAGGACCTGTTTCTCCAAGCCCCAGCGTGCTGCAACTTGATGGCACTCTGGAGCAATGGGTCACAGCTCCGTGTCCCACCTCTGCATCTTCAATTCTCCGTGAGTTGGGGACTGGCTTGGGGACCCTTCAGGGCTGTTGATAAGATTCCACTTCTGAGTAGTGTTAGATACTTATAATCTACTTACTTTTAATACATAATTTCTCTTGCTTTCACATTCTTTACTTTGTTCGTTTTCTGTTGGATTCCCCCCCCCCCACCACACGTAATTTATTCACTATTTCGTTACTACATATTTTAAGCATAGTATGTGTCAAGCTACCTTTGATATAGCTTGGAAGGGGAAACATAGTATCACAAACTAATTGTAATATATCTTTGTATTAAATAAGGGCGCTTAAAATGTTGTCATTGAGTAGAAAAGGAAATTAGCTTGTTAAAGCCTATTTTGGTATTTGATTTATCAAAGATAGTAGTAATTGAATCTTCTGAATTCACAAGTTGTTTTGATTGCAGATTCTCTGCGGAAAAACTGTTTACAGGTCCAGTGATACTTGAAATAAAAAAATAAACTTACTCTCCAAAGAAAACTGATTTTTTTTTTTTTACTCCTGGGAAAAAACAAAGTTAGTGCTTCTTTCACTGTGAAGGCTGATAATAATGTAACTGTTTGTGTAATGCAGGAACATGACATTATGGCACAACTATAAAGCTTGAAGTGATGTTGAAATATTATGTACGTAATTAAAAAGCAACAGTATCATTTGGTAGGCAGCATGTTTAATGTATTTCACTTTCATCTATTAGAAATCTCTGGCGTAGTTTGTGATTCTTTCAGATCATTATAAAAAGGCTTAAATTATGTATTTCTTTAGAAATAAGCAAACTGGTGGAAATATGTCTGCTGGAAATGCAGTACAGCAGAAACAGTCTCGGAGGTTGCCGGAGTGTGTGGAAGAACTTCCTGATACAGCGGGTGAGGGAGCCAGCTGGGGTAGGCACCTACTGGACCTGTTCTTTGTGAACAGAGGAGAACTGGTGGGTGATGTGATGGCTGGAGGCCGCCTTGTGTGCACCAATCACAACATAAGAGTTTTTGATTCTCAGAGAAGTAAGGAGGGGGGGTAAGCAGAACTGCCACCTTGGACTTGCAGAGGACAGACTTTGGCTTGATTAGGGACTTGGTTGACAGAGTCTCTTGAGAGGTAGTCCTGGAGTGCAAAGGAGCCCAGGAAGGCTGGACATTCTTCAAGAAGGAAATCTAAAAGATGCAGGAGCAGGCCGTTCCTACGTGCTGGAAGACAAGCCAGTGGGGAAGAAGAACGGCCTAGCTGAGCAGGGAGCTTTGGTTCAAACTCAGGAAAAAAATAGGTATTCCACCTTTGGAAGAAGGGGGAGGCAACTCAGGAGTGCTACGAGGATGTTGTGAGGTTATGCAGGGAGAACTAGAAGGGCCAAGGCCCGACTGGAACTTGTCTGGCTACTCCTGTAAAAGACAATTAAAATGTTTTTACAAATAATGTCAGCAGCAAAAGGAGGGCTAAGGAGAATGTCCATCCTTTATTGGATGTGAGGGGAAACAGTGACAAAGGATGAGGAAATGGCTGGGGTACTTAATGTCCTTTTTGCCTCAGTCTTTAATACCAAGATCAGCTGTTCTCAGGGTGCCCAGCCCCCTGAGCTGGGAGACAGGGGCAGGCAGCAGAATGAAGCCCATGTAATCCAAGAGGAAGTGGTCAGCAACCTGCTATGCCACTTAGAAAAACACAAAAGTCTACGGGGTCAGGTGGGATCCACCCAAGGATGCTGAGGGAGCTGGTGGAAGTGCTCACTGAGTCACTCTGTCATTTACCAGCAGCCCTGGTCAACCAGGGAGATCCCAGGTGACTGGAAGTTGGCAAATGTAATGCCCATCTACAAGGAGGGCCAGAACGAGAATCCAAGGGAACTACATACCTGTCAGCCTGACCTCAGTGCCAGGGAAGGTCATGGGGCAGATTATCTTGAGTGCCATCATGGGGCATGTACAGAACAGCCAGGCAATCAGACCCAGCTGGCATGGGTCTAGGAAAGGCAGGTCCTGCTTGACCAACCTGATCTCCTGTGACAATGTGGCACAGTTAGTGGATGAAGGAAAGGCTGTGGTTGTTATCTACCTGGGCTTTAGTAAAGCCTTTGACACTACTTCCCACAGCCTTCTCCGGGAGAAACTGGCTGCTGATGGCTTGGACAAGTGCACTGTTCCCCGGGTAGAAAACTGGATGGCTGGGCCTGGGAGGTTGTCAGGAATGGAGCTACATCCATTGGCTGCTCAGAGTGGTGTCCCACAGGGCTCAGTACTGGGGCCAGTCCTATTTAATATCATTATCAGCGATCTGGTCGTGGGGATTGAGGGCACACTCAGTTCACAGATGACTAAGTTGGGTGGGAGTGTGGATGTGCTGGAGGGTAGGACGGCTCTGCAGAGAGATCTGGACAGTCTGGATCGACGGGTCAAGGCCAGTCGTATGAGGTTTGACAAAGCCAAGTGCTGGGTCCTGCACCTGGGTCACAACAACCCCACGCTGCTCTGCAGGCTGGGGGAAGGCAGCCTGGAAAGCTGCCTGGTGGGAAAGGACCTGGGGGTGCTCGTTGACAGTGGTGAACATGAGGCAGCGTGTGCTCAGGTGGCCAAAAACGTCAGTGGCATCCTGGCTTATGTCAGCAGTAGTGTGGACAGCAGGACCAGGGCAGTGACACTCCCCTGTACTTGGGACTGGTGAGGTCACACCTCGAACCCTGTGTTTGGTTTTGGGCCCCTCACTACAAGACAGACATTGAGGTGCTGGAGTGTGTCCAGAAAAGGGCAGCAGAGCTGGGGAAGGGTCTGGAGCACAAGTCCTATGAGGAGCAGCTGAGAGTGCCGGTGGTGTTTAGTCTGGAGAAAAGGAGGCTCAGAGGGGACCTTATCATTCTCTACAACTCCCTGAAAGGAGGGTGTAGCCAGGTGGGGATTGGTCTCTTCTCCCAAAGAAAACGCAACAGGACAAGAGGAAATGGCCTCAAGTTGTGCCGGGGAGGTTTAGATTGGACATTAGGAGCATTTCTTCACCAAAAGGGTTGTCAAGCACTGAAACAGGCTGCCCAGGGGAGTGGTGGAGTCACCATCCCTGGAGGTATTTAAAAGCTGTGTAGATGTGGCACGTGGGGACATGGTTTGGTGGTGGCTTTGGCAGTGCTTGGGTAATGGTTGGACTTGATGATCTTAAAGGTCTTTTCCAACCTAAACGATTCTATGATATGCACCTGAATTTTGGTTTTACTGATTAAAATGTGAACTGGAGGATGAAACAGCTGCATGCACATAGAAAGGCCATTCTGCCTTTGGTTTTTCTCCAGGCTGCCAGTCATGGCTGTGGGCACAGGAACCTGTGGCCTAGCAGCAGGAGGGAGCTGCCAGTCCTCTCCTGCTCCATCCCCAAGCTTGGGCTGCCTGTTGTTGTGTGCGGATACCCATCTGGGAAAGTCTCCTTTTCCTTTGAAGTCCTGAACCCAGCTCTGACTGCCTTCTCTCCCCTCTGCAGGGTGGTGAAAGAAGAGATCTCGGATGACAATGCCAAGCTTCCCTGCTTCAATGGCCGGGTGGTGTCGTGGGTAAGAAAGCCCCTTGCTTCGGTATCTCTCAGCCTGTTTGTGCCCTCTCTGGAAAACACCGTTTGGATGTGTAGTGCCAAGTAAGGCACAGGGACTGCTCCGTACTGTTGGTGTGCTGGCTGCTCAGGAAGCTGATGAGCTGGATCCCCGCACTCCAGTCCCTCAGCTGGAGAGGGGGCTCTGTGATGCTGGGTCCCCTGTGCCAGGGAAGATATCTCTATGAAGAGCTCATGGTAACTGATGCCTGACAGAGATCATGGTCGTGGCCTGTCCACAGCATAACCCCTGTGCCCTTATGGCAGGGTCAGCTTTCCAAGGAAAGTCCCGCTCCAGTGACTGGCGCAAAGGGCTTAAGTGACTTTAGTGCTGGTGAAGCGGACTGGATTTGACTGCCCTGAAGACTAAAGGTACTGCCTGGGCAGCTGCAGGACAAGCTTTTCCCCCAGTACCATGCCATGCACATGCTCTGTTTGCTGCCCGCATGCTTCCCTCTGTCCCCACGAGGACCCTCTGTTAACGGGGGGAGAGTCTCCACAGCCCATCATCCAGTTTTCCCTCTGCTGAGCTGCAGTTTGTGCTGATGGGGGTATGCAGATCTACACCAGGAGCAGAGCCAAGACTCAAGTGCCTTTTTTCAGAGGCCTCTAAACAGACCCTGAACAGTAAAAATCTTCAGCAAATCAGGCTAGAATTAGGTCAGACCTAATTCTGCTTCTGTCCCCGCACCAGACAGTGACAGGGGCGGGCAGGTACCCCACTGCCGACACGGCTGCCGCTGGGATTCCAGCCAGGGGAGCAGGGTGCAGGCTGGAGCAGGGAGGAAAGGCTGTGCTGGTCTCCTGCACAAAGAGCCGGGGCCGGATGCCTGCCGTCCTCCCTCTAGCGGTTATCCAGGCCCTTCGGAAAACAGCCTGTGTCCGGCTCTTGGCCACCACACATTCCTCTGCATCCATCCCGCTGCTGCTGCTGCATCTGCCCTAAGATGTCTCCACCCTCTGCCCTTTCCAGCTGCTTTTTGCTTTCACCTGCCCTGTGGGGAGTCCCAGAGTCTCTAAACCCGTTCCTGTGGTCCTTTTTTATCTGGTGTGCTTTCCCTTGTGATCCATGCATCCATGCAGCTGCTGGCTTTCCTTGTAGGGGCTCTCTGGTTGTTCAGTGTGAGTGGCAGAGATCTGGTGTGGGTCTGTCTAGTGTGACCACCGTGCTGCTGCCCTGCTGGGCTGGATCTTTGCAGGAAACTTGTGCCCAGAGTGAGCATCACTACCAGCTCCTGTGCATGAAGGGTAATGGCAGTCCCAGAGGCCTTTGTGCACCTGATGAACCCTTTTTATAGTTCTGCTGAGAGCCTCCTAGTCCATGGGTGGTTTGGAGGCTGAGAGGGGAGCACTTGCTTTGCTGCTTCTGACAGACAGGCTGGGATGATGCTATTTTAGGAACTCAGTACTAATTTTAGCGACAGGGAATGATGGGGGCTTGAATCCAAGTGAGTATTTCCTGACAGCATAAGAGGCAGGAAAAGTGCAGGATGGTTATCAAAACCTTCCTGGGAGGAAATCCCAGCCTTGGGAGTGTTAGAGGAAGACAGCATCAACCCGCCTGCTTGGGAACATGCCCTCAACTCTCCTCACTGCTGTTTGACAGCTGCCTGTGGCTAGTTCTCTCTGCCCAGATCTATTTGCTTGATGTTGCCTTGAGATTTTCAAGCATAAAGTGTTATATGACTTTTCCCTAGGCAATGCTGGCCACTTCCAGCATCTTTTCTACCTTGTGCTCCTGGGCAGTGGCTACCAGAGCAGGGATGTGGCCCTCAGGGAGGGGGATGTGTCCTGGGAAGGCAAGTCACCAGGAAGGTGCCAGGACCAGAGCCAGGCATGTGCCTGGGGCTTGCTGGAAGGAGTAACGCTGACCTGAGCATGAGACAAGAGCTGGTTAAACAGTTGTGAGAGCAGGAGCCGTTGGGCTTGTCCTGGGGCTGGTGGGACGGGCTCTGCAGCTTTTGACACCTGAGGCCATGCTCTGCCTTGTCTGCTGCCCTGGCTCCAGCTTTTTCAAGGCTGCCCTGTCTTCCTTGCCCCAGCTACATCGCTGTTTCTGTTGCCAATGTCTCTGGCAATAGACCTCTCATATGCTACACTAATGATGATCTGTGGGATGCATCCCCTGCTTACGAGGGTTTCCCCAGTTCCTGAAGGTGGGCAGGGCACAGCTCTTTCATCAGTGATGCTGGGAAGCACTCAAGAGCTGTATAAATGGGCTGTGCCTCTAGCATCTGAGTTGGCATCTGCTCTTGGCTCCATGCAGATGTGGTTCCCTCACCAGCAAGCAGTAGTGCATTTACATGGGGTATTATGGTTTGGACAGCAGCTATCAACTTTTTTCCAGCCTATGTTTCATGTTTCTTCTGTCCTGAGCAACAGTGGGTATCCCTCGCCTCTATTAGATCCTTTCTGGGCCCTGTCACCTCTGTTCTGGAGGTCCTTGAATGCCTCTATCAAGGAAGAGGCATTTTGTTGCTTCCTTGCTTGGCCCTATTGGGATTAACCCAGTTCATCACAGCTTGAAAGTAAGGGAGAGTGCAAACCTGGACAGGGAGCAATATTGGGGAACAGCTCATTTGGGCTATTCTCTGCTTCATTGTACTGGCAAGCCTGTGGCTCCTGGGAGAGGCTCCAGCTCATTCCCTGAGCCCTGAAACTGGTGGTTTATTATAGAGCCAGAATCATGGTTGTTGGTGTGCCTGGGCTGCCTCACAGCATGGCTAGTATAAAGAGTCTCTGGGGTTTAACCCTTTCTTGAATTTCTGCACTGGGGAATCTGTTGAGCATCCCAGAGATTGGCTGAAGGTTGTGCTCAAGCCAATAAGCTGAACATAGCCTGAAAGTTTGCAAAGTACATATGGAAGCCAGAAAAAGAGCCTGTTTCAAGAGTCTATTTCAAAGCCAGCCTTGGCCCTGAGCTCTGTTACCCCCAGCTTCTGAGGGTTGGGAACGTGAAAGTCCTGCTGGGTCCCACAGCTTGAAGGCAGAAGTGTAGAGGCTGCTGGAGCTGAGGAAAGGAATGACTCGTAACTGTCTTTCCCAGTGTGAGAACTGGGGGAGTCCAGTCCCTGCTGCAGGATGTGTGCTAAAGGTTACCTGAGTGTGTGGTGTGGGTGTGCAGGTGATGTCAGAGTGTCCAAGCACGGCTGTCACCCACCCAGGCTTCACTGCTGGGTCAGGAATTCCTGAGCCACAAATAGCCAGTGTCTGGGAAGGCCTCGAGGGGGAATGTTGCTACATGCTTGGCCTGTTCCATACCTGTTCCTGGGCATCTGCTGTTGTCAACTGCCAGAGATGAGATCCTGGGCCAAGCAGGCTTTTGGCCAGCTCCTTTGGCCGCTCTTACAAATGTTTTCTCAGTTTCCTTTTCTGTCTCTTGTCCCTCCAGCTGGTGTCTGCAGAAGGTTCCCATTCAGATGCTGGCTCGGTCTGTGCCGATAACCAGACAGAGCTGCCACCCTCCATGGAGCGCACAGGAGGAATTGGAGACTCCAGGCCCCCCTCTTTCCAGTAAGTTACGTGGACATCTGTTCTGGTTTCCAAGGGACACATGGTGGGTTTGCTGTAATCCAGACCAGTATCCCAGACCAGGCAGGGACACTCTTACCCAAATTATCAGGGATGACAGCCAGCAAGAGGGGAGGAGAGTGGAGCTGGGAGCAGATTTGAAGTGGAGCTGCGTTATTCAACAAACAAGGGCATGCTGAAAATAGTGCAGGGAAAGAGCCAGCACAGCATCCCCAGTCCTTTGCGCTGGACTCACAGATGTGCTGTGATTGTTCCTGTCCATTAGGCGGGAGACAGCTGATGGCTGGAACCTTGTGTTAGTCAGGACAGAGGTACAGAAAGCCTTGTCAAGGTGTTCCCTGTTGAACATATTTGTTGCTTTTATCTCATCACAGCCCTAATACTGGGGGGAGTCGGGAAAACTTGGACAATGAGACAGAGACAGACTCAGTGGTGTCGTCGCAGAGGGAACGACCTCGCCGGACAGATGGGCCTGAGCATGGTGAGTGCTGGTAACGTGGTGAGAGCTCTGCAGGGCATGGCTGGGGCATGGTGGCAGCACCAGGTCCAGACCTGGGGCAGCTTTCTCTGCCCTGCAGAACCATCCCAGCTTAGAAGGGCTATTCTATGGCTTTTAGAAGGGCCATAGCCTCACACTGGAGTCAGGAGCTAACACCTGTGTTACATCAGAGCTTCGTGTTGAACCCTTTGGGTCAAAGGTGATTTCTCCTGTAGAAGCCCCAAAAGCACGAAACAGTTGTGCCTCTGTCTTCTTAGCTGAGAAGCAGAATGTGCTTTAGCCTTGCCACTCATGCTGCTTCTTGCTCTACCAAGGAAACAGCTGCAAGTCTTCCACGAGTTAGCAGCATTGTTCCTACTGGCCCATCAGCCTCTTCCCCATCTGGTAGTGATAGAAGAGGTATCCCGTAGAAGATAGATCTGATCTCAGGGTAGATTGGGAGTTAGCTGGTGCTAGATGGCATTGACTGATGGCCAGATTTGTTCTGGGGAGGTTGCCATGAGCCCTGCATAGGGGAAGGATTTGTCTCAAGCCCGCTGAGCCTTGTCTTTTCACAGCACCGAGGGTGAATGGGACAGTGAAGGGAGAGCGGCGCCGAGACCTGGGTGGGTACGAGAGCTCCTCCACGCTCATGAGCAGCGAGCTGGAGACCACCAGCTTCTTCGATTCAGATGAAGATGACTCCACCAGCAGGTAGGAGATCTTGGGTCTTGGGGAAACACTAACATCCCCCTGACTCCCAGAACAGAGAGATTCCTTTGCAGGGCACAGTAGTCCTGGGCTCAGGCCTGCTTCTGTCTCACCCAGCAGACCCCTCTGCCATTGTCCGTCATCCACGTGCATGTTCTCCCACCTGTCTCTGCAGTCCTCTATTCCCTGTGATATTTCCATGGCTCTCTTGCTGCCAGAACCACCACTATGGCAGCAGAACAGCTGACTCTTGCTTTTGTCTGCAGGTTTAGCAGTTCAACAGAGCAAAGCAGTGCTTCCCGTCTAATGAGGAGGCACAAGCGACGCCGGCGGAAACAGAAGGCTCCACGCATTGAGCGGGTACCCAGGGAGGGGCTGGGTATCCTGGGGAGCGCAGTGCAGGTCAGAGTGGGCTCTCAGGGATTCAGCTGTTTTTGCTGTGGACACGCCTTTGGATGAGTGTCCAAGTGCTGAGACTTCAAAAAGTGCTGTGAACCTTTTCCAAGTCAATGTAGCCTCAAGAGCTGGGACCACAGGCCTTGTCCTGGATGTAGAGAGGTCATAAGGACCATGGCTGATGTTCTCTGGCTCTGCAAAGCTCCCAGCATGAGACTGGAGTTGTGGGTGGTGGCTGTGGTGCTGCAAGGAGGGGCAGGAAGGAAAGGACAAGTGGAGGAAGCTAGGGCTGGGAATGTTACTGAGGCACAGGAGGACATCTCATGTTTCGCTTACGTTGCAGTCATCGTCCTTCAGCAGCATCACAGACTCCACCATGTCCCTGAACATCATCACAGTCACACTGAATATGGGTGAGTGGGAGGTGTGCATGGAGCCTGTAGTCCTTCCAGAGCAAGATTGGGTCGTGGAGAGGGAACTGGGGAGGGCACAAAGAGAATGCATGGGGGAGGAGTGAGGAGATGGATTCTGTAGGAGATTGGCTTCTCTTGTAGCAATGATCTCTCAAGAGTTTGTGTGTCCCAGGACATCTCTCTGGGACAGGGATACAAATCACCATCATTAGTATGTGGTTTTTCTGAGGTTAGGTCTGCTTGTTCCTGCTGCTTTGGGGTGACTTACTTCTTTCTCTTTCCATCCCTGCAGAAAAATACAACTTTCTGGGCATTTCTATTGTGGGACAGAGCAATGAGCGTGGAGATGGAGGCATTTACATTGGCTCTATCATGAAG
The DNA here is from genome assembly GCA_013397845.1 of Melanocharis versteri. Lineage (NCBI taxonomy): Eukaryota > Metazoa > Chordata > Aves > Passeriformes > Melanocharitidae > Melanocharis > Melanocharis versteri. The sequence goes on from VZTG01006537.1 coordinate 1,309,977, forward strand.
GGAGGTGCTGTGGCGGCTGATGGCAGGATTGAGCCAGGAGACATGCTCTTGCAGGTACTTCACGCCCACATATCTCCCATCTTTGGGCCTGGGAAAGCAGTAAGAAAAGACCCAGAAGCCTCCCTGAGAACTTTGGCAGGCTAAACCCAGGAAGCCGCGCTTGGAAGAAGGAAGCTGAGTCACTGCTGAGCTGAGTGGGGAGCTCAGCCTCTGGTCACATCTCTGGGACTCACCTCTTTGTGTTGTTTGCAGGTAAATGACATCAACTTTGAGAACATGAGCAACGATGATGCTGTGCGGGTGCTGAGGGAGATTGTGCACAAGCCGGGGTGAGTACTTGGGCTGTTCCTTTCATCCAGGGACACATGCACGGTGTGTGCTTGGGGTGCGTGAGTCGTGTCTTCCAGCCACCTCTGCCAGTGCCTCTGCAGAAGCTCAGAACTTAGTGTTTTGGTGTTGCTTTGATTCCTGGGTTTTCATGCCCAAAGCAAGAATTGTAGCCAATGGAATTGTGGGGAATTGGGGTCTGTGCCCCTTTTTTTGTGGGGATGCCGTGTTGCTGCTCATTGCAGGGCAATTGGACTAGATGACCTTTAAAGATCCTTTCCAAAACAAACTGTGCTGTGATTCTCTGATTCTGTTTGGGTCATCAGCAACCCTCAGCAGGGTCACATTTTTTTGTTCATGTCACTAGGGAAGCCCATAGCTGGAGGGGAGCAAGGTCACTTTACTGGCAGCTTCTCCCTGTCTCCCAGGAGAGAGCCAGCACACAGCATCTGCCCATCATGCAGGGTTTTGTGCTACTGTGCTCTGGTTCTAACTCTCACCTTTTTCTTGCAGGCCCATCACCCTGACAGTGGCCAAGTGCTGGGACCCCAGTCCGCGGGGCTGCTTCTCGTTACCCAGGAGTAAGTGGATAGCTGACCCACCCTTAGCGCTGGTGCCCAGCTCATGTGAGAGCCCTGCCTTAAGCACTTACTTGGTTGTTGTCTTGTTACTCCCCTGTGTGTGTGACTCCATGGGGCACTGAATTGGGGTTTGATGGGGTTTCAGCTCTCCTTTTAGGAGGCTGCTATGTCCTATGCCCATACCAAAATGCCCATAAGCCCAGCCCTCCTTCCCACATCACGCTGGGGACGCGTTTCACTGGGATAGGGAGGTCACTTGCTCAGGGCGCCAGAGGAAAGAGAAACCCCCGTTAAGCCATAGGGGGATCTCTCCCTCTGCACCTCTCCTGCTGACCCTCCCTCTCTTCTTTCTCTCCCAGTTGCTCCCCAGCGGATCTGGGCTGGGCCAGACTCTCCATGCTCCGATCCGGGTGAGTCCCGGCAAATACTGGGGATGGAATGGGCTTTGCTGACTCCCTGTCCCTCCCCAGAGGTTGTTTTGATGAGGTGATAATTTCTTACAACTACTGACTGACTCTTTTCTTCAATGCAGGTGAGCCCATCCGGCCCATCGACCCGGCAGCCTGGGTGTCTCACACGGCAGCGATGACTGGCACCTACCCAGCGTACGGTATGAGTCCATCCATGAGCACAATCACTTCCACCAGCTCCTCCATCACCAGCTCCATCCCAGAGACCGAACGTAAGTCCTTGTGCCTCCGTGCTGCACCCGCTGCACGGCCTCCTCGCCTTCACTGTGCTGTGAAGGGAGCAATACATCTGCCTGGGGCAGCTGGGGTGGGCCAGATCTGCCCTGCCAAGGGCCTGGGAGGGAGGCAGCTCTCACTGGGCTAGTGCTTGGATCAGTGGGAGTTCTGCCTGGGAGAATTAATACGTTTTTCAGCCTTCTGTATGAGGATAGTAGAGGAGCCTGAGTGAAATGAGGAGCTGTGGCAGGTGCAAAGGAAAGGCTCGGACCAGTCAGGGGTTAGCTGCTGAGAATGTGGAGCCAGAGGGATTCAGCATGTCCCTGGAGGAATTGAGAGCTCCTCCCAGACAGCAGATAGAGCAGGATAGAGGAGGCAGCTGGGAGCAAAGAACCTTGTGGTGGGGCAGGGTCCTGCTGAGCACGGGGTTCTTAGTTGCTTTCTGAAGGTTTGGGATGATTTGGTATATAGAGCCCTGAAGCGAAGGTCTGTAGAGCTTGTGTGAGGCAGCAAGCCAGGAGTTTGTTGTGAATTTGTGACTCTTGCCTTGGCTTTGCCCAAGAGGAAATGGCTGACATGTGAAGGATAACATGGGAAGGCTGGAAGGGGGGTTACACAGCATGTTCCCCAAGACTGTCCATGATGTATTGTTCCCTGGCCCATTCCTCCAGTATGTGATGCTTCCATGTGGCCCTCTTGTCTCTTCTGTCCTCTCTCACCTCTGCCTGCCTTCCTTCATCCACACCACAGGCCTCGATGACTTTCACCTGTCCATCCACAGTGACATGGCCACCATTGTCAAAGCCATGGCCTCACCAGAGTCAGGCCTCGAGGTGCGTGACCGCATGTGGCTGAAGATCACCATCCCCAATGCCTTCATTGGTAAGAGACTGTGCTGCCTGCAGCAGGGGCAGGGACTGGGGAATGGGTGGCCTGTTTTTGAGCAGATGTCCAAGGGAGTATCTTTGTCACCATAAACAAACTGTTGACTAGGCAAGAGTCACAAATTGAACCTTTTGGCCCACTTTTTCTTTGCTCCAGTGTGGCTCACTGCCTCAAGGGCCACCATCTTCTTCTCTCTTGCCAAATTTAACTCTGTATTTGGTGGCAGGTTCGGATGTGGTAGACTGGCTCTATCACCATGTGGAGGGCTTTACAGACCGCCGTGAGTCCCGCAAATATGCCAGCAATCTGCTGAAGGCTGGCTACATCCGGCACACCGTGAACAAGATCACCTTCTCGGAGCAGTGCTATTACATCTTCGGGGACCTCTGTGGAAGTATGGCTCTTGGCGTGGGTGGGAGGGAGGGGATGGAGGGGTGGTGGTCCTGCAGAGCCTTGCTGACACCACAGGGACGCAATGTACAGCCGCTGCCATCAGGCTGGGCCCCATGTTCTGCAGACCCTGTTAAGGGATTGATGAAGAATATCCCAGCTCCCTTGTCCTGCTGCTGAGGTAGTGAAGTTAGAAGCAGCATTGACAGTGTGACCTTCTGTGTGATCTTTTCTCCTGGGCAGTCATAGCAGAGTCTTAGTCTTTACTGACTGTCTCCAGGCTCTGAATTTCAGTGCTCGCAAGGGGTTGGTGTTCAGGCAACTGGGTTCTGCAAATAAGAGGGATGGGGGAAGGAATTAGCAGAGTGAGCTGTAGCTCTGATGTGGTCCTTTCCCACCAAGCTGGTCTCTGTATTAGAGTGGCAGCTTGGACTCCCACAGCCTGGCAGTTGTTCAGCCAGGAAGCACAAATGGTGGCATTGACTAGCAGACAGAGTGCCAACTTCTTGTGTCTCCTTGCATATCCTGTCCATGTCCATCAGCAGGAGTGGACAGAAAGCTGCTTCACCACACATGGTTGTTTTTCTGCTTGGATTGACCCCTGTTCTCTGCTTTCTTGCAGACATGGCTAATCTATCTCTTCATGATCATGATGGCTCCAGCGGTGCCTCTGATCAGGACACTTTGGCTCCGCTCCCCCACCCAGGAGCTGCACCCTGGCCTATGGCCTTCCCATATCAGTATCCACCGCCTCATCCATACAACCCCCATCCCGGCTTCCCTGACCCAGGCTACAGCTACGGAGGAGGCAGCGCCGGCAGTCAGCACAGTGAAGGTGAGTGAAAAGGACTAAAATACGTCTGCAGGTGGGCAGATGTCCTGTTCAGTACAGGGCAGCAGCAGGAAAAGGCTGCTTAGGCAAGGCCCTTTGTGGGGGAAGCCAGGGCAAAAGCCATCTTGGAAGGGTTGTGGGACTCGCTGCTGAAAGAGGACTGAGAGCACAGGCTGTGCTGGCACCTGGTTGTGCCAGAGCGTGCTGCAGTCCTCCCTTGGCTAGAGGAGCATCCATTCTTCCTGACTTGTCCGAGCTGGCGCCTAACCTTGCCTTGTGTGCTTTGCAGGGAGCCGGAGCAGCGGTTCCAATCGCAGTGGCAGCGAGAGGAGGAAGGAGAGAGAGAAGACCGGGGAGTCGAAGTCAGGCGGCAGCGGGAGCGAGTCAGACCACACCACAAGGAGCAGCATGCGGCGCGAGCGTGCGGCCAGCGAGCGCTCGGTGCCGGCCAGCCAGCACAGCCAGCGCAGCCAGCACTCCCTGGCTCACAGCATCCGCAGCCACCACAGCCAGCAGTCCTATGGGCCGCCCGGCCTCCCCCCTCTCTTCAGCCCCCCCATGTTGCTGATGCCTCCACCACCGTCAGCCATGGGGCCCCCCGGGGCGCCGCCGGGCCGTGACCTGGCCTCTGTGCCCCCCGAACTGACAGCCAGTAGACAGTCCTTCCGAATGGCCATGGGCAACCCCAGTGAGTTCTTTGTGGATGTAATGTGAAGCGCCCGTCCCCTGTCTGTCTGCTGTCCCTCCTTCCCCTTTCTATCCCTGTCGTTTGTTTCCTAGGACCAGCCCTGGCTTCACCCCTTGTTTTTTTGGGGTTTTTTTTTGTTTCTTTTTTTTTGTCTTGATAACGAAAAGAAAAAAAGGGAAAAAAAATAATAAATGGAACTAAACCTTGATTCTAATCCCTCCTCGAGCGGGGTGGACAGGCCTGGCAGGCCTGCTGGGTGCTGTCAGCCCATCCCGCCACCAGACTTGTGTATTGCCGATGGTAATTCCCTCCTGCCATCCTCTCTAACCCCATTAATCCGCATCCGTCCCAGCACCCTGTGCTGCTTGCCCGTGTGTCACTGCTGCCTCAGTCCTTCCACCCTAAACATCTCTTCTTTCTTTTCACCCTTTTGTGTTTCTTCTATCAAGCAGCAAAGAATTACGGGGTGTTTGACTTTCTCTGAGCCTGCCGCCCATGGGGGGGAGAGCTGGAGCGTGGCGTGGCCCGACAGCAGGACACGGAGCTCCAGGGGCGCTGGGCACGCATGGCGCTGAAGATGGCTTCTTTCCTCCCCCTCGCGGAAGATGCCCTGCCCTTCCCACAGCCCTGAGAGGGGAGCAGGGACCAGCCTTATATATGTATTTTAAATCCCGTTGTAGTTGCCTTTTGGCTAATGCATGAATGTTCCAGGGCTTCAGTGCCTCCAGGGAGTGATGGTGCCACTTCCCTCTTGCCTCCCTTCTCTTGCCCACGTATTGGGCCAGGTCCGAGCCTGACAGTGCCCCATGGCAGGACCCTCCTTCACCTTGGCCAGGCCTCGGGGCTGGGGCTGTACCTCTGCATCCTGCCCGGAGAGGTGGTGATTGCCTGTGCGCAGTCTCTTGCGTGACTCAGTGCCCTACACCTGCCCTGGGCTACTTTGGGGGGATTTAGGGGCAGAGCTCTGCTCCTTCCATCTCGCTCTTTGCCCTCCTGCCTGCAATGTGTTGCTGCCTGTCCTGTTTGTAGGGGCTGTCCCATGCCTGGGGCTGGCGGTGGCAGCTGTGGCCTTCTCCCTCCTGCTGTCGCGCTGCTGCTCAGCTATGTGATACCTTCAGGGGCCTGGATGGAGTTAGAAGGCGAGGGCGGGGAACAACTGGTTCACTTTCATGCTTTGGAGAAACATGGAAGTCCCCTGTATTTTCCCTCTGAAGGGTCTGAGTCTGTCTCCTCCTCTGTCCAGTGCTGCCGGCCTGGCTGCTGGGAGGGACAAACCCCTGGGGCAGCCCCGCTCCCTCTGGGCTGTGAGCAGTGCCTGGTGGCAACATGAGCTCTCCAGGGACGAGACTGCAGCCTGAACCATGGCCTCTGGGCTCAGCGCCCACCGCTGTGCTGGGACACTTGAGTCTGTTTGCTCCAGTGCTCCCTGCCTTTCTTCCTTCCACTTCTGGGTACTCGGAGACGTGCCTGGGGCTGGGGCAGCCCTTTCCCCATGCCCAGGGCCAAGCACGGTACAGTATGGACATGCTCGACCCTGCTGCTGTTGGTGCTGGCGCCCCGGCGCCCTCTTCTCCTGCCACGCCGTGGCTTTCTCAATAAGCGTTGCCTCCTTTGGTCTTTTTTGTGTTCGCGGTTTTTATACGATGGAGTTGAAATGTATTTTGCTCCTTGGGAGTCTGCATTGCCCCTGCAGCCCCTCTGCCAGCTCTCACATGCCATCAGTTCATCTCCCTGACTCCCTAAGGCCTCTGCTTCCCCTCTGCCCACTGGAGTCAGACTGTCCCCAGTAGCCTCCCTGGCCACTGCTCACCCCTTGCCCTGCCCTACCCGCTGGGTTTTATAAAGACAACACCAATCTCCTTGTTTTTATTTATAAACATAGTTTTATTGGACTCCGGCTTTGTGTCGTTTGTTTATTCTTTTCCCCCCAGCCTCCTCCGTCCTCCTGCCTTTTGCCCTAAAGCAAGATCCCAGCAGGATAAGGGCACCCTGTGCCAGTGTGCCAGCTGTCTTTCCCCGGGATACCGAGGGCGGCTGCGGGCTGAGTCTCTCCGGAGCAGGGCCTGGGCGGGGGCTCTCGGGGTTCCCTGGGTCCCTGTTTCCAGCGCCAGCGCTGCGGGGAGAACCAGGGGCCGGTCCGACCGCGGGCGCTGGCCCTTGGCGGAGCAGTGCGGGGCGGGGGGATACGGCGATGCCTGTGCGCGAGGCCAGCGGAAGCTAGCAGCCCTGTGGGAGGGCGCGGCGACCTCAGGACTTTGCATGGCAAGCACGGCCTCCTGCCCGGGCGCACCCCCGGCCCAGCCGCTCTATAGAGCTG
>VZTG01006537.1:1317992-1358894 GCA_013397845.1 Melanocharis versteri
AGCCTGAGCAAAGGTTTTTTTCAGTCGGATCGGGCTGGAACTTCACCGAAAATTATTTGCCTGTACTACTGATCCAAACGTGAATTAGCTGGGTCATGGCTTGCACTCTGCTTCCTCCCTGGAAAACCTGCTGAGGCAGAACGCAGCGCTGCTGATGCTGAACTGCTTATTCTGAGGCTTAAAGCAGGCTCCAATCCAGCGGCCCTTCTGGATGCATTTCCCACATCCATTCTTCCCAGGACTAGGTTTTTGGATTCAGTAAGACTGCAGGAATCACAGCCTGTGTTTATCGCCCAGTGCGGTTGACTTCTCTCCCCACTGGGAAATGACTTGCTTTTGATCTAGTGTTCTCTCCATAAGCTGTGTGAGTCCATGATCTGTTTTCTGCTTGCTTTAGTATGACAAAGCTGCTATCAAGTTTTAGCCTCAGGCTTCCAAAATCTGAGCCTGGAACTTGCCCAGATAGGTGAGTCTGGATGGCTTCTGTGGCTCAGAAGTCTAGGTATTGCAGGCTTCTAACTGTATATGGGCTCATGTCATGTTTGTTTGGGCAACATTTGCTTGAATGCTGTCAGAGCTGTAGCTACTGTTTTTTCCTATAGTAAAAGCTGTGTGTGTCCCTGTGCGTTTTGCTTGGAGGGACAATCTCAGATCTGAAGAGATGCTGCCAAACTGTCTACTTCCATATTTTTCCTGTCAGAAGGGAGGCATCACTCCTCTTGTGTAGGAAATGCCATGTTACTGACATCTAGTGACAAAGATACCTGGTGTTCTTTGGGCTGCAGAGTGGCCATGTTCCGAGGAGAGCATTGGGATGTCTTTGAAGGATATCATGGCCGGCTGCTTCCTCCTCCCGAAAGAGCACAGTCCTGGCTTTTGGAGAATTGAGTCTTGAAGCTGTGAAGGGTTACGTCTTGAGTTCTTTGAAACACAGGGGACTGGACATGCATTCTAGTTTGATACTATCTCTTTCATTTTTTTCTTGGGTTTTTTTTTTTTTGGTGGAACAGGAACAGTCACTAAACAAAACAGGCTTTATAAGGAAAGTCCCTGTGACCCTAGTTAAACTTTTCTTGCCTCATCCCTGCATCAAGAAAAGGTAAAGCCAAGACCATCTTTTGCAGCACAATGCCTTGCACTGGTTTTCTAAGCTTATTCTACTGAAGACCATTAGAGTATTTAAAGGTTGTTCCTGGGGCCAACTGGGGGATGGCCTGTGGTGCCAAAATATGATTGGTTTGTAAGGCAGAGTCTGCTTCTCTCCTTTAGTGAGTGACCTACTGAGTCAAAAGTTACTGGCAAGTCATGTATTATTTTGATCTTGGCAGGAGGTCAGCAGCTCAGCTAAAAGCTTGCAGGCAGAGGCACAGGATGTGAAATGCAGTTATCTGCTCTCCGGTAAGAGTAGTGAGAGAAAAGCTGACACAACAGGGCACCTGGACCATTAGTGGTCTGCAGAATACAAGCTCTTACTCAAACTCCGCTCTGTGCCTCTAACTTCTTCTGTTAGAAGATGCATAGGAAGCAGATCACTGTTCAGGTTTCTAGCTCAAGAGTAAAAAGCAAGTAGTTCAAACTGACTTTAGAAATGCCTTGGTAGAATGGGTAGAAATAGAAGGCATTGAGGCTGTTCACATAAGGTTGGGCTCAAAATATGGCAGAGAGGTGTGTTAAATGCTGTACCTGTGATGTTTTACCAGAGTAAGGGAACTTCTTGTGTTTCTGTGTGTCAGTATTTATCTCTTGTTACTCTTCAGGCTGACTGCGTGCAGTATGGCACGCAGAAGTGGGCTGTAGGAGGAGAGCCTGGTAAGAGAACGTGCTGCTCTTCCTGCCCACTGGTTATGGGGATTTATGGGATTGTGTTTAAAATAGGAACAGTTTCTCTGAAACTGATGGGTTTATCTCGGGAGCTCTTTAGCTCAGGGTATGCCCCTTAAGTAAATTATGCAGCCTGTCTTCCCCAGGATGAAGTGATTGCAGCTACTCGTGTTTAAAACCAAGTGCAGCCCATGGCCTCCTGGAAAGTGGCTAATGCAGCCCTCTAAGCAAAGCTTAGGTGCTCAGATTAGCTGGTGAGGTGATGGCATTGTTTTGAGCCTTAAGTCTTTTGGGTTGATGATGGCTAGTGCTAGCTGAAAGGTTGGATTTTCCCAACAGCTTCAGTTTGCCAGAGCAGCCTGACTAATCCCCCTCCTGCTTCAACTACTGTCACTTGTCCAAGATCATGCTGATTTCTGGAATGCAGAAATGGTTGCAGTTGGCGATTTGCCCTCAAGAGCTTCAATACCTCTCCTGATTTCTTCCTGGATGAGAACTCAGCAGCTAATGTACCTTGAACTGCTTAGTTAGATAAGCTCATTAATGCACAGAAGTCTTACTTACTGTTAAGTCAGAATCCAAACTGTCTTTTAATAGACTACTAAAGGGGTTGGTTGCTTTACACCAGCTTATTAACTGACTTGTGATTGCTGTTTCCTGGATGTGCTCTGCAGAAACAGAAATCAGCATTCCTGTTTGCATTCAAACTGAGTGATGTCTGTGCTGTAGGAAACTTCCAGCCCCTTAATGGGAGTGACAAAGTCCAAGTAGCTAGGTCTTGGGCTCACTACTGATCAACTTGTGTTTATTCGTACCCTGTGCTTGATGGTACAGGAAACTCAATGAAGCTCATGGCCTGTCTCACAGTGGGGCTGTGGCCAAAAGGGCTCTGCAGGTGAGCAGCAGTCCCCGAGCTCTGCTCATCCAGCCTCAGTGGCTTGCTCTGTCAATGGCTGGTTGAAGGCTTATTTTCCCCACCTGTAGTGCCAGACTCTTGTCTGGACAGGTATCTCCATGCTGAGAATATCACCCACACAGCTGGCTTGGGAAAATACAGTTGATCCCAAAGTTGCATCTTAAAATGAATGGACAAATGTGCTCAGTGGTGATGCTACTGGTGCTCATCAAATCTTGATGCTGTTGGAGTGATAATGTGAAACTGTAGTTGTGTTGATACAGGCAGCCTAAGAACTGCTGCAGTCACATTGCTCCTGAGCAGTTATTCTTGAGCTGCTGTGTCACCACTGCACCTCTGAAGAGAGGACATGGAGGATTTGCTGAGCAGATGCCATGAGAGCAAACTGGCCTGGCTCAAGACTTCCTCAGCTTCTGCCTACACTGGACTTAGAGAAGCTGGCATGGAAGGATACAAAGAAGTGTATTTGTGCTTTCCTGAGGCAGAAATACCAATATACACCCAAAATTTATGGTGACTCTGGTACCATTAGGCTGTAGGCACATTACGTTGCTAGTGATACGTTTCTTCCAGACAGTTCCTCATTCTTTTGGAGCTAGAACAAGTACTTCTTGCCTTGGATGTGAAACTGGAGTTACTGCAGCCATGTTCCTTTTACCACTGAAGAAAACTGACTTAAAATTCACTGTTTTTCCTAAGCAACAAATTTGAGCAGATCAGCTTTTTTGTTTGTTTTTAATTGTGCAAATACAGTTACAGGAGGCAGAGAACTGTTTTCCAAAGTTTATGGTGTAGGTTGAAGCTACCACTGTCTCTGCTGGTGCAGGGAAGGGTTAATGGTCTGTGTGGTGTCATGTGAAAGACCTCAGGTTATGGGACAAAGGTATTGGAGAAAATCACTCATTTGAATATCTGTGTATCTGGGATTTTAGGCTACAATTCAGCTTAATCTTTCGTACCCTAACAAACAGATGACTGATACTGCAGTTGTGTCTTATTGCTGGTGTGATGCTGTGGCTTCTCAAGCAGAGAGACCATGGGAGGCTGCACTGAACAGAAACTACAGGATTGGTACTGCGTGCTGTGGTAGTTCTGAAAGAGTTGCTGCAGATACAAACAAACAGCTGCAGAGGGAACAAACTGTGCTGGTTAGTTGATTCCTTACGTGTGCCTTGTTTAGTCTAAGAAAGCTCCTTGCTGCATGTTGTTCATTTTTCTACAGCTATTCTAAGTCAGAATTGATGAAGAGGAAATGGAAGAGGAAGGCTGGGCTCTCACATGCTGCAGGAGGGAGCTGCTGTATCTCCAATTGATAAATCCAGGTTTAGTGCATCATCTCACTAGGTAGCTCCCAGTCCAGCCACTTGTTGCATCCCACAATATGTGAGACTGACAGTCCAGCAACAGGATCCTGCTGCCTGAGCTTGTGCTCCTGACTTCACCCATGCATTCCAAGTGGGTGGCCCACTGAAAAGATGAAGTCTGACTTTTGGAGAACCACCTGTTTTTAGATCAGACCTAATAAACAGAGCATTTTCCATCTATGATAGAATCAGTGGAGAAAAGCAGGTTTTCAGATACTGTGCTTTATTATGTCTTTATCTTCCTCTGGACTCCCTTGGATACGGTCTGCAGCTCACCTGCTGCAGACTGGCTTCTGGGGCTTCATCCAGCATGTCCTGGTGGTTCGAGAGAGGGGTGCTACATGCACGTCCCCTGCACAGTGGGAGCACTGAGACATGGTTTGAGGCAAGTATGCGTGATTCCTAGGAAAGTGCATGTTACCATGTCAGTCATTGTAGGCCCTGCTAATCCTGCTGCTTTTCTGTTATGTAACTACTGAAATGCATTAAAATCTTCATCCCAGCCTTTGTTTTTATACATGTGCTCTTTTTTTTCTAGCTGGCTGTCTTAATGCTGTAATTTGCCACAATTGCTCTAAAGGTATATTTTGATGTTCTCATTTTCACTTGAGTAAAAAGGCATTCTGAAAAGTCATTTCCATGTCATCTTAACTCCTGGTGGGTTTATAAACGTGTATCTAAGTGTGTGGTCTGTCTGTGATGTTCTTCATGCTCCTTTTCTATTTATGGGTTGCAATGGAAGTGAGCACTTGGCAGGAGGGTAGGAAGCCTGCTGGCCTTAGGTATTTGTAGGAGCTGCGTTCAGATGTTACATCTACCCCAGTAGCTGCTTGAAGAATGCAGAATGTATTGGGACAGGGCTATTGCTCTTAAATTAGGGTGATTACTCACCAACTGGTGGGAATTGAACGTACTTGTGGATCATCCCTATACCTTAACTAGAATAAATCCATCCATACTATAAGTAGGAAACAGGGCTGCAGCTACCGGTGTGGAGCAGGTTGCCATATGTTCAAGCTAGTGAAACAGGAGTGGAGCTGCAAAGCTCCGAAAATGCAGTTGATGGATCATTAACCCAAAGGTTTCAGCTAGAGTTGTCTTGGTTTCCAGGCACTTGGTGGTAAACAGCTGAAGAAGTGGTGGGCTTTGCTTTTAAGCTGTGTCTGACAGTATTAGGCTGAGGAAACTCAGAAGGAGTGTAGAGCAAGCTCCCTAGAAAAGGCTGACTGTGGAGAGGAGCAGAATGAGTCATTGAAAGCTGGTTGAGCAATGCTTTCTGAGTCATGTTGCTAATGCACAGGGAGCAGATTAACCCATCTCCTGTGCTGGATTTTTTATTCTGAGGCCTTCTGATTCCAGCAGCCATGAGTCACTGAATGTCAGTCTCAAATTAATTTCAACCCTCTTCCCTGCAGTTCTTAACCACTGCAGGCACTAGGATCTTTCACTTCCGAAGCTGATCTGTGAAGAAAATTATGAATTATTTTTAAATATGTGGAAGATTGTACTATGTCTGAACTGTACCACTAAAATCCTCATTCTAGTCACAATGTAACCTTGAAATAGTTGAAAGGAGTATCTGTGAAACTTGAAACACAAAGGAGGATCAAAACAAAGCAGGCTTATTTTCACTGCAGCCACTTCAGGGAGAGCCTTTGTCATCTTGAAGAGCCATTCTTCTCGCTGAGCTTTAAGCAACTTTCTTTTGCATTCTGCCCTTTGTATAGCTTTCCTCTCTGTTCATAGATCTCTGGGCTGCTTATTCCACCTCTTGAGTTCCCATCTGTGTGGATGTGCTTGCATTGGCTGATGGAAGTGATTCTGTAGTGGAGAGGGAGTGTAGTCTTGTGTCTTGAAGGGATGTAATGCAAGGTTTGAGCAAAAGACTGGAATGTTGTCCATGTTCCCAGATCTCCCATCATGGGCAAGCTTGGTGAAGGCTGACAGAGCAGCCCTGCACCAAACTGAACTTGCTGTAAGTTCTGTTGATGCCGTTGTGCTGTCTATGCTTGTGATGCTTGGAACTCTTCAAGATGCTGAAACGGAGAAGGTGAGCAGACAAGGGAGATCTGCTTATGGTTGTGTTAAATACATTGTGTGGTTGAGACCTCCTTGTTCTCTGATGCCATTAGATGAGAGTGCAGCCGGAGGTTTATACTGCATGTGTCCTTCAGCTACTGCAAAGAACTGATTGATAGCTGGTACAGTTGGGTAGGTCATCTAAAACCCTTTCCTTATAGTCACCATTTTTAGCCCATGTGACTTTGCTGGTACCTGGAAATACTTTACCAATTGTCTGACACAAATCATTAGGTAAATTGCACTTAAATGTGAATTCAGGTTTAATTTTTAGAGCTGTAGAATTGTGGGTTCTTTCAGACCTGAGGAGAATCATAATTCATATGGAGGCATTCTTCTGCTACCTGTGAAGTGATGCTCATGCATGTCTCAGGTATGTATGGTAGGCTGCCCTTATAGAACAAACTGTCAGAATGGTCCTGGTCCTGTGGCCAAATCCATAGTAGGTAGGGAAAAGTACAAGCTCAGGTGTTAACCAGCGCCTCACATAGCACAGAGCCAGCCCCTTTCTGACTTTGAGCAAGTTCATTATCAAGTTGTTTTGCCAGTGTAGTACAGCTAGCACACATCAGCTGGTTGGTGGCAGATCTGTGCATGCTTCTGTTTTGTACCGCACAAGAATTAGCAATAAGAGCACTCCTGGTCAATAGTCGTGGCAGCGGGATGTGCGTAGATATGGGGGTATTCAGAGTAGTAAGGGCAAAGTAGATCGAAGAGGTGCAGATGGGACTACAAAATGGAACCCTAAATTCAAGATATATAATTGTACAATGGTGCATGTAGGAGGTGTGTGAATAAAGTAGCAAAGGCAATTCTGGCTTCACCTGTAGCTCTGCAATATGAATGCAGCTCTTAAATGTGCCAATGAAGGTGGAACCAGGAGCTAACTTTGCATGGGCAGTCTGAAGCTTGAACTCATCTCCTGGTATATTTTGTAGAAGGAAGAAGCCTAGCATTTCATTGCATTGATGAAGAATTTTTAAAGACTAAAAGCCTTTGAATCATGGTCTATCTACTCTCCATCTAACATGCTTTTACTAACATGTAAGATGAGGAAGCAGTTGACTCTGCTGCCTGATACTGTGATGTAATTAAAAATGCTTTGCCTGTAACTTCAGCAAAGCTGTTACAGAATATGTTCTAACCTAACACATGAGAAAGCATGGTGTCATTATTTCAGTCAACATTTAAAGTTTGTAGATCTTCCTAAGAGAAGGCTTTTCATTTCCCATGCAAAGCTTGATCAGCAATCTTCTACATGTTTTATAGTGATGTAGTAAATATTCAAATCAAGGCTTTTTCAAAAAGCAGTTGGCTTGTTATGCTGGCAAGAGACTTTGTCTTGTATACGCTGCATGTCTGATCCTGTTGCTCATCAAAGCAGACATTTCCTTTATACTAAAAATAGTGAAACAAATAACTTAAGCAGCATTAAAACCCAAGAGGGAGATTATTTTTTTTAAGACTAGGATGTGCTTTCTAGGATTCTTCTAGAAAGGGTTTGTAGGATTCTTATGATCCAGCTTTGACCAGTTGCATAAGCTTCCAGGAAGCTGCTCTATACAATGCAAGTCTTAAAGAGAATGCAGGAACTCTTCACCTTTGATTGCAGTAGTCCATATCTGAATGTGGAAGCCAGCACTGTAGCAGTCTGAAAACACATGCTTGTTTCTTATCTGGAGTGAAAAAACTAGTAAATAGGAAAGAATTTTCTAGAGTGGGCAACAAGTTGCTTTCACTGTCATAATGTTTCTCATTTTTTTCATTGTTTGGCCTGTGTGAATGACCTTGCAAATGTTTCAGCATCTGCCTGTCTTGTTGGGCAGCTGTGTTCAGTTCTCCATGTTTTGGATTTCAGCTCTGCGTGTTACCTCTCCGTTGCCTTTTCATGCCTGTTAGGGCTGCATGTGCTTTTTGTAAGTATTGTGAGTCTCTGGTACATACACTTCCTTAAATCTGAGAAATTGGGTTTGTTCAGTTGATCGGTGGGATTGTCTTCTGCTGTGGGGATGCTAACATTGCTGGCCCTACAGTTTGTAGCCTTGGTCATGAAACAGTGAGCAGCCACAAAAGGCTTTTCCCACCCTAACTGCATGGGAATCTTGGAGCTGCCTCTGTCTTAATAGGTTTGGTTACAAAGACTATCCTGGAAGTAAATTAAGTACTTGTATCCCAAAGTTATGGTTGGGAATGGAACAAAAGCATATTTGAAAAGCTGTTCTGTGCTAGATGGAGTCTCAGACATGAAAATATGTTGGTGACAGGACCACAGGAAGCCACTGACAAGTGGCAGAAGGCAGCCTGTTAGTAGCCAGAGATACTCGACCAGCAGAATGTGGGAATAAAAGCCAGAAAGCTCGCTACTGGGCTTTGGGAAAACTGCTTGTCTCTTTCTGTTTTGACTTAACAACTGACTTTTGGGCTCTTTTTTTCTCCTTTTAATAAGCAGAAGCAGCCATCTGGAAGCTGAAGACCTATAGCAGAGAAGAATGAGTAGTGTTATTCTTTGAGGACTCACTAAATGTAGCTAAAAATGTTAGTGTAAAGACTTAGGAAATTTAAAGTTTCTTTCTTGTCTTGCTGAAATTAAAAGTAGAGGCTGCACTATAAACCTTGGTTTAGCACAGAACTCAGGCCTGCTGTAGTTCCTTCAGATGGGCAGCTACTGTAGTTTATTTGGTGTAACTTCTAGAGGATATGTTACTCTTGATAATCCAGAAGTCCTTTAGTCCCTCTGATGTGTCTATTGTTTTTGTATTCTCTTTTTTCCTGACCTTTGAGGTGATCCTAGACTGGGTCACTTCAACTTCATCGTTGCAGCGTTCCTGAGCAGACATATCGGTTCACTGTCAGCATCTGTCTCTAGGTTGGCCTCTCCCTATCCTTTTACCCAGCCCACACTAGTGGGTGTAGGCTGACCCACCCAAACAGCAGTGTGGAGATGGTTGTTATCTAATGCTCTGCAGTACCTGTGTGATCACCCCAAGGCCTGCCCTGTCACAGTTAGAGTTCTCTTCTTGGGATTAAGCCAACCAAGCAGTTGCTGCTGTGGGTATTATGACTTTGACCTAAGTCAATAGGAGTGCATAAGACTCCAGGAATAGGATCTGGTGAAGTAGCTGTATATTTTAAAAAGTCTTCTGTATCAATAATGTCTGCCAGCTTTGTAGCTCTCTCTAAGGTAATCTTACTTTGAAGAAAGAGAAAATTAGCAGTTTAGGCGGGTAAGTTCTGAGGGACTGCCTCCCAGTTCAAGTGGGTCGTGGTTGTGACCTCCCACTCCAGTGGTACCTTCTGGCCAAATAGCTCTCAGTTTGAATTCTGAAGTGTGACTCGGTATGGCTGCTAGGGATTAGCAAAGGCTCTTACACTGATGTGTAAAAACTATGTAAAAGTGGTAATAAACAGAGATGTACCTGCTGCTAGGAACCCCCTGTCATGTGGCGATAGGCTTGGTGGCATGTCAGACATTTGTGTGAACTGCATGCAAAAAGACTTATGAATTGCCTCTGATTTGTATCTCAGACATGAGGGAGATAGACACTTTATAGGAGAAGTAAGAGGTCTTTGATTTGCTCGTAGTTCCAGGCCTGTGTTTTTTCTCACATTCAAGAGGTATGTTTTGGATGCTTGTCCTTGAGGCTTAATCTGTCCGTGCTGATTTTCAGAATGAGAATTAAGACAGCTTCTATTACAGTGCCAATTTTAAGCTTTAGTCCTGGCTACAAATTGTTTCTGTACAGCCTACTTATAGATGCTCCTTCTTGCTTCAGGTGTTAAGCAACATGGGAAGTGAAGACTAAAGTTCCATCATGATCGGAGGCTTGTTCATCTATAATCACAAAGGAGAGGTTTTAATCTCTCGCGTCTACCGGGATGACATCGGGTAAGTGCTTGTTGCATCCCTGGTTTTTGCATTTTTGTCTCATTTTGGTGCAGTAAACAACCCAGAGCTGCTTTGTTCTGCATTAGCTGTGCATGCATGTAAGACTGCAACTCAATTTGCTGCTCTAGGCTTAGCTTAGAAAAAAGAAGTCTAAGCCCTGGTCACCTACAGTAATGCAGCCAAACCTGGGGCTTTCTTTTGGATGGTGGAGATCTGGCCATTATTCCAAATGCTTCAGCAACATGGACTGCCACTGTGGGAGCTTACCTCACTGTAATCGCTAAAACTTTACAGGAGCAGTGATGTGAGAACTGTCTGCCACACACTATAGCCGGGGCTCTGGAATTAGTTTCAGGCACTGATGTCTTATGTCAAGTACAGGCATGCAGGAGACTGTGGTCTTGGAAAGTTTTATCTGCAAGCAGTCTCATAGCAACCATGGCTGTGCTACTACAGTTGGCTTTCTGTCCCCCAGCTTTGTATGGCAGCCTTGTGTGAAAAGCTTACATTCATTGGGTAGCTAAAATTGTGGGAAGCCTTGAAAACCTTCAGTACGCTGTAGGTGTCTTGTTGCACTTCCCCCAAGTGTTGTGATGCTCTCTTAGACTGGATCTGTGCAACCCTTAGGCTGCTAGGTGCCAGAAGGTATCTTACTAAAAATATGGTATCTTGTAGGCAGTGGATAGTGCTGTAGGGAGCTGTAAGTGGTGGTGCTGCTTGTGCTGAAAACCTTAAATGTAAGGGTTTTGTGCACAACAGTACTCTTCTTAGTGGGTTTTCATTAGTGTCAGGCATTAGGTGGAAGTTAGTAATTAAGTTGGTAGAGTTAAGACAGAGCTAATGGAAGCAGAGCTGTGGTAGGTGCTAATTCAAAGTTCAGTGAGAGAGAGCCTTCAGGCCAGTTTAGGAAAAAGTGGTTTGTACCAGGTCTCCACAATGACTAGTGGTGGGATGTGCTGTGAAATAACTTGTTGCCATAAATTACAAAAAACTGTCAAGCCAGTCTGCCTTGAGACTGCTCTGGTCTGAAGAGATGTCCCTTCTGGTTGTGGATTGTCTAGTGGAGGTTAAAAGTTGAGGTGGAACTGTTCGCTGGTCAAGGCTTGTACTGTTTCATTGAGGGAATAGTCAACACAGTGTCTGTAATGAGGCTTCACCTAATGAGCTTTTAAGTCTCTTGGCTTGTTCTAGGTCAGCTAAGGCAAAGTAGCTGTTCTAAGGTTGACTGAGTTATTTCAAGACTTCCACACATAGATGAGCCAAGGAAGCATTGCGTTTCTCAAGCAGAAAGCCAGTGGCTATGATGTTTTACCTCTTTTCTACTGTACAAACTCTCATCAGTCTTCAATACTTGTTAGTTGAAGCTCTTCAGAGCAATTCATATGACAGGACTGACTTTGTAAAGCTGGTATCACAGGGACTGAGCCAAGCCAGTCTGGATTATAGGTAACTTTTGAGAATATTTCAAGTGGGGGCTAGGAAGACTTTCACTGCAGTTTCTGGCAAAAATATTTTTTTGTGGTTTGCAAGCTTGAAACACTTGTAAGATTGTTCTCAAACTGATGTTTATTCAAGAAGGCCTTTTGATTTAAATGGCATTATGGCTGTGGAGATGCAAACTGGGGAGCAAAGTAGATATTTTTAATGTGATCTTCTATTGCTTTTTATCTTGGCTCATTTCTCTTACAGAGTGAGTGCCTTATGTTCAGTGCGTGATAAAGTACTTCCTGCTGGCTGGCCAGACAAAGCTAGAAAATGGGGTTTCCTGCCTGATCCTATCTTAACTATTTCATTTGGCAGAGTGCCAAAATATTCCAGTGTTTTCTCTAGGACTTGAGGAGTTGGTGTTCCTTTCAGTGAAATCATCCATTCAGTGCTTGTGAAAATGTCAGTCTTGTGACTTAGGTGGAGCTCGTGTTGGCTGTTAACCGAACTTGCTCCCAAGGTGCTGGATTTCTTCTCAAAAAGGCCTTCAGTGCTGGTTCGGATTTTTTTTAAACATGTAGCCTTTCAGAAAAAGTTGTTATAAAATGGCTATGTCTCATCTTGTGGTGTAATCAAGAAACTGAGAGTCTTTCCATTTCCTAGTCTGAACATTAGCATTAATGCCAGGTCTACTTAAACCTTTTAATATCCTAACCCTCAGTGGGAGGTAGGGAAAGGAATAGCCATGATACTGTAGCTTGTACGCAACTCTGTCGGAGTTCTGTCTCTAATCAAACAGCTGAGTGATAGACTGCTAGCATACTGCACAGTTCTTAGTTCCTAAGCAGTAGTTCTGAAGTGCCGAGGGCTGAACCCACCCTGCTTCTTGGGAGGTAGTTGAATAGGAAACGAGCATAACTGCTTCCTGTCTTCATGAGTGATTGACCTGTAAGACTCCTTGGTCTTGGCCATTGCCTTTGGCATTCTGAAGCCTCAGTTTCTGAGTTGGGAGATATTAAATGTCATCTGCGATTATGAGAACACCTCCCCTTGCACAGTTTAGGGGCCTTAAAAAGCACATACCAGCTCAGATGTAATGACCAAAGTGACAAACAATGAGGATATCCTTCTTTTGACTTTGTTAAAGGCAGAAGTACCACAAAACTTGAACTTTCTTTGCTTGCAACGTAGAATGGCTTTGGTGCATGTAGCGCATCTGTCCATACAGCAGCTAGCTGCATGTATAAGCAGCCTTATTAAACAAAAAAGGCAAAACACCATGCATTTAATTCAGGATACCGTGGAGGGCTCTGCTGTAATTTTCGAGTGCCTTGTTCTTCAGTGACTTAGTCGTTGGGGAACCTACCTGCATTTAAGAATGCAGCTGTGTAATAAAACTTCAGCTATTTGAAACTGAGCAGCTTACATGACAAACTGCATGCACTTTAAATGTAATAGGTGTTTGGTTTCTGAGCTTCTAATACATCACGTCAGCTTCGTGGCTCTTGATCCTTAAGGAAAAAGTGCAAGCTGGATAGAGCAGTGTCTGAATCTGCAGGATGTGCCCTATCTCTCCAGATGTGCTCCAGCTCTATCAAACTTGCTGTATTTCCTGTTGGCTGGACCAAACCAGAAAGCATCAACCCAAACACCTTCAAATGAGAAGTACTGTCATAGAAATTCCCACCCAGACTTATAGCCCTGTCCTGAGGCAGACTGGGAAGAAGATACCCGATACTCTGCGGTCCCCAGGTGATGCCTCTGATTGAGGCTTTGGGGTTTTTCCACACCAAGGCCTGCTACCTACATTAGCAGGGCAGACTGGGTATCACTGGTGTGATACAGGTGTAGCTCGCCTGGACTAAATGACCAGTTAGCCCTAAAGTTCAGCCAAACACAAATCTGTCCCTGCTGACAGCCTGACCATGGCATGTCAGTGTTGTACCTTGTGAGGGCTTCATTGCTGCTGTAGCTTGTTACTGTCCATCCAATACCACCTTGGCCTTCTGTGCCAGGGAGCAGGGGGAGGGGGTGCTGTTTGGTCTCTTCTTATCTCTTTGGATTCATTGTGCCTTGTGTGTGTGTTTCTAACCCTTTCTCTTGTTGCTGTCACTCCTCCTTTCTCCGCTGGCGCCATTTCTGTCCATCCCATCTCATTGGCTGCTGTAGCAATAGGTAAGAGACGCGTGGTAGGCCACGACTGGCACTGCACAGTGGGCACCTGGTGTGCTAGCAAAGCCTCCCTGACCTGAGGCTTCTCCTCTAGTGTGCACCAGTCTGGTGACTGGTTCTGGTGCTACTTCTAGTGGGTTAGAACTTGAGGCTGGGAGGGCTAATGCTCCAGAACAAGCTGAACTTTCCTTGCAAGGCTCACTGGAGGGGAGGATTTGGGCTTTTAGATATTGTTATTTTATAGTAGATTAAATTGCTTTCTTATGGAAGAACTAAAGTAGAAATGAAATATTAATTTAACTCCAACCTGCAAACCTGCTGGAGCAATAAAACCTGAGAAGTATTCAAAAGCCAGAATTTTGCTTATGGGGGAGAGTGTGTTTACTAATGAAACTTCTACATATGTCCCCAGACCTTCAAGGAGCAAACACCTGCTGTGATAGCATATGTTCCTTTGAATATCCTTTGTTTTCTAACTTGGAACTGTGTGTTGGATTGTTGACAACCCTCAGTGCTTACAAGCATTTGTATGCCTGTATCCTTGCTTGCAAGGATGATATTACTGTTTGCTCTCAAACATGTTTCTGCATAATCAGTACCATGGCCTTGATGCTGCAGTCAGACCCCCTGTTCTACAGAGTGTCTGAGAGTAAGAGTAATAAAGCACGACTAAATGAGTCTTGGCTTTGTGTGTAGACTGTTGCTTTAAGTTTTGGTCTTGTCATATAAAGCACTTGGGCTTCCTTCCTGTATTCTCAGGATTGGTGGACTTCATTTGGGAAGTTTATTCTGACTTGTAGTTACAGGATAAGGGGACCAGTGTGCAAGAGCTGGCATCCAGAATGTCACTTGGAATCCCTGTTTAAGGAGGGTTTTTTCCCCTGTTGCTAGTGTATGGACAGTTTGGATCAAAGAGGGCAGCACCTATGGGCAGCTTGCACAGCACTTTTTCAGCACTGGGCAGAACCCTTGACTGCAAATGGTCCTGGACCATGCAGTACTGCTGGCACGTTGCACTGTTGGGACTCTTTGAGTCTGGATGCAAGGCAGCTGTTTTGAAGCAGAGCAGTCTTGAGTTGATGTGTAACTGGAAAGCCAACGGTGATCCTAATCCTCCTGCTGCTTTGAGCCTGCCCTCCAAGGTGTGTTGGGTATGGAGGTGAGGCAGATCTGAGAACTAAAGCTCCCTTCTGGAGTGTACCTGGGCACTGACATCTCTAGGGTGACCCGGGCAAGTTTTGCTATTTTTTACTTGGTTGTATGTCTGGGAGCAACTGCGATTGACACACATCTTGGGAGACTACAGCTTGCTTTGGGGCAAGCGTGTGAAGGTCTGGGCATGCAGAATAGACAATAATTGGGTGTTTGGTCAATACTGGACTCTGTGAGCCATAAGTTGCTCATGTGTTTGTTTCCAGCTATGACAGTCAATTGGGAGTGCTGTCAAAATTTATTGAAGGGAAAGTTTCTGTGCCATCTTACTCCAGATGGAGGTTTGCTTCTCCTTCTCACTGCAGTTACACTGCAGTTACACTGCAGTCCAAAGCTCCCTAGAGACCAGTGGCATTCTCTTTCCTTGAACTTGTGCAGAATTTAGTGTCTAACTCTGCTCAGAGCCTTCACTTGTCCCTCTTAGAGACATCCCCAGGCACCCTTCCTAGGTGAGCTTGGTGTGTGTAGTTCAGTGTCTGACTGTAATGGCATAAGCAGAGCTGTGCAGCCAGCTGGTTTCACATTCGCTGTGCTGACTTGTCCTTGGTGGTGCTTTCGTAGGCGCAATGCCGTGGACGCCTTCCGCGTCAATGTCATCCACGCACGGCAGCAGGTGCGCTCGCCTGTCACCAACATCGCCCGCACAAGTTTCTTCCATGTCAAGCGCTCCAACATCTGGCTGGCTGCTGTCACCAAGCAGAATGTCAACGCTGCCATGGTATTCGAGTTTCTTTACAAGATGTGTGACGTGATGACTGCCTACTTCGGGAAGATCAGTGAGGAGAACATAAAGAACAACTTCGTGCTGATCTATGAGCTGCTGGATGGTGAGATGCTTCCCTTATATACTATGGCATATTGCACTTCGTCATTCTGAAATCCTTAGCTTAGTATGATTTAGTAATAATCCTTGAAGTATTTTTAACATGTGTAGCAGAGTTCAGAATTACTTGTTCAGCTTTCTAATGCCACCTGTACTGCGAATGTGAGTGGTACCTCAAGCCCATAGCCTTGTGCTGAATCCCTTCCCTGAAATGCTGGGAGCTGTGCACTTGTACAACTGAGACAGCTGGTACTGGAGCTCAGCTTCTGAGGGGATCCTGTGTAGATGTCAGGCTTTCCTTATCCCGAGGTGTATAAAGAGGACTGTCAGTACCACCTCTAAGGCCAGCTAGTGCCCAGCTGGCTCTAGCAGTGTATGCTAGCAGTCACCCCAGGCTGAAGTTGAATGCCCCTAGTAAGTTTTGGGCTCAATTCTGTGTAGAAGGAAATCAATAAAACTCAATGTGCTCTGTTTTAGCCCTACTTCCCCCACTGATACAGCTCCAAATTTCACCACAGATAAATTATAGTGTCCCTTCAGCTCTTGTGGTATCAGCCTGCTTGTGGAGGTTGCCCTTGAGCTGCCCGTTTCACATATTGTGAGCACTTTGTATTAGTTACATTTCAGTTTGTTTTCCAGATAAGGCACCACACGTGTGTGTCCTGGGATTCTTAGCCAAGGGTCACAGTGACTGATGTTTTCCCTGTTCCCTCAGGACAGACCAAGAGACTGCCTGTTCTCTGCTTTTGTCAGTTGCTGCTGTCTCCTAGCAGGCACAGTGAGATCAAACCTCTCAGTGTGGTATTGCTCAATATCACGTTAGTGGTCTTCTTTCCCCTCTAAATCTCTTGTGGGTTGTTCCCTTCCTCCTTGAGGGGAGTAGGTGTGTGCTGTGCGCTTTGTATAGTTAACATCTGTTTCCCTCCCACACTCATCCTGCAGTGCCCCTACAAAGCTGTTGTTTTAGGTTTTGGGTTTTATTACATCTTCATAAGAACAAAACTTTAAGAAAAAAGCTGCAAAGATGAAATTGCTGGGGTGTTGCATTAGCTCTCTATTGTCCCTTGGATGTTTTTGGAAAAACTCCTCAGTATGCCCTGTGCACATGGCTAGGTTAGTTGATATTTAGTCCTCAGGTGTGGTTGTGTTTAAAAACTGGCAAACTCATCACTTGGACAGCTTTCCATCACCTCTTGTCTCTAAAGTATTGCTCTGGGAATTCAGTGTAGCAAGAATGATTCTTTTCTTTTGGAAAGGAATGCTGCAGCAACTTATCCAGAAATTGAATGCCTAAGCAGTATCGGTGCACTAGTTGCCTCTCTCCTTATAGGAATGCTTAGCATAGTTGATGTATTTATACCTTGTAGCTCTGAACTAACCTTTTACCCTTCTGCAGAAATCCTGGACTTTGGCTATCCTCAGAACTCTGAAACAGGGGCCCTGAAGACTTTCATCACTCAGCAAGGCATCAAGAGTCAGGTAATCAGAGGAATTTGGGGTACAGCACTGCTCTACTGGGTAATTTTTGCTATGCTCATTCAAGAGAGTATGGTCTTAATTACCATCTTAATTACCAAAAAAACATTTGACCTGTATGGAGGGAAGGTGCCTGAATAGATTGAGAACACCCTGGCAGGGGTGTATCTCAGAGGCACCTTGTTCTAGGTGTCCCTGCCCTGTGTTACCTCGCGTTCCCTGACACACAGTAAGATGCAGGAAGAAGAGCCCAGAGTTGGGATAATGTCAGTCCCTTGCATGTAAATGATTGCTGGCTTCAGGCTCTGCTCTGTGTCAGCTTCTGAGAGGATAAACAAATCTACCTGCTGAACCAGAAGTAGCTCTTCTGCGTGTGAATCTCACTGAGCAGGTCTGTTCTCCACCAGCCTTCAGTGCTTTGAGCTGTCAGGATTTCATGCCTGCCTTATAATGAAGTATTGTTCAGCCTTGTGAATCTTGCTGTTAGTCAGGAAGCTCATGTTGCTCTGTCTCTGCCTGTAACATACTTGCAGGTCAGCATCAGTACAGCCTGAGCTTTCTTATGTTAGAGATGAGAATCTCTGCTGTGCTTTCAGCACAGTATTAACCCTTGCAACAGATTTTACATGGAGGTAGAAGATAAAGGATGTGTTGGGAAAAAGATGGTTAGTTGGACTGGTTTGGGGAATGTGTTTAAACTAGTTCTGATCCTACTCCAGGTACAGCCCTCAAAACTAGGCTTCCTGTCTCATAAGCTCATGCTCAACCTCTGAACTCAAAGGAAACTCATAGTCTGTTTCTCATGTTCCCAAGGAATATTGTTCACCTTGACACAGCTGTGCAAGTCAGTAATGAGGACTTAGCCTAAAAGTCAGTCCTCCCCCGGAAAATTAATGAGTCAGAAAAAAAAAGCTGGGAGTCCGTACTGAAGCAGTCTGTGGCAGAGTAAAGCTTCAGCCTCAGGTACAAACAGAAGCAAAGGGCTAAATGAGAGCCTGCATGGTGACTGTTCTTGTTTAGATTAGCAGAGGTCAGAGTCTCTGGAGGCTCTGTTTCAACTCAGTTCATCTTCACTGATTTCCTGAGAATTCCTTTTTAAACTTTTAATCTAGTAGCAAGAATAACTGCATTTCAAGAGGAGGTGAGAGAGAAGCTGCCCCGGAGCAACGTATTTCCCGCTAGAACAGCAAACTGTTTTGCAACATGGCCAGATGTGAGTGCATCCGGTCTCAGTTCCCATCACGAGTCCTAGTATAAATCTCCGGCCTTCTGCACTCTGACAGTTTGGGCAGTCAGCACGGAAGATAGCTGAATCAGCTCCTGTTCCTAGAAAAACTCAAAACTAACCACCACCCTCACTTCCTTCCCTTGCTCTTTTTTTGCTTTTGTTGGTTTTAACGAACTCTTGTGCTGTTTGTGTGCAAACCACTGTCACAGCATCAGGCTTAATTCAACAGCAGGTTTAGTCCTTTCCTTACAAAGAGGAGTTTGGCTTTCACCTTTACACAAGTAAGCAGTTATTCTGCGCAGTATTGGAATTTTGTGCAGCCCAGTTCAAAAAGCAGAAGTAATCCATTGCAGGCACAGGATGGCAAGGGCACCAGTTGAAACAGTTCCTGCCATGTTTCCTTGTCTGCTCTCTGTTCTGGTACTTCTAGCCTTCAGCTCCTCATTGACTTACAGCTGGTTCACATGGGTACCCAGGACCAAAATCTGGGTCTGAATGGTCTATCATCTGTGTTCCCTGTCTTTGCTTAGTTCCTGATGATGCTTTCCTTGGGCTTGTGTCCTGAGGATTTAAGGAGCAAAATCCACGTATGGCAGACTTTCCAAACTCGACTTTTTGGCTTTGTTCTCAGTGAAAGATTGGAGGCATACTGAGCTGCTGTGCTCTGAATGCCCTCCCTGTATGGCTACAGTGGTCTTTCCAGGGCAGGTGATCTTGGGATATGAGATCTGCTTTATTCACTTTGAAAGTGTGTCTGAAACTGCTGCACAGCTTGCCAAGGAAATAGCTGTGTGCTCTGGGAGTGGAGTGATGTGCCACACAGGTTTTAAAAGGTGTTGGTATGCAACATAGTTTTACTTCTAGTCCCTGCAGTTGAAGTAGCCGACTACTCAAATGGCAGGACTGCAGGCTGGGTTGATGTCCTGTAGCAGAGCTGATGAAGCCATTGGCTTGGATATTTTCCTCCAACAGAGGCTAAACCTTGCTCTTACAGCTTGAGGTAGCTGCGCTTCATGTACTGTTCTCACTCTTAAGATGCTATCTGCATTTTTCCAAACTTCATTTACTAGATGTACACTGTAATTCTCTTCTCTTCTCTTCTCTTCTCTTCTCTTCTCTTCTCTTCTCTTCTCTTCTCTTCTCTTCTCTTCTCTTCTCTTCTCTTCTCTTCTCTTCTCTTCTCTTCTCTTCTCTTCTCTCTTCTCTTCTCTTCTCTTCTCTTCTCTTTTCTCTTCTCTTCAATTTCTGGGTGTGTGGGTTGGTCAGCTCTTAGTTACAGTGTTTCCCCAAACCATAGATACTCTTTAGTGCTAAAATGCTGGTGTTACTTTCTGAAGTGGGCAGAGGGCCGCCACCAGCTGGAAGATCCTAGGAAACCTGCTGGTAGCTGGCTGTCTTTAACCTAGTCAGCATGATGGCAGCTCAGTACAAGGTAGGTGTTACTGGGCCATTTTAACTGACTTATTTATCCAGCTCTGGGAAGCACATGCTCCTGAGAAATTCCAGACCCGGGTGCCTTCAGTGCCTCCCTTAGGGAATGCTCATGCTGCTGGGTGGTCTCAACTTCAGCAGCTGATTCCAGGTCCATCCAGTCACTTTACAGAGTAAGTGGGGGTTCATGGTACTGATGCTGTTGCAGGAGATGAGAATGTCATCACATGATCAGTGTCCCTTTGGAAGACAGAGCAGTTGGTATTTAATCTACACGTTCCTCTAAAGCCTGAACAAAGCATTGAACAAGGCAGATAAGGCAGTGCTTTTTTTTTGTGGGACAGACAAGAGAGGTGCTTTGTGTACTGTATTGAGCACTTACCTAGGCGGTTCTCAGGGGAATATAAAACTCAGTCTCTAGATGATATGACGGTGGCTGTGCTTGCTCAGGAACTGACCATGTCTGTGGCAAGAGCATGTGTGAAGCTGAGATCATGTACTGCCACCCTGTGGGCCCACTGCAAGGCTGCTGTGGGAGGACCCACTTGTGTGTTGTGCAGTTGTTGTGGTAGAAGAGCAGAATTAACAAAGATATCACTTTATACAGGCCCCAAAGTGCCTGGTATTTCCCATAGTCTGGGCATCTGTGACATGGGAAACATCCAGGATTTGCATTAGGAACACCAGCATGAGTCTGCTCTGCATAGAAACATTATTGGGCGTGGCATTTTGCCTGTCTCTCCCTCTGCTCCACCTTGTGTTTGGATTGTCAGTAATGGGCCAAGTCTGAAAATCCATTTCACTGCTTGGAGTGCTGGGTTTCCTGCAGGGAGCTAAAGGTCAAAATCCCTCATCTTGTTTGTGCTAATTAGCTACCTAATTAACAAAGAGCTGACCTGCTTTTTTCCTGTCCTCAGGTAGCCTTAAGCCTAATCTGCCTCTTTCTCCCTTCCTCCCTTCTCTTGCTATTGACCTGCTTGCCTGTTAACCCTGTCTACACTGCACTTGCTACTATACACTTACTTCTTGACTTTCTGCGTGTGACTGGACCCCACCTGTAGCATCAGGTAGGAAACCTCTCTGTGCCTCTCAACACAACCCTTGGTGCTTTTCAGAGGCTTAGAGCCTGGGTGCTGTTAGGTGCATGTTGGGTTAGTTTTGGTATGTAACTCTAATGACTATGTAACTCTAATGACGGCAGTTATTAAGAAACAGGCCTTGAGGATTAGCTCTCTTGTGGCCCTGGGGTTTCATGTTGGATAAGGGTGTGAACTGCTACATCAATCCATGTTAAGCTTCTCTGCTTAATATGGATTGATGTGACAGTCTGAGACATGATTTGAATGCCATTGGTGGAGCCCATGCCTCCCTGCACTAACAGGTAGCCTAATGGACCTGCTAACAGAACAGAACAGCTTTCCCTGCTGTTGCTATGGCCAAATCTTGGTTAGGCATAGAATTTGATGTTCTGAGGAGGGAATGACCAAGTCGTGTGAGGTGACAGCACCTGTATCTAAGTGACAAAAGCATTTATGTGTAATACATGACAAGTGTTTGCTCTTAGATTTAGAGCAGGGTTTCTTAGTCTTTGAATTTATTTAGAGGAATTTATTTATGTCTAAGATGTCATTTCTTCCCTTCAGACTAAGGAAGAGCAGTCTCAGATCACCAGCCAGGTGACTGGACAGATTGGATGGAGACGTGAAGGAATCAAATACCGTCGCAATGAACTCTTTCTTGATGTGCTGGAGAGCGTGAATCTCTTAATGTCCCCACAGGGTAAGTAGGAGGTGTTGGGCTGGCATCCTTCTCCTGCTCAGGGTTTGTGAGTGGTGACTCTTGTAAGTGTTCTGAACTGTGATCTTCTCTAACCAGGTCAGGTTTTGAGTGCCCATGTCTCTGGCAGAGTGGTGATGAAGAGTTATCTGAGTGGAATGCCAGAGTGCAAGTTTGGCATGAATGACAAGATTGTCATTGAAAAACAAGGCAAAGGGACTGCGGATGAAACGGGGAAAAGGTAAGAGGTTTGGACCTGGTGACCACTTGCCACCAGGGACTCTTATGAAAGGGCAGCCCTTAATAGCTTTTCTAATCTGACAGACAAAAAGCTGGGTTTTTTTCTTCCCTTCAGATGGTGCTGCTAACTTTGGGTAGATCATTTATCAGGCAAGCTACCAGCCTGAGGACCTCAATACAGAGGGCTTCTCTACAGCTCTATAAGTATTAAGATTCAAACATAGTTTTAAGTGTAGAGTTCTTGCACGTGGAAACACTTCCCCAAGATGGATTCTCCCAGAATCTGTATCTCTAGCAGTTCTGCTCAGTGCAGAGACTCTTAATCATAAAAGCAGTAGCAGTGCTCCCAAGGAATAGTGAAAGAATCCCTCTACCTGCTTTACCTGGACTGTTCCCACAAAGTAGAACAGCTGACAAAGACTGGGGAAGCCCCTCCTGCTGATTACAGGTGGTCAGTGGCTGTGTGAGTTGGAGGCACATCCTTTCCAAGGGCCCAGCTACCCTCTCTCCCAGCTGCACCTCAGTCAGTACCCACATTGAAGCTGAAAACAGCTCTTAACACCTTCTCCAGCTTTCCTGCTTGGGGTGAAGAGATAAAAGCAATGGGACTGCCACTTTCCTCTCACTAACCATTTGCAACTCATCTGTATTTCTCTTGGTTGTTTTGTTTTTTTTTTTTTTTGCTGACCCCCAGTGAATTGGGAAGGTAGATAATCTGCTTCAGCTGTGTGTGCACTCTGCTCTCCCCCTGTCTCTTGCTTTGTGTGACTTGTGCATGTAACTTGGATCTCAGACACTTTCCGTGATGGTTCCTGTAAATGGAGCTGAGCTGCTATTTGCCTTTTCTCTCAGAACCAAGCCAAGAGCTATCGCTTCACTGTCACCTTTAAGCCGTCTTTCCTGTACCTGAATTGAGCTAGTAAAATGGATGAGCCTGAGGTGGCTGATGGGCCCAGTGAGGATTTACTCTAGTGAAAATGTCAACTGCGCAGGCCTCGAAGAGTCAGTACACTGTCCCAAAGCTCCTGTGCCAAGTGCCTTTGCCAGTAAATATGCTGTTTTTTTGAGTTACAGAAGTAAGATGAACAGGGATTCTTTGCAGGTGGTTCTCATTAGCTGTGATTATCCAGTGGGCATCTCCAGCTTGGAGATGTTACTCTCCAGAAGCATTTAGTTATGAGGTGACCGAAAAGGACAGCTGCTGCCAGTTGCTTTTTGGGATCTAGCTTGTGGCAAGGCCAACCCTGAGTAATGCTGTCTGAGACCTGGAGCAGTGCTAGGCAGGGGGCTTTCCCAGCCGTTTTCCAAAGATACAGAAATTAGTTGTCTGACGTTGGTTGTCATCTGGGCAACAGATTAGGAAAGACTGACTCCTCCTTTTGGAGCACAAACCACACCACTGGTGGTTGTGTAACTAGACAGCCAGCCAGCCAGCCTGGGGTCAGTCTGCTTCCCCTTTGTGTAGGTAGTGGTGGTTCTTAGGACAGCTGAACCTGCTGTAGTTCTCACACTATCTTGGCATATTGGCATGGTTGCCCTGTTGCTTCCAGCAGTTGAGGCAGCCTAGATACCATAGTGATACACTGCTGCACCTTCTCCACACTGCTGCCTCTTCTGTTGTTCCTGCCTTCTGGTCCCTCTCAGTAGCTGAGGGGTTTTGGCTGGCCTAGGACCTGTATTCTCAGGAATTAGTACCTGGCACAAGTTCAGTGCTGGCAGGTTAGGCTGGTGCACCTGCATGGACAGGTGGTAGCTCTTTAGATTTTTAGGAGAGATACAGACTTGTATGTCACAGTATCGTGGTTTTGGCAGTTTGGTTCGGAATCAAACTACCTGCTGGCAGTGTGGAAATGAACAGCTGTGAAGAGATTTCTGACCAGGAAGACTCTGAACCTGGCATTTCCTGGCTGTGTGGCAGTGAGATAGCTTTGTGGACAGGAAAGTGTTTCCTCTCCTTTGAATTGTGCTGTGAGAAGACTTGGGCTGGCAGAGTTGCCTTTGCAGTACTGAGTGCTGCTGGCAGGCAGACCCAAGCATTGTGTTGCTGGCTATGACAGAAGGGTGCTCTTCTAAGCCCTCTCCTCTTTGGGGAGAGGAGGGAGAAAATTCTTTCAAGCAAGCTTCCTGAAATACGATTTTTGTGGTGGTGAAACAAGGAAAGTCTGAGCCAAGAGGCTGCTGTCCCCTAAATCTCTCCCTGCCTCCCCATTTCCTGGACACCTGCGATGGCAACATGCTCTGTAGAGTAGTTTCTGCCTGGACAGACTTTGCACCAAGATACCAGAGCTGCAGCTTGTGCTTCTCTAACTGTGTTTTGTGTTTTTAGCGGCAAACAGTCAATTGCCATTGATGACTGCACTTTCCACCAGTGTGTGAGGCTCAGCAAGTTTGATTCCGAGAGGAGCATCAGCTTCATTCCACCGGATGGAGAATTTGAGCTCATGAGGTACTGTGGGTGGGGGGTGGACAGGCTCGTGTTGGCATCTGCTTGCTGCTACAGTAGTGTTGCTGCTTCCATGCAGACTTGCAGCCCTTGAGCACTTAGAAAATACACACTTAACACCACCTTTCCAGGGTGGAATCTGTAGAGTGTCCCACAAATCCATCTGTTACAAATGTGGAAGCCCAGCTGCACAGTTAGTTTTATTCACCACAACCATAGTGTTGGATGTGAGTTTTCTTACTTTTGAGCTTGCTGGATCTGTTGTTTTTAGTGTTTAAAACTGGTGTCCTTGAACAGGGCTGTTGGCAGGAACCAGATAAAAAACTTGAGATGCAAGAAACCATTGCTGCTCTACAGCAGCACAGATCTTAACTGCTGTTTCCTTCTGGGATGTTTCCCTTTCTGGCTGATGTTTCTAAGCTGTTTGCTGTATTCGGAGGCTATCTCTTTAGGAGAGCAATACAGTTTGAGGCCATAAGAGTGTTAACTCCTTCTCAGAGTTCACTGTAGCTTCCATCCCTGCAGATACCGAACCACTAAGGACATTATCCTTCCCTTCCGTGTGATCCCACTGGTGCGGGAGGTGGGTCGGACCAAGCTGGAAGTGAAGGTGGTGATCAAATCAAATTTCAAACCTTCCTTGCTGGCCCAGAAGATAGAGGTAAGAGAAGAAAACCCTGTGGTATCTTGTGCCTGGAAATCATGCCTCTAGTTTATGTCTGCTGCACTGGAGTCCTCACAGATGAGTCTTCAAGCTTGAGCAGGGCTCAAAAAGTGAACTGGGTATCCCTCAGATGTGTGGTGCTGCTGTGCTGTGGGAGGGAGCTGCTGTAGAGTAGGGGAGGTGGAAGCTGTTTTCGTTTGCACAGCCACCTTGGTAGGGGCCTCATTCCATCCCTGCAGCAAGTGTTCATTTAATTTCTCAGCCTCTGTGAAAATTTCATGTTCTTCTGTCTGCGTGATCTGATGGTACGTCAGACAGGCAGCAGGCTGTGAGCTGTGTAAGACAGGCTAGGGGTGGCTTTGCAGCTTAGTTCCCACCTGAAAAGGCTTAACTGCTGCAAGGCTGGGCTGTCCATAGCCTGCTGCAGTGCCTGGCGTCCTTCCTGAGCTCATCTTCCCAACATTAGCCAGGTTTCCTGTAGCATGGAGATCTTTGCCCTGTTCCTTACTGACTGTTGTGGATTATGGAACTGTGAACCTGTACTTCAAAGCAAGAAACTGGAGAGCTAGCCTAGGATGCCTTGTGATAGCTGATGTTCTCTGGGCCTGAGCTGGGAGAGAGAAGGACCAAGGGGTCCAGGACAGAGAGTCTGAGACTGCCCAGAGTGCCCAGGCTGCAATCTCCTTGCCCCTGCTCACCAGACTGTGCCTTCCAGGTCCGGATCCCAACGCCCCTCAATACCAGTGGAGTGCAGGTCATCTGCATGAAAGGGAAGGCAAAGTACAAGGCCAGTGAGAATGCCATTGTCTGGAAGTAAGTGAGTGTGTTGGGGCTGCGGTGCTGCAGGGGCAGGCCTTGGGGAGGCAGGGTCTGTTTAGTGCTCCTGTCTGCCCTGAGATCATGTAGTGAAGGAGAATAAACTGGCGCTTTCTCACTTCTGGGCTTTCTCCAATAGGATAAAACGTATGGCTGGAATGAAGGAATCCCAGATCAGCGCGGAGATTGAACTGCTGCCCACTAATGACAAGAAGAAGTGGGCTCGGCCTCCCATCTCCATGAACTTTGAGGTGAGTGCCTGTCTGCCTTTCAGGATGCACCCAACCTTAGAGAAGCTTTGTCATTCCCTCTTGGGAGTTACGCAGGTTTGAGCGTTCCTTGTCACAAGCTGACAGGTGAGGTGAGCCAGATGGCAAAGCTAATGGAAGAAAATTGCCCTTAGAGCCACAGGAGTCTGGCACCGTGCATGTAAGGAGTAGGGAAGGGAGCAGCGGCTCTTGATGTCAGTTTCTAAATGCATTGCCCGGAGGTCCTCTGGCATTTATGTACGGAGAGCATCTTACCCTCATTCCAATGCTCTCTGTTGCCTTTCCCTCTCTCAATAGGTCCCATTTGCACCCTCTGGGCTGAAGGTGCGCTACCTGAAAGTCTTTGAGCCAAAGCTGAACTACAGTGACCACGATGTGATAAAATGGGTGAGGTACATCGGCAGGAGTGGGATCTACGAGACCAGATGCTAGCCCCAGCAGGCTGGCAGGCTCCCTCTTCTCCAAGCCATGCTCTGCCTCTCCTCGGTCTTCAGCTACATTCAGAGATGTCTGCCTGGCCCCTCGACGCAGATTGAAAGACCCTGTGGCTCACCCCGGGAGCGGACTCGCCTGCCTGTGTTCAGTTACCACCCACGCTGCAGATGAAGTTCAGAACCCAGTCGTGTGCAGGGCTGCAGTCAGCCTCCTGCTCCCCGTCCCAGGGTGGGCAAGGGCTAGTCTAACTCCCATCCTCTCGTGATCTTTCTAGGGAACGTCCACCATTAAACTCCTCTTCTGTTGGTGTCTCACTACTTGCATCATATCCTAGTATTTTTGAAGTTCTTGTGCATATGTACTCGTAGAATAGACCTAAACATAGACTGGACAAATCTGAGTTGAAGTTACCCTGGCTTCTGTACTAGCTATTGCTGTTGTGGTAGATGTTGCTGGCCAGTCTGAGATGTCTGGGGTGGTGAGTTTGTCGGGCCCCCACCACAGGAGATGGTGGGCTCACCAGATCTCACCACCACCTTATTTCTTGCAAAGTTGTCAGTATAGCGTCCTGCCGTGGGAAGGTTTGTGACCAAAAAGGATGAGGGTTTAGGCTCTTGCTGGTGTGTATGTGGGTGGCACAGCATTTCAGGTCCTTGGAGCATTTGCCCCTACCCACTACTGGTGTGAGCCAGTCTGTCCTTTCCAAACAAATTGGAGACATGGCCCCACTGTCCCAGGGAGTGTGGGTCAGCTGAGCTCTGTCAGGATGTGAACAGGGTCTGTCCTCGGGGAATCTCAAATGCAGTTGGCAGTAAGAGCCCCTCAACCCAGCCTGCCCTCTCCACACTTCTACCAAATGCTTCTGGGCCATAGGAATGCTGCTGCAACCCACAATCCTGCTTCTGGTAGTGTGGTCTCCATTTTGTACACTTTGTGATTTGTCCAGCTCTGAATCTAATAAAGTATGTAGAATGGAGAAGGCTGCCTGCACTGCTGTTTGGGACTGATGCTGCAAGAGCCTGGGCTGTGCCCTGGGTCTGTGCCACAATGTCTTGGGGCTTGCTTGTGCTGCTTCCCCAGCCCTGGGCTGCTTGGGGGCTAGTAGGTGAAAAGGACAAGTGATGCTTTTGTTTCCAGCTGTGCCAGTGCTGCAGCTCGCTGGAGAAAGGAGGATGCTTTCCTTGGGGCTGCAGCTGGGACGAACTGAACTCGGTGGAGTGTGTCGAGCCCCCTGTAAGTCAGGCTCCTGTGCCCCAGCCAGGCTTAAGAGAATCTTGGTGATCTTTCCTTGTGCATACCTGAAAAAACTCAAAAGCCATTTCCTCTTTTAACTTGGCTTTTGGTGGCAGGGGCCAAGGTGGGCACTGTGTGGGGTAGCTGAGGGAACCATCAACTGCTGAGCAGCTGGACTTGGCCCTTGGCTCAGCTCCTCTGCCTTCAGTCTGTGAGCAGATGACAGTGTCCAAGTGGTCATTCCCCATCGGTGAATGAAAAAAATCAAACCCAAACCCCAACCTGCAGTTGACTGTGGTTTAAAAGCAGAAACTCCTTTTTTAAAAGAGGGAGGAAAAACCCCAAGGCCTCTTTCCCTGGGCGACAGGACAAGCAGGGGCTGAGCGTGTTTTGGGCCCATCGCGGCCGCTCCAATCACTCCCGGTGCCGCTGTCCCGGCACGTGGCGCCGGGATCCCCATTCCTGGCCCCTGAACACGCAGGCGCGGTAGGGCCCGGACTACATCTCCCGGCGGCCCCNTCGAGTCGGTGGACGAGCTGGAGGAGGCGGTGGGCGAACTGCTGCGGGAGGTGTCGCAGGACACCAAGGACGACGGCGCCATCAGGGAGATCTGCCAGCGCCTCTTCAACACCCTGCAGCTGTAAGGGCACCCGGCGTCCCCTCGCACCCCCTCACCCCACGCACGCCCCTCACCCTCCTCCTCCTCTCCGCAGGGACGAGGGCCAAGCCCAGCGCTGCAGCCAGGTGTTGCTGGATGCCCCCATCCAGCTTTCCCAGATTACTGATGGATACGGTGAGTGATGCCCGAGGCTCACGTCCTGCCATTAGGGTGCTGGAGCTCGGAAGGGCTCGGGGCGTTGGGTGTGCTCACCTGACCTTGGGGAGGGGAGCCTCAGGCTCTCCCTCACAGGCACTCATCTCTTTCTCATTCTGCTGCTGAGCTGTGGGCAGCAGCACCCACGGTGTAAGCTGGGGTGAAGGTGGAGGTGGAGAGATGCCCTTTGGTCCCCTCATGCTGTCGGGAGAGGGATCAGTCATGTCTGGGCACGGGTGGTCATTAAGGCAGGGCTTTGCGGAGCCTCCCTGCCACACGTGCTCACCAACCCCAGCCCCACCGTCTCCTTGCAGGCGATGCCAGCGCGGAACTGCTGCCGGGGCTGTTGCTGAAGAGAGGCCAGACCTCGGTGAGTGAGGGCTGTGCCCTTCGTTGTGGGAGCAGCTGACACGTGGGGCTGCAGGTGCCCGTGCCCTTGGAGAGCAGCCGAGGCAGGCAGCATCCTGGTTAGGAGTACAGCTGCAGGGGGTACTGCTCCTCCTTGTCGGGCTCTCTTGTAATTTGGGAAACTCTTGACCTTGGTCTGGTGAAGAGGTTCAACATGAGTTAGCAGCTTATTAATTTGACGAGATCTATTTTGCTGTAATTTCTTAGTGAGCTTTGACTTTTGTGGGGACCTTTGGCTCCTACAGCAAGGCCTTTGATTGAGAAAATAGGATGTCCCTGGATGACATCTTGAATATTCAGTGAGGGGTAAAGCCCTGGGTAATGGCAGGAGGGGGGGATGTTACAGGTGGGAAGTTAGCAGAGAGTTGCTGCGGGGAGGATGTAAGCCCAGTTCTAGAGACAGCTGTGGGTTGTTGTTGTTTGGGAAATAAGATCAGGAGCAGAAAAGTTTGGAAGTAGTTCCACTGCATGACTTGAGGAAATTGGGACGTCGGTATTGACGGAATGTTTAGCTGCTCAGGAACAGCCTGGCTTGCTGTCTGTTTTGGATGTGCCACAGTCTGAGCACGGGTGAGGTGCAGTTGTACATCCACAAGGCAAGGATGGCAGTAGCTGTACAGCGTGGGCAGTGCCTTTGCCAGGCTGCTCCCTCACAGAGCTGCCTTTCCATGGGTTAATGTGTTGAGGATGAGAGCCCTTCACTTGGAGGCTGAGACCTAACACGATTCCCACATGTCTAAACGGGAGTCATAAGCAAAAACTGGCAGCCGTGGCTGGTTTTGGCACCAGAGTTGTTGCGGCTGGATTCACTTTCCAGCTCTCGTGTCTGCAACTCAAAAAAGGATCTTCAGAAAAATTGGAGACGATTCAGAGAAGGTCTCAGGAGGCCTGTCAAGCTTTGGAGAACATGTCCTACTGGGAGATTCAGAAAGCTGGGTATAGTTTACAGAGTGATTCAGTCTGTCTGTAGGTGTGGGGTCACAGCTCTAGTAACAAGACACTCTTCAGTCTGGCATGCAGGTCTGTAACGTGCTCCGCTGCCTGCAGAGTTGCCTAGAAATATCTAGGAGTGTTCTTGGTCAGCCACAAATATTTGACTCGATGCAGGAATAAGCTGGAGTGGGCTGAAAGCCTGGCCAAGACCAGAAGCCCGGTTAAAACACTTGGCGCCTTCTTGCCTTCAGGGTTAATTAAATGCTTTTTGTCTCTGATCTGCTGCTCAAGAAGAGTTTGTTCCAAACTGGCTAATGTTTAACGTGTTGGGAAGGGAAACACCTCATGGTGCACTTCAAGGGTGGATGCAGGGTATACCAGAAGAGGCACTGGGATGGCAGGTTGCTGCTGTTGGAGTGATTTGGCTGATCCAGGTCCTTGGAACTACAGAAACTGACTGTATGATAGGGTCAGCCAAAACTTCTGCTTAGCTGAGGCAAAACTTGTGTATGAGCTATTGATTTAGGACTTCATTCCTGAGGTAGCTTCCTGGCCTGATTTGCCTCCTCAAAATATGTGTGAATCTGTCCCAGATTCCCTGTCCTTCCTCCCTCCCATTCTTCCAGGCTTGAGAGGTTGATAGATCTTTTTTCTCCCAGATCTGGGCTTTTGGGGGTTTTGCTGAAGATGCTCTCTCTTCTTCAAACTCTCTGTTCTGTGTCCCAGATGGTGAATGCCAAGAAACTGGAGAAGGCGGAAGCCAGGCTGAAAGCCAAGCAGGACAAGAGGCTGGAGCGGGATTCCCTGAAGTCATCTGGCCCTGTGTGAGTATGCAGGGCACTTTGAACATCCCCATCCCGCTCTGCTGGGCATGGCTGGGATCTGCCTGTACCAGAGCTTTCCTGTTGAGTCCCCTCTTTGTGTTCTGCCTGTCCACAGAGTCCTTGAGGAGGCGTCTGCCAGCCAGGCTTCCAGCAAGAAGGAGACTCGCATGGAGTCATCAGGCAAGAACAAGTCGTATGATGTGCGCATCGAGAACTTCGATGTGTCCTTCGGTGAGCGGTGAGTGCGCTGGGGACGTGGGACAGACCCTGGCTGGGATTGTGGGCCATGGGGGGTTGAGACTGGGTCAGAGAGCAGTTGAGAAATTACAGAGGCTGTGGCAAAGATCAGGAAGCAAGGTGGGCACTGACCCTGTTGGCTTTGGGCAGGAGAAGCCTGGGATGGTTGCTTGGCTCCAGCACAGCCTGAGATACACCAGGGGCAGGTGGCTGTGGGTTTTCCCCTCTTCATGGGACAGTCTGACCTGCCTGTTCCCTTGCTTCAGTGTCCTGCTGACGGGAGCAGACCTGAACCTGGCTTTTGGACGGCGCTATGGGCTGGTGGGCAGGAACGGGCTGGGGAAGACCACGCTGCTGAAGATGATTGCCAGCCAGAGCCTGCGCATCCCCTCACACATCAGCATCCTGCACGTGGAGCAGGAGGTGGCAGGGGATGAGACACCGGCTCTGCAGAGTGTGCTGGAGTGTGACACCACTCGTGAGAGCCTGCTGCGGGAGGAGAGGGACCTGACAGCCAAGATCAGTGCTGGCAGGTGAGGTGGTCCCGTGGATTTCCAGCCCTTCTGTGGCCTCTTGACCATGAGGTCTCATTCTGAGGTCTCTCGCTTCTGAAGAAAGGCTCTGGCAGGGGTAGGCTGCATCTTGCCCACTTTAGTCCTACCTGGGTAGATCAGCCTCGCCCAGCACTCAAACCCTGACTTGGTGAGTCCCACACACTCCTCCTTTTTCTGCCTTAGGGGAGAAGGGACAGAAGGTGCCAGACTATCAGAGATCTACGCTAAGCTGGAGGAGATTGAAGCAGACAAGGCCCCAGCAAGGTGAGACAGCCCTGTGGGCACCACTGTGTGTTGTCATGGCCAGAGCTGAGCAGTGGTTTGGGGTATGGAAGGGTGATGCTGTGGCCCTGGGATCCAGCGTGTAGGGATGGGGTTTTCCCTCTTCTTTTTCTTGTCTCTTCTCTGTCAAAAGCTCTGCTGGTTTAAGAATAGTTGAGCTTTCTGCTGAAGCTGGAGGGACTTTTTTGCCCCAGGTGGCTTGTATTTTGCTGCTGCTGCTCTCCAACCTCCCTAGGTTCCTCGTGCCTGGGGAGCATTTTTGGGATGGTAGTGGTGGTGTGACTTTCTTCCTGGCCAAAGAGATGAAAACTCTTTGCAAATTTGTTGGGACTTCATGTGGATGCTGTGCCCTGCTGGGCTGCATTTCCCAGCCAACTTCTTCTCTTGGGTGCGCAGGGAAGTTTTTCTGCACCAGAATGGCTTTATAATATGTAGCAGAGTTCCCGTGGTTGTGAGTCTGAGACCTCGGACTGTGCTCTGCCGTTAGATGCTGTAGCTGGATTCCAGTCCTCTCCCCTTTTCCCCAGGGCGTCCGTCATTCTTGCTGGGCTGGGCTTTAATGCAAAGATGCAACAACAGACAACCAAGTAAGTTTCCAAACTTTGGGCACTGAGGCAGTGATGGGGCTGGGGAGATGTTCCAAGTGAGTCCACAGGCACTGCTGTGGCTGTGAGGAAGATCAAGGGTCTATTCCAGCCCATCCAATGTGGTCTCCTGCCCTCCCTCAAACCACATTCCTGCTGGACCGCAGGTCTTGTGCTGTGCCTGAAATCTCTGCAGGGACAAGCTGCCTCTGGGTGACAGCAGAGCCAAAAGAGCCGTAGGGGAGCAGGGATCCTGCAGGCAGGCAAACACGGAGTGGTTCTGTGTTGAACAGTAACCCCTCTCTGCATCTTCTCTCCTCAGAGAGTTTTCTGGAGGCTGGAGAATGAGACTGGCCTTAGCCAGAGCCCTGTTTGCCAGGTTGGTGTCCAGGCCTTCATGCTGTGGGGTTCATCCTCCTTGCTGTCCATGCTGCGAGGTGCAGGAGTGCTGCCTGGGGGTCCTCTCAACCCAGGCTCCTGGGGTGGGGGGCTTTGGAGGCACTGCAGCTCTGTGTGTGTGGTGAGACACTCTGCACTGACCCAGTGCTCCTTCTGCTTCTTCTGATACGCATGTCTTGTTTTCCGTAGGCCAGATCTCCTTCTGCTGGATGGTAAGTTGATACTGTGAGTCCCCCTCTGACACTGCTGCGCCTGCCTGTGCCCTTCCTGGGGTTGGGAACATGCCATGGCCTTTATCTGCCTGCTCAAAATAGCCCTGTGTGACAGGCTGGCCTGGCAGCGTGGTTGGCAGCAGTGGCACGGGGAAGTCTGCCTAGGCAGCAGCTCTCGCTGTGCTCAGCAGAGCCTTGCCCTGTGCCCCAGCCAGGTGGCCTGCATGTCATTCTGCCCCAAGTTTTGTTCCCTTTCCCTTGCCAGTCCCTGGGATGCACCCTGGCTGCCAATCTGTACTGGGGGAAGTCCCTTCACTGCAGGGCATGCCCACCTTGGGTAGGGAACTTGGGTCAGATGCTGCTGTGGGGCACCAGAGTCTGGGTACCAATATGGAGTGGGGGGAGCATCCCTGTCTGAGCCTCAGCCCCCGTGCACACACTGCATCACACCCTTCACGAGTCCCCTGAGCTGGGTGGGAAAGGTCCCCTCTCAGGCTCTCTTCCTCCCCAGTGCAGATCACTAAGCTTTCCTTTGGGAAAAAAATATAATCCAGCCATCCCCATGCCTCCTGACCTCAGTGCCTTTTCCCCTTCCCTCAGAGCCAACGAACATGCTGGATGTGAGGGCAATTTTGTGGCTGGAGACCTACCTGCAGGTAGGGGGGAACAGGAGGCCTTGATACAAAGAAAGGGTGAGGGATGGAGATGTCCTCACCTCCCTGGGTGGTGGGACCACCCCCTGTGCTCTGGCTTGATGGTGCTCAGGCCTCCCTCTTGCTGTCTCCTCCAGACCTGGCAGTCGACCATCCTCGTGGTGTCCCACGACAGGAACTTCCTGAACGCAGTGGCCACGGACATCATCCACCTGCACTCGCAGCGGCTGGACATGTACCGTGGGGACTTCGAGAACTTCATGAAGATCAAGGAGGAGCGGCTGAAGAACCAGCAGCGAGAGTATGAAGCCCAGCAGCAGTACCGTGAGCACATCCAGGTACTGGGAGAAGCCAGTGGAGCTGGGGCATTCTTCTCCCAGCCTTGTGTCTTTCCCTCTGCCTTAGTGGTTGTATTGCTGTAGATTTGGCAGTGGAGCAGGGTGGCTGGTGCTGAAGGGCACTTGGAGCTCTCTGATGCTTTTCTCTCTTGTAGGTTTTCATTGACCGCTTTCGCTACAACGCCAACCGGGCATCCCAGGTCCAGAGCAAGCTCAAGCTGTTGGAGAAGCTGTGAGTGCCTATCCTGCTCCTCTCTGGAGGTGGAAAAGGGGCAGTGCTCGTGGGAAGAAATGGAGGTTCCCAGGGTACCTGGCAGATACAGTTGTGGTTTGGGCTTTTTCGGTGCCTGTCTCTGGTCCAGAGGCTTTGGTTAGGGTGAGGTGTCACAGAGCTAAAGACTACCTGGGCTTCTGGTGTGGGAGCAGACCCACAGTGCAGAGCACCTTGGTTATATGTCTCCTCGTCTTACAGTCCAGTGCTGAAACCTGTGGACAAGGAATCGGAGGTGATCATCAGGTAAGTGTCCCCTGAGCCATTGTTTGGAGGGCACCTGGCTCCATTTCTGACATGAGCTCCTCCAGGGTCCTGTCCCAGCTGGGACAACCCCCCCTTCGTATGGGCCAGCTTTGCTCTGACAGGGAGCCCAGACAGGTCCCCTCGTTCAGGCTGGGTTCCCTCTTGCGGCCAAGGCTGCACGGCTTTGTTGCCTTCTTGTGACCATCCTTCCCTGAGGCCCTGCGTGGTAGGGAGCCCTCCTTGTCACTTGGGGGGTTACAGAGATTGTTTGAGGGTTGGGAGTCTGAAGTTCCTGGCCATCTCTCACCTCTTCCTGCCTTCTCAGGTTCCCCGATGGCTTTGAGAAGTTCTCCCCCCCAATCCTGCAGCTGGATGAAGTAGACTTCTATTATGAGCCAAGTCACTACATCTTTCGTTCCCTCTCTGTCTCTGCTGACCTGGAGTCCCGCATCTGTGTGGTATGTGGGATTGCAGAATAATGGAGGCTGCGAGGGACCTTGGGAGGACCCTGCTCAAAGCAGGGATAGCTTTGATTGTAGGTCAGGTTGCTCATGTCCTTGTCCAGTTGAATTCTGGATGTTTCCAGGGTGGGCTATTTCTTCCATTCTGCTGGGTCCTATCACAGATTTTGATCATCTTCATTTTGAGGAGCACTGGAACATTTTTCCTAATACCATTTAGAATTTGTGATTCCATCCTTTCACTGGATACCTCTGAGAAGAGACTGGATCCATATATGATTCCTGTTAGAAGACAGCAGCCTGTAGTGGGGGCCCTGCTACACTGGATGGGGCAGCAGACACTGTGCTTGCAGATGAGGCTGGGACCGGATAATCCTTAGGCTTGAGGGTTGGGGAGGGAACATCTGACACTGCTGCCAGTGCTTCTTGTCAGTGATAGAAATGCAGCTTCCTGGCAGCTGAAGTCACCATTTATGCTCTGTCCTGCTCCCCCTCCTCATCTGCAAGAACCGAAATTCCCCGATCACTGCCCCTCCTCTCCGAGGTGCCTTCATGGATTTCACATTCTCCAATGCTGCTGCTGCTTCTCTAGGTTGGGGAAAACGGAGCTGGCAAGTCAACCATGCTAAAGATCTTAATGGGGGAGCTGGCACCGGTCAGAGGGATCAGACATGCTCACAGGTACCTGGTTGGGAGGGCTGGGGGACTGGGAGGAGTGGTGCAGCTGGGGACTCCTGGACTGTGCTTTGGAGCAGTGGCTGCTTGGCCGACTGGGATGGGTCCAGCACAGCCACACGTGTGCCCCCTTATGGCACTGCAGCTATGAACGCTGTGGTTGTAGGGTCTGGTACCAGCTCCCAATCCCTCTTCTCATTCTGCAGAAACCTAAAGATCGGTTATTTCAGCCAGCACCATGTGGATCAACTAGACTTGAACATCAGTGCTGTAGAGTTACTGGCAAAAAAGTTCCCAGGTGAGTTTTTGTTGATCCCAGAGGTCTCCTTTGCTGTGCATGGAGGAGCATTGATTTGTCCATGGTCCTGGGCAGAAGGCTCTGTCCCGTCAGTGCTTAACAGGCACTGCCTACACTGGGATAACTCCCCCCGTCCAGCCAAGTTCAGGTCATCAGCCATGAGAAGCAGGGGTAGCTGGCAGTCTGCAGATCTTGGGCTGGTGCCAAGTTTTGGGGGCAGGTGACCTGCTTTCCTGCTCATAGGATGAGCAGTGGATCCCCCTTTCCCAGTAGCCAAAACCTCTGGTTCCCTTCTCCGTTACTTGACAAGGTGACAGGGACTTGGGATTAGCATCACTTGGTGTCAGTCAGCAGCCCTGCAGCCCCTGTCCCAATTGTGTCAGTCAGGTTTTCCCTGCAAAGCCTCTGCTTGGGAGGGAACTGCCTGGAAGTGCTGCTGAACTCCGTTTGCTGGTCTGGCACAGGCTGCCCAGCTGTGGCCCTGTGTCACACCAGGTGTGCCATAGCTGTGTTGTGCCATGATCCTGCAGGGAAGACGGAGGAGGAGTACCGGCATCAGCTGGGGAGCTACGGCATCTCCGGAGAGCTGGCCGTGCGTCCTGTGGCCAGCCTGTCCGGAGGTCAGAAGAGTCGTGTGGCCTTTGCCCAGATGACTATGCCCTGGTAATGTTCTCCCAGATGCTGTTAATTTCTGCATGGCTTCATCCCTGGAGCTTGCTTCACTGGGAGGAATGCAGGCATCTAGGGGCTTTCTGCTACCCCACAGAAGCCTTGTCCTTGGGGTTTTTTATGGAGGGGGAGGTTGTCACCCTGGGGAGACTGTGTGGAAGGAGGCAGGTGGTTTTCTCCCACTGCTTTGGGCTCACGGGGGTGAGAGGTGTCCCTGGGGCTGGGCAATGCCAATCCTGGGGCCAGGCACATGTCAGTGGCTGTGGCTCTAAGCGGCTAAAGTAGCAGTCGGGGTGCAGACCCAGCCTGAGCCTGTTTCAGTGCATCCTCAGAGCTGTCTTCTCTTCCAGTCCAAACTTCTACATCCTGGATGAGCCAACAAATCACCTGGACATGGAGACCATTGAGGCACTGGCAAAGGCACTGAATAAGTTCCGGGTAAGGTTCTCCCAGCAGCAGCTCTTGTTTTTCTAATGCTTCCTGCAGCCTTCAGCTCAAGTTACTTGGTATCTCAGCCAGAAATGGATGGTGAAATACCAGCAGTGACTTCAAGTCTAGGACAGAATTTGGGAAATGAGTCACATTTCTACTTTAGCCATCCATCCTAGTGGTTTGTTTATGTGCTGGCTTTGGCTAGGAGTGGCTGAGAGAGGCAGTAGCAGCCCAGAGAGCACCTTGTCCCATCCTCACTATCACCTACACTCTGACTGCTCACGTGCTGTGTGCAGCTCCCAGCCCTGCCTTGGGGCTGCTCAGATCTTCCTTAGGCA
The DNA here is from genome assembly GCA_013397845.1 of Melanocharis versteri. Lineage (NCBI taxonomy): Eukaryota > Metazoa > Chordata > Aves > Passeriformes > Melanocharitidae > Melanocharis > Melanocharis versteri. The sequence continues at coordinate 1,355,330 of VZTG01006537.1, forward strand.
CATTTTATGCCTGACCTCCAAAGGCTCAGCCTCCAGATACCGCTGTGATCAGCCTGGGTCTCACTGGTTGTTGCTCAGGTTGGGGCAGTTTTCCTGTGAGAGGAAAGCTTGGCTGAGGTTGCTCAGGGCCTTACCCAGACACCTTTTCACTGTTACTGACTTTGTGTGGATTCTCCATCCTTGAAGTTGTTGGAGACCTGGAAAGCCAGCAACAAACCCTGCACTTGCCTTCTGAGGGTGGAGACTAAATATGTTACTGCTGCCCATGGCTCCTCCATAGGTGATCTGTCTGTCCCCCTGAAGGAAGCAAAGGCTGGGACGAGCTCCCTGCTAGTAAAATACTGTTAAGTTTTCCCTGGAGCGGATGGAAACCTGAAGTGCTGGGTGCAGGCTGGACAGAGGCACAAGATCTCCATGCCACCAGCCCTGGGCCTTGGCTTGTGCTCCACTAAGTTCCCAATTTTCCCCCTTGTGTGTTGACAGGGTGGTATAATCCTGGTGTCCCATGACGAGCGCTTCATCCGCCTGGTGTGCCAGGAGCTGTGGGTGTGTGAGAACGCCACCGTGACACGCATCGAGGGTGGCTTTGACCAGTACAGAGACATCCTGAAGGAGCAGTTCCGGAAGGAGGGTTTCCTATAAGGGAGGTGGGAGCCGGACTGCGCCAGGGGCTGGAGGGCAAAGCTCAGCCACCTCGGCATCCATCCCAACTGTGCCTGGCAGAGCGCCAAGGACGCTGCTGCCCACATGGACCGTCAGCCATGCCATCAAACTGCCACCTGAACTGCTCTCCCCTCCCGGGCCGGGTGGAAGGACAGTGTGGGAGCAGGAGTCTGGTGTGCGGGGCCAGGGGCACGCCAGGGGCTCTGCTGCTGGCCGGGGCTGTGCCCGGCACTGGGCACACTGGGAAGGCTGTGCCTGGAGCTGCTGCTGTGCCGAGAGGAGGGAAGGCAGAGCATCCTGACCCTCGGTTTAACTCTGTGCTCTGCAGGGCAGAAGAGCTGTTCTCCGTATTTCTTCGCTTCACCCTCTGCCTTTTTCTTTCTTTGTTTTTTTGTTTAACTGCCTGAGCACTAGTCCAGCTCCATCACATGCCACTGTCCTCCCTGCTGCCTTGGAGGGAAATGAGGCGTTTGCTGCTAAAAGTGACCCCCGCCTCTTCCCCAGCCCCTGATGCTGGGCCTTGCTTATGTCTGTAGTGCCGAGGGAGCCAGAGCCCGGTTCTCCTGGGCGCGCTCCCTGCTCTTTCCCTGTGCTGCTGCCCGTACTGCCTCGCTGCCTGCCTTGCCTTTGAGCCGGCCCAGGGGTGGGCTGCCCTGGGGTGGGCTGCACGGCATCCCTCCCTGCCCACCCACACAGAGGTTGTGGTGTAAATAAACCCAGGATGCAGTGGGTGCAATGTTCTCCTTTCCTTGGGGGGCTGTGTGGCTTGATTTTGGGGGTGGGGGATGTAGTCCTGCTGTTGCCCCAAGCACAAGGCTGGTGAGGGGGAGATGCTTTCCAGATGATTCTTTCTGAATTTAATGGCAGCTCTGTGGTGCATGTGAGGCTGGGACTTCCTGGATGGAGCGTGCCAGTGTCCCGCTGGGCAGTGGGAGGCCACAGGCCACCTCTGGGGGCATGTAGCTGGTGTAAGGCTGAGGTTGGATGTCAGCTCTGGAAGGTACCGGATCCGGTTGTGGTTTGGTGGGGAGACGGGCTGAGGGTGGGCAGGAGGAAGGGGGCAGAGCTTTTAATTATGTTGAGCAGGGTAAGGGGATGTATTTCTGGGTGTCAGAGAGGAACCAGGAAACACCAACACGTTAGGAAGCAACAGGGTAATACCCATAAATCGTCTCAAAGGAGTTATTAGGCAGGGCTCCTAAAGTGAAAAGGCCCATAGCCCAGCTGAAGTGTCTCCCCAGCAAAGCATGCAGCATGGGTAACAAGCAAGAGGAGTTGGAAACCATGGTGCAATTAAAAAACTATGACATAATTGCTGTCAAAGAAACAGATGCGTCACACAACTGGAGCACTGCAGTGGAGGGCTATAAGATTTCAGAAGAGAGGATGGGAAGGAGGGGTGGGGGTGTTGGACTCTCCTAAGGAAGGGACAGATAGTGAAGAGCTGCCTTCGAGTAACAGCCATGAACAGGTTGGGAGTCTGTGGGTAAAAATCAAGGACAGGACGAGCAAAAGATAGTCTGTGTACGGGGTCTGCTACAAGCTGCCTGGTTGGGGGCATCTGCTGATGCAGCTGCCTTGCTTCAGCTACATTGGCAAACTCGGTGTATCTTCGAGTCCTGCATCCAAGTTGTTCATGAAGATTTTGAAGAGTACTGGCCTTAAAACTGAGCTCTGCAGAACCCCACTAGTGACCAGTCGCCAGTCTGATGTCACCCCATTAACTATAACCCGACTCGTGAGCCAGCTGCTCACCCATCGTGTGACATACTTATCCGTGTGTTGGACATTCTGTCCAGAAGAATCCTGGTAGAGGCGGTATTGAAAGCTTTACTGAACTCCAAATTTTATATCAAGCCTTCCGCAGATCAACTACTTGAGTCACCTTGTCCTTAAAGGAAATTAAGTTTCTCAAGCAGAACTTTCCCCTCATGAACTTGTGCTGGCTGTGACTGATGCCTGCGTTGTCCTTCACGTATTTTTCCATAACTCTCAGAATAATCTTCTCCATAATTTTACCAGGCATTGAAATGTGACTGACAGGCCTATAGTGCCCAGCATCATCCCTCTTGCCCTTTTGGAAAACAGGGCAAGTGTTTGCTGGTTTCCAGTCAAGTGGGATCTCTCCAGATTCCCATGACAGTTCAAAAATCATTGAGAGAGGTCTCATGATTACATCCACCAGCTCTTCGAGTACTCTTGGATGAATTCCACAAGACCCCATATACCATCCCTATAAAGAGATTCAGCTGGAACAGCAGATCCTGCACAAGTTTGGGATTGACTGGGAGTTCATCATTCTCACAGCCATGGTCCCCCAGCTCAGGAACGCCTAGAGCCCATCACTGGTGTTGAAAGCTGAAGTGAAGAAGGCATTAAGCATCTCTGCCCTGTCTATGTACCTGTTTGTGGGGTGCCCATCCTCATCCAGTAACGAGAAAATGCAAATTCTGGGGTGGCTTTTGCTGTTGACATATTTTAAAAAGAGGGAGTGACTTTTTACACAGGCGGATAGGGATGAGAGAAGGGGGGGATGGCTTTAAACTGAAAGAGGGGACACTTTACGCTGGATATAAGGATGAAATTCTTCCCTGGGAGGGTGGAGAGGCACTGGCGCAGGTTGGCCAGAGCAGCTGTGGATGCCCCAGCGCTGGCGCTGTTCCAGGCCCGGCCGGCCGGAGCACCCCGGTGGGGCGGGTGCCGCCCCGCCCCCGGCGCGCGGGGACCGTTCGAACGCGGTGTTCCCCCCGAGCCCCAACATTCCATGAGCCGCGACCCCGCGCGGGCGGTGGGCGGTGCCTCGGCGTTGCCGTTGGCGGCGGCGGCGGCGTGTCCGGGCGAGTCCAGCCCGGCTGCGCTCCCGTGTTCGGTACCGGGAGGGGCGGACACTCACCGGCACCCC
>VZTG01006537.1:1365660-1383788 GCA_013397845.1 Melanocharis versteri
CCCGCGGGCAGGGTTCCGAGCCCGGCCCTCGCGTACCCCATCCCCGGCCGTGGGCAGGGGTCCGAGCCTCTCGGGCTCTACCGTGAAGGGACAGGCTGACCTGACGGGACCCCGCCGAGCCCCGATGGCCCAAGCTGATCTGAACCTCCACGTCCCACCGCGAGCAGACGTTCGTGGGGAAGGGCGAGAAGCTGCAGCGGCGATACTCACCCTCGAGCACCCGCTGTGTGGCTGTGCTGCCGTGCGAGGAGGGTCCCGGCGCAGGAGTGGCACAGCACCGCCGAGACAGCCCCACCTCCGAGCCTCGCAGAGGGCTCGGCCGCCGTGGAGGAAGCAGAGGCGGGGGTCATCGGCACGGCAGTTTCGGGTTCCTCAAATCCTGGCGGTTTCGTTTTCTCCAGCGCCACCCCGCCATCCCGACGGGGGGGCTGCTGCGAGATCCCCCACGGGCCCGCCCCACGCCCGGGAGCCCCCGTTATTTTCGCCTGCCGAAAGAAATTCAAGCAGCCCCCAGTGTGTGGCCTGGGTCTGTGTCAGAACCAGCCGCACAGGGGCTTCCAGCCCCTCCATCTACCTCTGCCAGCATCCCGGGAAGATTTCAGTTAGGCAGGCTGAAGTGTTGGCAGCATTCCCAGCCTCTCTCCCCAAGGATCCCTGATGTCTCCACCAGCCATCTCTATCTCTGCTCATGTGTTGTTTCATTTCCTCCCTCCAGGCCCTCCGTAAATCCCTACAGCTGGGCAGACCAATATTACACAGGTTAAGCCAAAGTGTGCCTGATTTTGACCAGAAACACCACTGGCATCTTCCTCCTCCATGGCTACCCATCCTCAGGATTTGATTTAGCTCTTGCTTATCAAGGAGCAGCTAAACAGGATGCCCTTGCCCCTCTCCCTGCTGGCAAACCCTCTGCCTGTGCAATCTTCAGAAGGGTCTGAGGAGCTGCAGCTGCATTGAGCACAGTTGCTGCCAGCCTGGGTTTTGGGTTATTTCCCAAAATAACTAAATTCGCAGGGCTTGTCAGTGATTCGGGACCTGAGAGCATCTGTAAAATCCCTGTGATCTGTGCCCCCTCCAGCGAGCCCTGTCAATGGGTGATAATTCAGCTCCAGGAACAGGTGATCTGGGGATAAATACCCAGATCCTGACTGATCTCTTGGGTTGTGCTGCAGCTGCTGGTGAGATGTTTCTGGGGTGTGAGGATGCTGAATGGAGCCCCTGGGCTGAGCTGGGCCTCTGTTTGCGGAGTTTAACACATGCCTTAGCTCAGCACTCTGCTGAAAAGCAACGCCAAGCTCTCCAGGTCTATTTGTGTCTGTGACGAGCTGCTGTAGGGAAGCTGTGGCAGTGCAGAGCAGGGACACAAACACCTGATGCCTGATGCTGCTGAGAGCAGATAGGGATGGAGCCCTCCTGCATCTCCTGCTGAAGGTTGCCAGCATGCTGGGGGAGACTCAGCTGTGTCCCCAGCGAGGCACATGCCGTTGTTATTCACCTGCTGTCACGCCGGGGCCGACGTCTGACACTGTGGGCTGGCCAAGCTCCATCGCCCTGGCTGGTGGCGCTGAACCAGCGCTCGCATTTGGACGCTTTTCTTTGCCTCAGCTTGGCCTAGAAATGATATCTCAGAGAAAAATCAAAGCTTGTGGGTTTTTTTCTGGGGCTGGAGCGGCTGCGGTGCTTGCTGTGACGATGGGAGCGGGAGTCCCGTGCACATCACAGGCTGTGTGGATGTGTTGAGGTGTGTGCAGGGCCTCCAGCAGCTGCCAGAGCTGGCAGCTGTCATGGGGGGATAGCACATGGGTTAGCATCCTTCTCCTGTGGTCATAAAGGAGAGGCAAGGGGAGTAGCTGCACACTTCAGCTCTCCTCTGTGCACAGGGAGGGGAAGTGATATGCCGTGGGGCATCTCACATGGGGGAGGGAATGGCTCAGAGTGCTCTAGTAAGGGCCCATTGGGATGCACAGAGTGCCTCTTGGCCAGATAATTGTTGATTAAAGCTCAGGGTGAGGGGTCAGGAAGGAGGAGTGTGTCTCACGCTGCCGTGTGCAGCAAAGGGCGTCTTCCACCAAGATTTCCCTGCGTTGCTCCTGCTGTCACCTGTGAAACCCGTGTCAAGGAGCTGAAGCTGTAGTGGCATATGGGTCAGCTCAGAGGTGAGATCTAAAAATACCTGCTGAGGGCTGGGGACTGCTCCCCTTGTGCTGCTGCTGGATTTTTCTGCCCCAGTTTGTGCCTGGGCTGGCTCCAGGTTTGGTGTGGCTGTGACGGTGGGTTCTGTGGTGCAGGAGGTGGGGGGGACTCCTCTCTGTGTGCTCTATAAAAAGAGCTGCAGCAGCACAGTCCTATCTATAGCACAGGGAGCTGCCTGGGGAAAGGCAGGGCAGGGATTAGCCCAAATCTGATGGATTTCTCTGGTCCTGCTTGGGAACGTGGGGCTGTCAGTGGCTGAGGGATTCCCAGTGCGTCCTGGGCTGTGAGTACTCCCTGCCAGCAGATATGTCCTGACTTTGCTGGGATTTCCTGACTGTTTGCACCTTCCCCAGGGGCGCTTGTTGTCACACTTGTCACCTAAAAGCTGGGCTGTCCCTGAATCCCCCCTCTTTCCTGCTCCTCAGGGCTGTGATTTCACTGCAGAACATGGAGACTGATGAGGACAGCCCAGAGGAACCCCAGGGCATCTGAGTTTGGGGTGGATATTCAGCCTCTACCTACTCCCAGTCGTTCTATTGTGGTCTCAGGGCAGTTGAGACCTTTCCTAGTGAGGCTGGTTGTGACACTTGTGGCCAACATTATTTGTACTGGAGAGTTCAGCTGGTTGAAGGGGGCTATTTAGCCTCATGATTTGTTGGGGGGGCCCACAGGGGGTGGTTGTATGTCCCAGTCAGACAAATCCTATGGTTTTCCCTGCTGCAGCATCACCAGGGGTCTCCGCAGTACCCTAGTCTGCCTGGACATTGCTATTCTGTGGGTGCAGAGCAGCCCACAGCCATGGACTCTGCTCTTGGCTGGTGTCTGTCAATCTCTGGGGGTGTTGGGTGTCCCCTGAGACCCCCAGCGTTCCCCGTGAGAGCATCCTCCTGCCCCCCCCCGGGGTGCCGGTATAGGGAGTGTGTCTCTTTAATGAGGCTGGGCTTGGAGCAGCTCTGCTGCTGGCACAGGGAGTGAGGGATGGAGCGAGGGCGGTGAAGGAGCCAGTGCCAGAGAGGGAGCCTGCAGCAGGGAGAGGCGGGGAAGGACCGCTCATCCCCCGGGTACCGCAGCCACCCAGGCAGAGGGACAAGGAAACCCATCCCCAGGGAAGAGGGTTCTGCAGAAGGCAGGGACCCAGCGGGTGCTGAAAGGAGCCTGCAGCCTCTGTGTCATCCTCATCCTCCTCTTCCAGGTAAGGGCCAGGGGCAGGCAGGGCAGGGACCATGGTGGCCTGGGACCCTCGGTGTCCCGCAATTCCTCAGTGTCCCAGGGTCGTGCATCCACTGTGAGGGCAGCTCTGGGTCATAGGATGGGTGAGAGGTGGAGATGAGACAGCAGGGCCACAAAAGTGCTGAAATCACCATCCGGCAGGGGCCGGAGAGGGCTGGCTCCAGTAACTGCTGGGAACATGCTCCAGGTTATCAGCAACCGGTCCCTGGCCCACGCCACAGCTGTCCCGTGGTGGAGGACACTGGGACCCTTCTGTGGGGCTGCCCTGCCAGGATTTGCCCTTGTCAGGGGAAATTCATGGGGCTGAGACTTTTCTTTTGGGGGGTGCCTGTGTTAGGATGCATTGAGGGCGAGTAACTCCTGTTTCCTGGCACAAGGATGGGTTTTTTCAGGTGTTTTAATGGCTCTGGGGAGGCGAGAGCAGCCGCGTGGGTCCTGGAGGTGGTGGTCCTGGATGCGGTGTCGGAGTCAGGGTGTGAGTGCCAGCTTGCACGCGCGTGTGCAGTGGACTCTGCTCTCTGTTCCCACTCCCCAGCAGAAAAAGCAGGAGGCACCACAGGCTGGAGACAGTCCTTTGCCCCATGCAGCAATTCCTTTCCCCTTTGCTCCTCTTTGGGCTCTGCAAAGTGGTGTGTCCCGTGGGAATAGGGCAACAGCACCATCACCTCCTGGCTCCATGGCCTTCTCCATGCTCCAGGAGTTGGGATGGATCCTGCTCTCCTGCCTTTGTGCCCCATGGGATGTGTCGTGGGGAGGGGAGGCAAGGGAAGCAGGGGCTAACGCAGTTGAGCAGGAGGGGCAGCAATGGCTCCTCACTCCAGGCACTCTTGCAGAGGCTTGGGCTCCTCTCCTTCCATCCTTTCTCTTGAACCTGCCTGTGTATCTGTCACCAATGGAAATTTCCGCTGGGTTTGCCTGTGTAGGGTTTGAGCCGCGGCCCGTGGCATACCACACTGAACCCCAGCTTGGGCGGCTGTTGCTGCAGCACGTGAAACTCTAACAACTCCTCAGGCAGCTAAGGAGGCTCCACTGGGCTCAGGCACCTGCCTGCCTGCAGCAGCCTTGCTGGAAAACTCAGCCTGCCCACAGGCGAGAAGAGAAACATTGATTTATTCTGACCTAGGGAAGAGTCAGCTCCTTCTTGCCTTCACAGATGATTTTTAGCTGCCGGCACAGATAGCTGCCCCCAGCCTGCTGTAGCCCTTTGATACTGGGGTTGTTGCTGGTTAAACCAGCTCCTGCAGGCAGTAGGTGGAGGGGAGGAAGAAGAGAGGGCTGTGAAGGCACTGGAAATCATGCTGGGATGGGGATAGGGCTGGGGACCTGTTGGTGATGCCACTCTGGCATCTGGGGACAAGTTGCTACCCCAGGGAAAGAGGATGAAGAGGCTGGGGTGAGGACCATCAGATCTGGTTTTATTCATTACCACGGGGCTTAGAGCAGCCAGCACAAAGCGTGGCAGGGCCAGATGGGGCCTGTTTACTCTGTGAGGGTAAATGTAAAGAGAAGTGATAAAAAGCAGCCGGGACGGCTTCTCCAGTAAGTCCCTGGTAAACAAGCTGGCAGTGACCCGGCCGACAGGCGGCATGGCAAATAGTGGGCACGTTGCTGAGCATTGAACTGGGTGCCTTGGGAACAAATTAAACAGCTTTGGGGAGAAATATGTCTTTAATGGCTCAGTGTGGTTGGGTTGGAGGCGTCCTGGTCTCCAGATCCCATCTGGGTGCTGTGGTCAGGGCAGGAACCAGCTGTTGATGTTCCCAGCTGTGCAACTGCGAGTGTGGAGGAACAGCAGGCTGTGCAGGGGCCCTGTGCCACCTCGTGTGCTGGAAGCACAGTTTGGGGGGTGCAGCAGTGCGTGCAGCATCCTGCACAGAGAGTGGAGGGCTGGTGATGATGGGGTGTGGTTGGGTGGCCAGGATCTGCCAGCATAACCCTGCAATGCCAGTTGAGCCTGTAAGTGGCTCTCCTCTGGTGTAATGGACTGATTTTCCTGGGATGCAGCCACATTGCTAATGCACTTCTGCGCTTCTCCAAGGCTCCCTGCTTTGTGCCAGCTGAGAGTTTGGTCCCAGTGCTGCCTCCAAGGATGTAGCCCTGCTCCGCTTTCAAGGATGCTCTGTCAGAGGCACTCTGTGACCACACACCCAGGGCACCCCGAGCCTCCCATTACTGAAGCTCTTACGAGCTGTTCCCAGGATGAAGGCCACTGGAGTGGGGGCACCAGATGGCCACTTGTACCTGGCCTTGTCCTTGCCCCGGGCACATTGTGTGCTGGAGCACCAGCACACGGCGTGAGGCAGGGGCCTCGCTGCTGCTGGGTCACGGGTGCTTGGGGCAGGCAGGGGATACAGAGCAGAGGTGCAGACCCCATGCACACTGTTCACAGATCCACACAGCCAGGGCTAAGGCTGACATGAATATTTTACACAAATATTTGGTGGCACAGGGTGGGCTGGTGTTGGAGAGATGCCTTGACTCCAGACAATTGTTTGTGATGCTGCTCCTGGGTGTTTTTCCCAAGGGGAAGAGAGGTGTGGAGTGGGTTGGTGCCCTGACTGGAAGGCATCCCCAGCCACCTCTCTTCCTGCCAAAGGGTGGGACCCCAGACACATCCATTTCTGGGCAAAGAAGGTGATGATCATCCACTTGTCAGGCTCCACTCTGCAGTGCATTCCCCTCTGTGCTGTTCTTCCATGCGGCACTGACCTTGTTGTTAATTATTAAACCCCCAGCAAACACTGCTCACTGCTTTGTCCTAGTTACACTGTGGGCTTCTCACCCCTCTGATTGGCTTTTTTTTTTAAACAAATTACCCTGGTAACCTCTGTGTATGAATGGAGATGGGAGCAGCAGACACTCCTCTCCCAGCCAGTGCAGGAGATGGCCTGGAGAGGCTCTGGAGCTCCTCTTGGGTGACTGAGAGATGGGCTGCATGTGGTTGGCCATTATCCATTCTGTCCAGGAGTCCCTGCTTGTCTGCCAGGGCTTGGGGCTTGCATGTAACCACTGCCCACAGGAGTTTTGTTGCCCTCTCTGTGGGCTCCTGTGGCTCCAGACCTGGTTTGCAGGTGGGCTGGGGTCCGAGGAGAGACCTAGGTCCAGGTCCATGTGTTCTGTGGATGCTGACAGCAGCATGGGATGTGGGAGGGCTGGAGACCTGCTGCCTTTTGCAGGCTGGGCAGATGGAAATGGCTGCTGGGCAGAAGCCCCTTCCAGCAGACCCCGTCCCTGAGCATCCAGTGCCTGCCTTCCCTCTGCTCACAGCTGCCCACTGAGGGACCATGCCAGGCCTCTACACCCTCTTGTCCTGGGAGGCTCTGCCCCTGAAGAGCTCCACGGTGAAGGCTTGTGCCAATGGATATTCCCTGAGCATCACTGCTCACCTCATGTACACCAACCCCCACAAGGAGCCTGTGGAAGGTAAGGAGGGGGCTATCAGGTCTGGCAGGGACCTGGGCTGCCTGCACGGCCCCCTAAAACCCCTGTGCTGGAGAGCATCCTGTTTCCAGCCCACCTGTGTCCCGGCCCCCAAACCTCGCCCAGTTTGGGGAGCAAAGGCGGAGGCCAGCAAGGGTGGGGCCACTGTCACACACTGTGGGCAGGAGGAGAGCGAGACCGAGCGAACAGATTCCCGTCACTGAGGAACAGGAGGATTTCATCCTCCCTCTGGGTTAGCGAGTCTCCGGGTCGCTTCTGCGTCTCGCTCGCGTGCGTCTGAGCCAGACAGGCTCTCAGCAGGGCTCCCATGGGCTGTTCCGTGCCACAGCAATGGCCATGCCGGGATCTGCCTCGGGGCTCTCTTCTGCCTGCAGGCATCTTCATCTACCCGCTGGAGGAGTCGGAGGTGGTGGCTGGCTTCGAGGCAGCAGTGGGCAGCCGGCGGGTGACATTCCAGGTCCAGAACCGGCACCGGGTGCAGGACTGCTGCCTCCAGTGCAGCCCCAGCCCCGGCCGGCTGCGCCGCTGTGCCAGCGGTAAGTGCCGCGGCGTGGGGGATGCTGTTGGGTGTTCCTGGGCTGGGGGGAGGTATGGGGGAATACAAGGGGCTGAGAGCCCCTGCCAGGCCACCCCAGTGCCTGGAGGGTCTGGAGATCTCAATGTCTCCTTTCCCCTCCCTCCACCACTTCTGGGGCTCTGCCATCATTCGCAGGGCCTTCGCAGCTGTGCTCTGCTGTCACCTCTAGGAGCAATTAGGGCCATTAATGACCTCCTCCACAGCCCCATATCCCTCGCTGACCTCCCCCTATCCTTCATCCCTCTTCTGCCCAGGCCACCTTGTCTTGGATGAGGACATGGAGCGCTCCACCTTCATCATTGTCACTGGCACACTGTGCCCATCGGAGAGCCTGGCCGTCACCCTGAACACGGTGCAGGAGCTGCCCACGCTGCCGGACGGGGCCCTGCGCCTCCTCCTGCCCCCCGTCCTCACGCCCCACGTCCCCGCCGACCCCGAGAGCGAGCCGGCAAGCTTGTGTGACGACAGGTTGGCCCTATGGTGATTTTCATGGCTTCCTCAGTCTCTGCCATCCCAGGGGGTTGATGCCAATGCTGGGCGAGCAGGGTGGGGGGCAGGAGCCATCACCCCCTCTCCCCTTGCAGCCCCACCAGCTGTTTTGGGGGGCCAGGTGCCCGGAGCCAGTCACCCACTGTGGCGCCCGTGGAGAGCGTGGACATCTTTCGGGGACGACCCTACAACCCTTTTCCTTACGAGTTTGCCTTCGAGCTGCTGGTGAAGGGCCCCTGCTTGCTGGCAGGTAGGGGGAGTGGCTTGGGTGTTATCAGCTGGTTGTGTAAAACCTCCTCAAAATGTGGGTGGTGTTCCCTGGTCCCTCCGTGCTTCTAGGAGAATGTGGGGGCCTGTCCCCGGGCATCCTCTTGCACTCCCTACAGGTGAAGAAACCCTCTTCCCATTCCATTCCCGGGGCTGGGACCCCTCAAAATCACCCTACCTGTGCCTTTGCGTAGCTCTAGGTCAGCAGCCTCCTTCCCTGGGGTGATGTGATGCACTGAGGAGAGGGTGGGTGAGGAGGGGAAGATGGTTGATTGGTGGGAGTGTGCTCCTGGCTGCTGGCCCAGTCAATCCCATTAGCTCTGTCAGGAACAAGCTATGGGGCCTGGTGGGTGGGTGGGCTGAGTAGGGGGTTTGTGAGGGACTTCCCTGCTGCCTTCCCTTCTCTGCAGGGCTGGAGAGCCCATCACATGCCCTGAGAGCCGACGCCGACCCCTGGGCCAGTTCTGCCACCACCACCTGTGTCACCCTGGCCGAGCCCCACCGCTACGACAGGGACCTGGAGATCATCCTCTACCCTTGTGGTGAGGGGAGATGGTGCCCTTGGAGGGCTTGAGGCATCACCCCAAAAACATCCAGAGCGTTCCCCAGCCCCTTGCAGCACAGGGTAGCTCGAAACTCTCCTGTGCCCCCCAGAGCCCCACAGCCCCCACCTGGTGATTGAGGATGGCACCATGACATACCCTGAGTACGAGGCGCACATCCGGAGCCGCCGGGATTACGTGCGGATTGCCAGGAAGGACAGCAGTGGCGAGAGACAGGTGACAGGGCACAGCTACTGCTGCCCCAGCCAGGAGGAGGAGGAGGAAAGGGGGAGGTGGTGGGATGTGGGTGAGGAAGACCTTGGCGTGGTTGGGGGGGTGTGAGAAAGCCTCTGACCTGCCTGGCTCGCAGGTAGCTTTCGTGCAGAAGCGTTTCCACAAAGACATCTTCCCCAACCCCGTGCTGATGCTGAACTTCTGCCCGGTTGTGGAGGGAGGCCCCGGGGACCTGCAGAGCGTCACCCGCGAGATCTTCTTCCTCATTGACCGCAGCGACACCATGAGCGGCCCTGACCTCGGCAAGGTCAAGGTGAGGCACGGCCGTGGGTCCAGGGGTGCTCCCTGGGTGGCCAGTCTTTAGCAGCTGTCCCTGGTCCCTGCTGTCACCTCAGGAGGCTTTGCTGGTGGCCCTGAAGAGCCTCCCATCAGGAACACTGCTCAACATCGCCAGCTTCGGCGCTGACATCAAGCCGCTCTTCCCATCCAGTCGCCTCTGCAGCAACGTGAGTATCACAGGCAAATCCTGGGTATCCAGTAGCCCCTCTGTCCTCCTCGCAGCTCCTTGACGTGGGGTGGGGTCTGGTGAGCCAGGGGACCGCTGCAAGGCTGGCTCTTCATGTGGACAGGAGACGCTGCGGCGCGCCTGTGAGCACCTCGGCGGACTGCGGGCAGACCCTGGCGGCACCAACGTGCTGGCAGCGCTGGGCTGGGCGCTGGCACAGCCCCTCCACCACGGCTACCCTCGCCAGCTATTCCTCTTCACCGGTGCAGCAGTGGGCAATGCAAGCAGGATCCTCCGGCTGGTGCGCAGGCAGGCCAGCACTGTCAGGTACGGCACCGGCACCGCGGCAGTCTTGGTGTTCTCCAAATCCCCCACGCTGTACCCACTGATTTCTCCCCATACAGCCTCAAACCTTACCTGCACCTGCCCCCAGGGTGTCCTTCACCCATCACATCCCTCAGCCCATCGGCTCGGCTCTTCCTGGGGTGCCCCAGCCCAGCACACGGCCAGAGCAGCACTCTGGCTGTCAGACACCCCTGCCCATCCCTGCTGAAGAGCTCACCACTGGGTTCGCCAGCCCCCAGCCCCAGCCCAGCTATGGCTTTCCATCCCCCGGCTCTCCTGCAGGTGCTTCAGCTTTGGCATGGGCCCACGGGCGTGCCGGCGGCTGCTGAAGGCCATGGCCAAGGTGAGCCGGGGCCGTGCCGAGTTCCTGAGTCCGGCCGAGAGGCTGCAGCCCAAGGTAACGCCCAGACAGGGGCACGGGGGGCACCGGGGACACCGCCGTGTCTGACACTGTCTCTGCTCCCCACCTCAGCTGATCAAGTCCCTGAAGAAGGCGATTGAGCCGGCCATCAGCGACATCACCATTGACTGGTACGTCCCCGACAGCATGGAGGCTCTGCTCTCGCCCACCGAGCTCCCGGCCCTCTACCCCGGTGACCGCCTCGTCAGCTACTGTGTCCTCTACAGCATCGCCCGCTTCGGTGACAGGCGCCCGCTGGTACGAGTGGCACTGGCCTGGGGAGGTTGGAATGGTCCCAGTGCCACCAGCTGCTCCCCAGGCTGGGGTGCTGATGGCGGTGTCCTCTCTCTCCTAGGGCCAGGAAGGGGCTCGCCAGGGCTCCCAGGGCTCAGCCTTTCTCTCCCAGCAGGAAGTGCCCAGTCCTGGGGAGAGCCACCAGCCACCCCAGAGCAACCCAGGAACTGGGGATGCCTCCCTGGAGTTTTTTGCTGGAAGTACAGAGGTGTCGGAGCGGAGTGAGTGGGGTCCAGAGCTGGGGCGGGGGGCAGTCGTGGGAGCCATGGGCTGACAGGGTGTGTGCTCACCGGGCAGGTATTGATCCTGTTTCTGGGGGAGACATCTGGAAGCGGATTTACCAGCCCTCCTACATCCAGGAGCAGTATGTCCTGACACACTGTTCCGTCAGCACTGACCGCAGCCAGGGGCTGCTGTCCCGCAGCTCCACCAGCAGCGAGTCCACTGGCTCCCGGGATGTGGCCCCCGAGGGTGGCTCCTCGGCACCTGGTGCTGATGTCACCTCCCAGCAGGGCCAGAAGAGCCTGTCCCTCTGCGAGTCCTCCACCAAATCTGCCCCGCTGCCCTCTGCCCCGGCTGGCACCAAGGTAAGGATGCCAATGGGGTGCAGGGGCTCATGGTGTGGGGGTTGTTCATGGCTTAGCTGGAGTCTCGCTGCCTCGTTGTGCCCACTGGGCTGGGAAACAGAGCGCTGTAGCCTGGATTTTAAGCAAGGATTAGCAATAGATGCCATGAGGATGTTCCTTGGGTGGTTTTGCCCTACTGAAGTGGGACAGCTGGGGACCAAGCACTTGGTGCCTCAGTGTCCCTGGCCAGCAGTCAGCTGAGTGTCTAACCAGACCCACGAGCCAGCTCCATGACTCCTTGATGCTGCAGAAACCAAATGAAAATAGCTGGGCTGGCATCACGTAACAAATCTGTCGAGCCAGAGAGGAAGGGCTGGCTGGCTTGGCTTCTGCCTGGCTCCTTCAGCCCTCAGCCAGCGCTGCCTGACACTTCATTAGCAATGGGCCACATCCCTGCTGCTTCATACCTGGGTTTAAAACCCAGCTGGGTCGCTGGGATGGGGAAAGGCAGCTGCCCTGGTGATGATGGCCCCAAGGCTGGGTGAGGCCAGCTGTCACCCAGCACCAGCACATGCTCCTTCCCGATGGCACGGCTTAGGTAACCCGCTCCTGTCGCACAGCAGCACAGCTGGTGACCTTTGCTGCTGAAATGTCAAGCGTAAGTGATTTCCCTGCAGAGTAAATGATCCTCCCAGCTCCCTGCTGCCGGGGCGAGAGGTGGCATGGGTGCCACTGCCCTGACATGGCTTTTAGGGGAAGCATCTCAATGCAAGGACATCACTCTGCATTGGGAAATGCATCCCATCGTAACATCATCCAGCCTGAGTATCCCAGTTAACCCCATTTCCCGCACACACACAAATCCCTGGCAGCTCCCGCATCAGCCTGAGTCAGTCCCCAGGGATGTTTGCAAACTCCTGTGTGGGTGCTTCCCATGTCTGTGGTGCCAGGCGAGCATCCCTGGGAGGCAGCTGGTGCCAGTCTGCAGAGCACTGGGGCTGACGGCAGCCAAGGCTCCAGCCAGCAGCCGGAGAGGCGCAGGTGCCCCATCGCAGCTCGGTGCAATCTGGGCTCTGTGCTGGGCTTGCCAACAGCCTTGTCCCCACCGCAGGTGACGGTGGCCCTGAGCACGGAGGAGCTGGCGCAGCAGAAGAAGGTGCTGGCACGTGCTGCCCTGGCTGGGCGCAGCTTTTCCACGCCACACGGGGAGCTGGATGCCCATCGGCTCTGCCAGGCCCTGGAAAAGGTGTCGCAGAAGAGGAACCAGTCCCTGGAGGGGCGGCTGGATGGGCTGGGACCCCAGCCACGGCAAATGCAGCCCAGTGCGGTGGAGTCAAGTGTGTGCTGGCTCTGGGGACGAGGGCGGTGGGGATGGAGCTGGGTGCCCCTGCCTTGCTGAGCCCACCCTTTGCCGCTGCCCAGATAACCTCCTCTCGCCCACCCACCTGGACTGGGACATGCTGGTGGAGCCCTCCTACCTCTTCAGTGCCTCGCCAGCGCCCGAGCCAGGGCAGCCCAGCCTGGGTGATGCCAGCCTGCCCCTGCGCTGCCAGGTGGTGATCCACGCGCTGCGAGCCGGCAAGCCGGTGTCCTGGGAAGTGACAGCCTCGCTGGAGTCACTGCTGCAGCCCCGGGAGGGGCCGGGCAGGGAGGACCCGCCGCGGCGAGTGGCCAAAGCCTGGGACAAGCCACTGCACCGCCTGGCAGCGCGCTCCGTGGTCCGGGACAACGAGAGCGTGGCACAGCGAGAAGCCAAGCTGGAGCAGGGTGGGTGCTGGTGCGTCCCCCCGGTGTGGCTCCGGCATCCCCCCCGGCTCTAACCGCGTTGCTCCGGGCAGGTTTTGCCCGCCGGTTCCGCCTGAAAGCCGTGCAAACCAGCAAAGCCTGCAACGTGCCTTCCCTCTACACCCGCCTGGTGCCCGTGGACGGTGCCACGCAGGCAGCCCTGCCCGCAGCCCCCGAGGTGTGGGGCATAGGTACGGACAAGGGGCTGGTGGGATGGGGAGGGGGCAGCACGGGGACAGAGGGTTGAGGTGGCATCGTGCCTTGCAGCTGGCTCAGCCAGCCGGACACGAGCTGCTGCAGCAGGGAACTGGAACCACCGGAGCTCCTCAGCGGGTCAGGGCCAGCAGCAGGATGTAGCGCAGCAGGATGAGGCCCCTGGCACTGCAGGTACTGACTTTGACCTTTATGTCGACTTATGCTCCCCACGGATCTCCACTGGGGTCTCTGGAGACCCTCAGCTGGTGGCTGTGTGGGGTTGGCCCTGCCTGGAGTGCTGTGGATATCTGGAAAGAGGCATCTGGTCCATACTGGGGCATGGGAGGATAGCATCGCAGCCCCTAACAGCAGCTGTGAGCTATGAGGGTCCCTGGAGCCCGGGGCTCCTCAAGCCTTTGCTCTCTTGCAGAGCGAGATGAGATCGCCAGGTCTCCGGGCAGCATCTCCTCCCCTACCTTTGGCTGGGAAAAGCAGAACTACTCAAACGGTGTGTCCAAGCTGGAGGGGGCCAAGGGCTGGATGAGGGTGGGAGATGGGGTACCCTCGATGCCCTGCCACAGCTGCAGCATCCACTGTGCCCTCACTGCCCTGGGCACACGGGCTGAGCTGCCCTCCCAGGCACTGGGCAGTGGGACACACCTCTGGGTGCACCATGTTCCCACTGTACTTAACTCTTCCCCCTTGCAGGGCCTCCATCCAGCCCCTCCACCACCTCCATGGGCTCCCAGAAATCCACAGAGAGCATCATAGGCTCCAGGTGACACTGTGGGATGGGGGATGCAAGGGACCAAAAAATGGCATGTTGTGGGGAGAGGAGGACAGTGCCACTTTTTGGGAGCTGCTGGTCCCATGTCCCCTGCCAGCTCCTGCAGCCTAAGTGGGGGGGTTTGGTGCTCCAGCTGTTTCCCTGCAGCAGTTTGGCATCCCGCTGCCTTTCAGGAATTCCTCCCAATCCTGTTATCTTGCCTGATACCCCACAGGTTTAGCCTGAGCAGGCGCAGGGGTCCCAGCCTGGTGCTGCGCCCGCAGTGCCTCAGCCCGGACAGTGAGCGCTCCAGCAACCACGCGAGCCACGACTACCTCCCGCTGGTAAGGACCCGCTCCCTGTCCCCATCTCTGTCCCCGTCCCCATCCCCATCCCAGCGGGGGGATCTGTCTTGCTGGGTGCCAGCTGAGCCACCCAGGTCATGCCCGGCAGCACAAGCAGCAGAAGATGCTCCCAGTAGGTGCCTGCTCAGCCCTGCTGTGTCCTTAAATGTCTCTGGGGATCTTGGCTGGCTTTTTGGGGGGCATTAGAGTGTCCCTGTGCCCCAGAGGCACTCCTGCAGCCCTCAGTGTTTGGGGCTGCGGCAGGTCTGCACCTCTGCCTGCCCCCACCACTCGTCTGTCCCCCTCCTTGCAGGTGCAGCTGCAGCAAGCCCGGGGGCCGTTCCAGCTCACCGAGAGCTTCTCTGAAGTGGTGCAGATCCCCCTGGACCGCCTGCGCCGGGCCTCCCCCTACGCCTCCCACCGTGCCAGCCTCAGCCCCGTGTCCCCAGGGGCCAGAAGCAGCCCTGAGGCAGGACCCGGGGCTGAGGAGGTGGAGGAGCCCATCACAGCCCCGCAGCCCAGCTCGCCCCCGTCCCGGAGCACTTGCTCCGAGGTGCCCAGCGCAGCCGTGTGGGCACAGGCGGACAGTGGGCACGGCTCCGAGTCCGACACCGGGCCCCACTCGGCTGCTCCCTCTGAGGCCAGCGTGAGCTGTCAGGACATGGGGCCAGAGGACCTGGAGAGTGCCAGCTGGGCCACGGCGGTGGCCTTGGCGTGGCTGGAGCATCGCTGCGCTGGGTTCTTTGAGGAGTGGGAGCTGGTGGCGGCCAAGGCGGATGCGTGGCTGCAGGCACAGCGCCTGCCCGAGGGGGTGGACGTGGGCTGCCTCAAAGGGGCAGCCAGGCACTTGTTCCTGCTGCTGCGTCACTGGGACGAGAACATCAAGCTGAACATGCTGTGCTATAATCCCAACAACGTCTGACGGCCGCCCGAGGGGCCAATAAAGACACCTGGCTCCAAGCCACCTGCACTGGTGTCTCTGTTACGAGCAGAGGGCTGCCGGCTCCATCCAGGCCATGCCAGGGCTCACTAGAATCCTAGGAGGGGGTCACCCCCTTCCCAGCCATCTCTGGTGGTAGGGAGCAGACAGGGGAATAGGAAAAGCTGTGCTGGAGGGAATCCTGGGCTCCATCAAAGCAACTGAAACCTTGAGGCAAAGTAGTTTTTCAGATCCCCTGTTGTAACCTCACCCCAAAGGCTGCCGCCCAGCCCTGGGCACTCCTGTCCCACAGCTGGGAAAGGACAGTGGCCATGGCCCTAGAAGCAGCTCTGCCTTTCCTCAGGTGAGGCAAGTCCAGGGACAGCCATTCTAACATCATCACAGGACAAGGATTTTGGGGAAGGGCACACAAAGCCCCCTTTATTCGGGAAGTTCTGCCTTTTGGGGGTCCACACACCTGCCCCCTTTGCACAGTTCCAGGACTCACGGCCCTCTTGGGATTGCTGTGGGCAGCAGTGGGAAGAGAGCAGGCAGACGGGGCAGTTCCAGAGGCCAGTTCCCACCGGCCAGCTGTCCCCACTCTCACTGGGCTTTCTTGGATATGGCTGTGGGTTTCCTGCTCGGTGGAGGGGACACTGGCGTGGGGGCTGTGCCGTACCAGAGTTGGAGCAGGATGAGTCCATGGCAGACGTGGAGGGAGAGGGAGCTGCAGACTGTGGAGGGGTAGGTGTTCCAGCAGAGCTCAATCACGCCCAGCAGCAGCACCCTGTGGGGAGGGAAAGCTGGGGATCAGTGTGGGGGACACACCAGCCATCTTCGCTCCCAGACCCCCAGCAGATGGGGGCTCCCCCTCCCTGCCAGCACGTACTTGGGCATGTGGGCGAGCTTGGTGGTCGGGGTGCACCAGAGTAAGTAGGGCAGCGTGTGGAAATACCAGACGTAGAACTGGTAGTGCAGGGAGCGGCTGCAGCAGACACCCAGGAAGTTGGAGGAGAAGAGGATGAAGACAATCCATGCACTGGCATTAAGGGGGCAAACGCAGGAGGCTGGAGGTGTGATCCCACAACAGCTCCCCAGCTGTCCAGCACAGCTCCTTTCCCCAGGGCAGGATGCTACAACAGCACCGCATAACCGGGAACCCAACCAAGGCCCTCCCTGCACTGCCCTGCCTTCTCCCTCTCTCCTTGCTGCCCACCCTGCCAAAGGATATTGTTGACAGTCAAGCGAGGGGATGCAGGTTTCCTTTTGGCAGGATCCTTCAGCAGAGTCAGGATGTTCTCTTTGGAACTGAGGGGGAAGCACAAACATCCATCTCAGCTGCTGAAAGTCTCTCCCACCCCAACGTTCCCCTGTGAGCCACAATGCCTGGGCTGTACATTCCCCAGAATAGAACAGTAACTGCCCTCCAACTCACGCCTGCAATCCCAGGACTGCAGCACTGCAGGGGCAGGGGACTCATGGATCTGTATCCTGCACATGGGATTGGCAGGGATCAGCACCCGTGGGGAACCCCAGGTCTCACCTGTGCCATCGGTGCAGTGCAAAGAGCCCCAGGCCAGCCAGGTGAGCCAGGAGCAGAGCAGCATGGAAAACTCGATTCTGGAAAACCTCTTCAGGGAGGAAGCGCCAGTTCACTGTCCATTTGAACTGGAACTGGCGGCCCAGGTCAAAGGAGCGGGTCAGGTACCCCACGGGGTTCACCAGCAGGAAGGGCAGGCCCAGAACCACCTGCCAGAGACACACCAGCACCATCACAGAGCCCTACACCAGGTCACTGCCACCCTGGCTACCTCCTGAGAAGCCCAGTGCCACACATGGTGACAGGGACAGCGAGCCGAAGATGAAAGTCATGTGAGTTAGATTATTTATCAACACTCAGCTTGCTGTGAGAGGCCACAGACGCTGGCACCACTGTCTCCACCCATGGCTCTCCAGCCTGGCAGGGCAGCCCACTACTCCCTGCTGCTGCAGCCACAGCAAACAGGGACCCACCTGGAGCAGGGCACAGATGCAGAGCTTGGGGATACAGCCCAGGAGACCAAACCGCTGCAGGAGGAGGAAGAGGAGTCCAGGGGCAAAGAGCAGGATGTTCATCTTCACGGACACAGCCAGGCTGAGCAGGAAGCTGCATTACCACTGTGGACCCCACACGGGAGCCCAGGCAGCCCCTGAGCCGAGCGCAGCCTCCTCCTGGGGCTGAGCTGGCTCACACACCCAGCACCCCACGGAGAGCAGCTCCCAGCCCCTCACCTGAAGAGGAGGCAGCCCCAGGACCAGCGCTCCTCCAGGAAGAGGTTGATGGCGAGGAAGAGGATGGCCATGGCCACAGGGTCATTAAAGAGCCGCAGGACAAAGATGGAGTGAATGCGGTATGAGGCGCAGCACATGAAGAAGAAAACATACGGCGGGACCTTGCAGGGGACAGAGACACAACAGGGTCATCAGCAGCCTGTCCCGGGCTCCCTGCTGCCACTGAGCTCCTCCAAACCTCAGCCCTGACCCCGTGTCCGTTTCGCCGGGGTGCGGGGCTCAGCAGAGCAGGGGAGGTCCCGAGGCGGCCGGCAGGAGCCCTGGCCTCAGGGTACCTTGTTGGTTCGACAGTAGATGCGGAAGACGAGGAGCAGGTTGAGGAGGTAGAGGCCGGCGAAGAGGTACTGTGCCAGGCGGATGTCGGAGCCGCGGCCCGTGGCATGGTAGAGCCCCAGGAAGATGTAAACGAAGCCGGCGGGGTAGCTGCGGGGAGACGGGAGTGAGGGGCCGGGCCCTGCGGCCCCTCCGGGAGCCGCTGGTCACGGAGAGCTGGGTGTCCCTGTCACTCACACCAGCGGCCCGGTGTCACCCTGCAGCTGGGTGTAGTCGAGGGTGCCGTTGGCGAAGCCCTCCACCTCCTGCATGTAGGCCTTCCAGTCGATCTCGGTGTCTGCGGGACGGCGGGGTCAGCTGCGGCGAGGGGCGCCCGGAGGGCACTGCAGGGCGTCTGGGGGCTGACCCACCCCCAAACCCGCCAGCCCGACC
>VZTG01006538.1:0-27569 GCA_013397845.1 Melanocharis versteri
TTCATAGCAGAGGGCAACACGGGCTGCCCAGGCCGGGCCGGGCCCGGACCTACCGGACCGCGCGGGCTCCCCAGTTACCTGCTTGAAAGCCGGAACTAAAAGAGAGCTTTTGGTGCCTTGCTTTGTTTTAAATATGGGATCTGGAGGCATGTCCAACCATCACCATTGGTTCATGCTCAACCCAGGACACCAGTCAAAAAAAGGAATGTGTTAATTTCCACTACAAATTTCAACAGTGATAAGAAGTAATCCTTATTGAAAATTATTAAAAACTCCACAAAAAAAAGATCCTTTGAATTCTAAGTAAAAAGCCTTTCATGCTCAGAGTGTATTTCATGTCAAATGGACTTTTTTGCCCAGTCTTGTAGAAACTGAATTACTTCATTTTTTGCACTTTATATCATACTTCAATACACAGCTCATTTGCGTGTACAATAAATTTTTAATAAAAATGACAGATATGACTGCATCATTACTTGCAAGAGGTTCCTATAAAAACTCAGAGGTTTCACAGGCAGGCAATTCTTAGTGCACACTCATCTACATCTGAGTGCTAATAATCTGCTCTCCATTATGCAAATTTTATTTTGAGGCTCATGGGTATTATTAATAAAATTTCTTGTGCTACCATGTAAAGTTACTAAGCCTTGAGTCCTTCTTCCCTCTGGAATAATGCTATTTCAAAATATATTTAGAGCGTGTATTTTCCTCAATGCTCTATGCAGCACCTTGCTAAGAAGGAAGGGATATACTACAAACTTGCAAAGTGAAGAAACACGAACTGTAGCTTCATAAAAAGTAAGAGTATAACCTGCAAGAAACAAAAATAAACAACCAAGAAAACACCCAGACCTGGAATTAACCTTTGCTAGAATGAAAACTTCGTAATTTTAATCATCTTACCATATTTTTGTAGAAAAAGTAAATCACCATCTTTGCCAGGCGAGCATAGCACCAATGTCCATGGACAAGAAGGAGCTTTTTGAGATGCTTAAATCGGGATATTGCGAAGTCACTGGCCATCACAGCCTTTGGAAAAAGGAATAGAAGGTCATTTACAATACATCCTTTTCACACGCTGTGTAATGAAATTTGAACACAGACATTGAAATAATTTCCTACTATTGAATATAGTAGAAGAAACAAACAAACAAACTAACCCTCAAGAACACAGCTGAAACTTTCTATCTCTGCAGAACTCTCCATTTAAGGAGAATAAGGAAGTAGGATGTGTGGGAAAGGATTCAGGGCAAAAGACAGTGGAAGAGAATCCCTAAAACCCGGAAATGCAGCAGCTGAGAAGATTCAGAAACCAGATGCTCACCTAACACTGGACAGACATCTGCTAATTTTCCAGACTCATGAGCAAACACAGGTTTGTCCTCACATGCTAATTTTGGCTCAAAATACTCTTTTTTTGGGCTGGACCCATAATTACAAACTGCATCTTAATTTATGATGCCAACTTGCATTTTTAAGATGACACTTGAGAGTGTAGGGCTGCTATGAAACTTATTAAGCCGCAAGGGACTACCTGACAAAAGAGGAAAGGAAAGAAACTGAGAGGATACCTGCATGCCTTCTTGGCCAGATATTCCAATTCCAACATCAGCTGCTTGAATCATACTTACGTCGTTTGCACCATCCCCTAGAGCAGGAAGACAGGAAGGAACAATAACAGTGCAAGAAAGGATGCCTCCATCAGAAGAAGGAAATAATCTCAGCGATGCTGATTATTTAAAATATTCTGTACTACCATGCATCTTGATCAGGAGAACTGATACATGGCATCAAGCATGACATCAAGGCTCTGGTCTTGGTAGGAACCTCCTCCCTCCTTCCCAGGAGACCTGGCTCCACCTGGGCGAAACCCAGCACTGGGACCGGCTGAGTGGTGACACTGCCACCCCAACACTATTTACATCAGCATCATTTTGTGCTTCTGCTTGGCCAAATCCATATGCTCAGGAACATGTTTTGCAACACCCTATTTCACTGAATTCTCTGAACCTATGACAAATTTGATTGCAGATGACAATGTATCAAGCCAGTTTCAAGAAGTATTTTTCTCATTTCAACCCGCAGCAATATGTTAAATATGTAACTAAATTTCCAGGGAAAGAACAGCCATGCTTACTGCTTGCAATGTGGAGACTGTAAACTGGGTGAGCTGGTAAAGTCAAGTAAATGAAGCAGAAGGCCGAAAGCTTATGTTTTGAACTGTAAGGCTAAGCAATATTTCAAAAATACAATGGACTCTTCTGTTTTGTCCACAGAGGTGTATTTTTTTAGCTTGGAGTTATCTAAATCAATTAATCAAGGATATTAGTGGCATCACTTACCAAAAGTGTGGAAGAAAACTCAAAGCATTTCACATTATTTGGAGGTAAAAGGCAAATGAGTCAGCGCTTAATACCACTCTGGAGATAACTCTGTTTTCACCAGCTGGGAAAATCTGACAGGAAAAGGGCTTTATGAAAAGATAAAATAGTGACTAATCTTGAGTGATTTCCAGGCCCAAAGCAAGGACATTTTGGTGGGAATATGTACATGTGTTTGTACTGATGTGCATGAAAGGGACTTCTGGGACACTCTGAATTTGGAATGCCTTCATCTTGTTTAAAGGGGGGCAGATTTGCTTAGTGAAAGCTGAAGAAGGACTTTTATATGGGTTTTGATCAGAAAAGATTAATCAATGCTGTTTCCTCACTGCGTCTATCTGAGGCACAAAAATCTGCCCTGTACAATATATTCCACACATTTCTCTTAAAGAAAGAACCTGCTTCCCCTTTCTCCTGTGAGATCCAGAGTGGAGGTACCTATGGACAGGGTCATCGCTTTCAGCTGCCTCCGGATCAGCTTGACCACCATGCTCTTCTGAAGAGGGGTGGAGCGGCAGCAGAGCACGGAGCGGCAGTGCTGTGTCAGCTCCAGGAACTTCTCCTCCAGCCCTCCCTGGAAGATGATGTTCAGCGTCCGTCCATCAATCACCAGCCCAAACTCGGGGCTGGGGGCATCAGAGACTGAGAAAGATGTTGGGATGACGCCAAAAACTTTCCTCTGTGGTTTGTCATACTCGTAATTCTTCTTCACCTCTTCCAGGGTTAAATTCAAGAGAGATTCACAAGTTTCCTGTGAGAAAGCAGATACGGTTCTTGAAATAGTTATCTCCATCTCCCTTTACAGCACAGCACTTTGCCAAGTGTACGTTTGTATAATCATACCAGTGGGTTTAAGCCTTCAGATAAACATTAGGGGAAATTTACTGAGAAATATACTGATTCATCTGATTGGAGATTATTTCAATATGACACCATCCAATCCCTCAGTGAAAATGCTGCACATTTAATCAGCCAGTTAACTGAGGTAAGGAATTATTTTAAAAGAAAATATAATAATCTTTACATTGGGAAGGCATATGTGCATTTATGCTGAGAGTTCAGAAATTAAAAAGAAAATATTTTCTTTTAAGGAGATTGAAAAATCTAGTTCTGATATGAATGATGTGAGATATTGCAGCATTGGCTTCCCTGAAAAATAAGCTGTGGTAAGAGAAACAAGAGGTTCAGATTTTCAAAATTATCCAGTAACATTCAGAGTTTGGCCTTTTCTAAGTCACATATCAGGTGTGTGTCACAATTAGGAACAGAAATAAAACTTCATATTTTCCAGCACTGTGCCTCAAACACAAAGTCCTTCTGTCTTAGCAAATCTTCTTCATGTTGGATCAAGTCCCCTTTCAGATGCCAACAACCAGAATTGACTTGGTACTAGATAGAAACAGATTTAAGGGGAATGCTCTTACCTCTCCCATACAGATCTCCTAAACTGGCACATCACTATCAGAGAAAACCCAAAATTATATCAAAGTTATTTTTCTCCCTCTAAGTACCCAAAGTCCTCCTTCTGTGGCATGACCCTGGATATCTGAGGCGCTAATCACTCCTTTTTCTGCCTTCTCTGTCAGCTTTATTGAATGATGATTCAGTTCTATAATGTTATTTTCACTTTATGTAGCATAAGGTACATGTGTAGGATGTTTGCAAGATTTAAATTACACTTAAGTGCGAAGTTCTGGAATCAAATGTACCTCTGACATCTAATAAAAACCTGCACCTAGCCTGCACACTTAAAACCCCTGAAAAATATTGAAGAAGAAACATCATCTTTCTGTGAACAAACCAAAAAAAGTAGTGGAAATTCCTGGTTTGCTTTGACTTGCCTTTTGAAACGAATCCACCAAGTTACCTAATTATGTTGCATCTTCTTGGAAGATATTTCATTTTCAGTGTTTGAATAATCTGCTGGGCTCATGGGCAAGGAGAGGCCCTTCACACTAAAGCCACTTCAAGACCTAACTTTGGCAAAATTAACAGGTTAAATGCTTTGTATATATTGTGTTCCTCACTGCCGCTATTGGGAGCCTCTGTCTTTGGTTTCATTTTGAAAGGCAGGGAACTAAATCTTATTGTGGAGAAACACCAGTATCCCTTGAACCATGGGGATTCCCACAAGTCCCCATGTGTATGCAGGTTACTTCTGAGCCTGGATCCAGGGCCACAGAGGCTGCTGTGGGCAAGTGCCCGTGCCGGCATTTCCCGTAGCCAGGGTGGTCCCGCCTGTAGCATCTCTGCTCTGGCAAAAACCACCTTCTAAGTTCCATCCTAAATGTATTCATTCTGCTTCCCATTAAAGCAGATATGCGTTTCAAATGAAATTACACATCGGAATGTTTTCCGTGCCAGATTCCATATAATCTTTGCGTGTTTCTCTATTTCCATGACATTAAAAGAGACAGATATTTGCATAGGATTTTTATTCTCATTTGGAGAGCTACTAGCTGCCGATAGAAGCAGTTAGAAAGTAGGCCATCTCACTGCTCCATGCAATTGCTTACCATAAGGAAAACAGTCAGTATTTTAACAATATTTACTTAATCCTCACAATAGCTTTATTGAGAAAAGCAAGCTTGTACTGGTAACCCTGGTTCTCTGGGGTGAAAGGCTGAGTCAACCCAGATGGGTGACTTGTCTGGTAACACAAGGAAGCCCTGCCTGCCCTCCACAGCCTCCTGCCAGTCCTTGGAAGCGTTGAACTCACTGTGCCTCTTGCTCCTGCTAAGTGAGGGCAATGAATGATGCTGAAAAAAAAGGAGCAGGGAAAAGGCAGCAGCTGCTCTGGAGACGCCTCAGGGGCTTCCAGGTCTCTATGGGAAGTAAGAGGTCACCAGCAAGAAAATGCAAAAAGGGCATCACAGGTGGCATTTTGGACCTTTTTGAGTTTAGAAATGGTCAGGGCTGGCCTTCCTTAGCAAATGGGTCTGGTTTAAACATAATGCCTGGACATGATGTCCCCATAATCCATCCACTAGGCAACCTGTCCCACTGGTATGCCTGAAGGGATGAGGTGTGAGGCTGTACATAGTGATGGCCAAACCTCTTTCTGACATTAAGGCATCATTTTCCTGATACCTAGCTTACATTGCCCCACATCCAGCGAAAGCCAACCTGGCTTGCCTAAAGCCTTTTACTTTCACCATCTATAATAGCTTTTACCCTCTTTGGAAGTTAGGACTCTATTTTCTCTCTTCTGTTCAGACGTTGTCAGGAAGAGCCATAGATTGCACTACAGATTGCTCACTGTGTTTCAGTGACTCACAGGAACTGACAGACATGTCCTTAAAGTGATTATCCTTATTTTGGACTATGTTCCCTTTGCCTACAGCCTGCCTTTCTTGTTGCCCATGGAAATTGAGGGAATTTTTGAACACATCAGCAACTGTGTTTGCCACCATGGAATGTCAAGAAAGTAACTATGTTTTTAACTGGCCTCTGCTTAAACAAAGGGATACTGGATTAAATGTTTTGCTAATAAATTTCTGATTAAGGCTAATCCTGTTAGGGAACACGCAATTAGAAAGTTCTGAATTTAATGAAATCTACACTTTCATACTCTTTCTTGGCTGACTCATACAGCACTTTCCAAATGTCTTCTAACAGATATGACTTAGGGTCAATCTGAAATTTCCATTGTAAGGTGGAAATCCAGATATCCATGTTACTAAGGAATTAGGCACTTAAATTGCATATTAATTTCTTCCTAAAGATACTAATTCAGGTAATACCTAGCAATTCAGGTAGTTTTTAAAAACAATATTTTCATTTGAAAAAATCAGTGTATTCTAATTGAATGAAACTTTACATTAGTGTCTTATATTTCAATTAATCCTTTTATGTGTTGTCTACAGAGTTTCTGGCCTGATGCTATTTGGGGTTTTTTGACTGTTCTTTGTTGAGCGAGGTCTAAAGCGAAGGAATGCCAAACTGCAAGACACATAAAAAGGGTAAGACAGCAAATTCTGTGCATTTTGTCTTTCTTTACTCACCTTATTTTCAGTGTTAATGGTGAAGACAGTGTCCCTTTGGTTCAGAAGTTTACAGGAGTATGCAATGTTAACTGCTGTCTCCTGTTTGTCTCCTGTCAACACCCAAATTTTTATCCCAGCTTCTTGGAGAGATACGATAGTGTCAGGTACTCCATCTTGCAGGCGATCTTCAATCCCTGTTGCTCCTGGGCGAACAGAAAAAGAAGAGAAGTAATTTCCTTTTTCTTGAAAATCAAGTTGCTATTTTCTTGTTTAAAAAAGCTCTTTGCTTTCGAATCATGCACCTGAACTTATCAAGAATTGAACCAAGGTTTTGTCCAGCAAATAAACCCACAGCCACATGATCTGCATTGGGATTAAGGTCTGAATGTGTCAACAATCAAATTCTGTCTCTCCATTTTGCTTATTGCAAGAACAATTCCTAATTATCCAAAATGACAATGAGCTGGCAGAGGAATCACATCATATGCATTTTAAAAATACTGCATTAAGTCCCATCAAAGCAACCAGAAAAGATGAACTTTGTTTAAATGAATGCTGTCCCTATTGTCAAGTCAGGTGCTTCAGCCATCAAAGGCAGAAGAAACAGTACAGTACGTTTTCTTTTTGAACATGCACAAACTTAGAAGCAGATGCCAACATTCATCTTGATGATGTTGAGAAATCACCATCTGAATGTTACAATACTCCTTATCCCTTCCACTAAAGGTCAGTTTGAAAATGCTGTAACTGTGCTATATTGAAGGTAGATACCAATTTAAGCTAAGGGAACACTTTTTGCAAATTAAAGTGTGAAAGCACATAGAGCCTTAGTAATTGGCAAAGGTAACAGATTTGACAAGATCTACATTACCTCTTATGTGGTCTGCTTATGGCGTTTACCATCATTACTCTAATTTTTTTAATCTGCAGAGATTATGAGAAGCTATAATGCCAGCTATTGCTTGCAGTTGCAGAAATTCAAGGTATCAAAGTATGGGCACAAATTGTATTCAGAGAAAAATGAGACTGAGACAACTCCAAAAATCAAAGTCGTAAAGAACAAAATGTTTGGAAACAAAATAGAACAGAGAGCACTGAAGTGCTCCATAATTTAACAGAATGATGTTGTTAGAAAACTGTTGTTAGATATGACAGTGATAAATTATGTAGAAATGTCAACCAATGTAAGTTTTAATCCTAAACACAAAGCAAGCACAACAATACAACAACAGCAGGAGCTCAATAGCAAAACACCTACATGTTTAAGTTAATGGATTTTAAAATACAGTTCAATTACCAAAATTCCCTCAGAATTTGTGCTCAAAACTGAAGTTAATTTATAGTATTTTATAGGTTTATCTAAGGATATGGACGCATGATTGAATTGTGGGAACTTCATTATTTACTGTGTCAGCTGAGCCGCAGTAACAGCTGATGTGCATGTTTCTTGCTTGGAGCACACAATAGTTGCAGTACACTTTTTCAAAGTTACTGCTGCCCAAAATGCATGTGAACTTGTGAAGACACTGTCATTGGATTTTATCTCCCTAGCCTGGAGATTTCCAAACCACAGAGGAAGTCTTTTAGATAAAAATTAGTAGAAGATGTTGTCTGTCTTATTGCCAAGACTATCACAGGAGAGCAAGTGATACTTCACACAATGACAATTCTTATTTTTAGCTACCCAGCAGGGTGAGTTTGGTCTCCAGATGCTGTGCCGTCTCTATTAACAGCTCCTCTCTGTTGTCAATTGCAGCTTCTGCCTCCCGACGAAAATTGGCCCATTTTTGAAAGTCATCTTCATTCAAGACCTGCATAATACAATTTAAACAGCGCTTATTTGAAATTTAAATAAGAGAGGAATGCCAACATTCTGGATCACAGAGACTTAACTCCGATCCAAACTGGTAAAGTACTGTGTCATCTTTAAAATAACACAAATTTTCCAAGAGAAAACTGCACGAACAAGTAGTTTGTACAAATGACCTACAGCTGAGACTCAAAAATATGGCCTAGAGAAACTCTTGCTCACACAACTCTTGCTTAGCTGAGAGCACACAGTTTCTAAGGGTTGATCTACATTTCTCCAGAGCTTGAATATGACCTATTTATTGCACATCAACAACTTCTGTATGAAAGTATGACACTAAGATACACTAACGCAGGCTGAGAGCAAGATTTTTGAAAGCTGAATGCCAAGCAAAAGAGAAAAAAGTTGGCTGCTCTGCAGACTCTTTGTTTCTTGCTTGGAAGCACAGTAGAGTAGTCAGCAGGAGGTACTGTAAGAGAAACAGAAATAAATGTTTTGAGACTGACTAAAAATACATCATTTGGTCACTTTGAGGAAAAAGAGGAAAAAAGATTCCAGACAAGACAAATAGAGGCACAAAAAGATGGGCTATATCTGGCTGGTTGTCTGAAGCAGAATTATAACCACTATGTTTTTCTAGTAATTCTACTGACATGTACAGAAACTGGTGCTCTCCCACCTTCTTAGCTATGCACAGAGTTCGCAGTCCATCACTGGCATAGGAGTCCAGATGCTTCTGTGTTTTTTCTTTTATTCTTTTCAGCCTCTTCTCTGCACAAATGTCACCTGTGAAACACAAGGAAAAGATTCCGTATTTTAAACACAGATAATTTTCAATCTAATGGCCTAAGATTAAAAAAGACTGGCATTAGAGAAAAGTGGATTCCATTATAATACCAAGTTCTTCAAAAGCTCAAAAGTGTTGGCTGTGCAGAAGCTGAAATCTTGCTAAAAATTCTTGTTTCCTTTAAGATAAGATTACTTGTGTTTTTGTTTGTTAATGTTATGGCACTCTTGCTGACAACCTGAAAAGCAATGGTCAGGTCCTTATGACAGTATTATTGCAGAGTACACAATCCACAAGGGTTAGTGCTATCAGTGAATTTTTGTTGTGGTGGTTCAGACCCTGAACAGTCTGCCTGAGCGGCCTCAGGCCAAAGACAACAAGCATGTTTAGTGGCTGGACCTTGCCACTTCTCCCTAACTTCAAACATAGGGTGAGAAACTGTGTTCACCCCATGATCCTTTTCCCCACCTATTTGAATTAGGTTAATCCCCACTCCCTTATTGGTCTCTGTATTCTCCTCCCTGGCTTTCCCAGTTACGGCTATGTTCGGGCAAGTTCTGAGCTACTCGGTTGCTAGTTTGCTCCCTGTTCTACCTCCCTGCCCCTCACTGTTACTATTGGTTTGTTACATGTCATTCCACCTTGGTCTGCCCCCCTGAGTTACCCCGATAGGTAAATTTTGAATGTATCCCCTCACCTTCTCCCTGGTATAAGTTACTGTGTAACGCCCAGCTCTGGGCTCTTTGCTCTTCGCGCCTCCTGTTCGCC
Source organism: Melanocharis versteri (assembly GCA_013397845.1). Lineage (NCBI taxonomy): Eukaryota > Metazoa > Chordata > Aves > Passeriformes > Melanocharitidae > Melanocharis > Melanocharis versteri. Next base: position 9,733 of record VZTG01006538.1, read on the forward strand.
CTACCCATGCACCTGCGACCTCCGCCCTGGAGGAATAAACCTTCCCTGCTTTAATCCGAGGAGCCCCCTCTGTCTCTCCTTCCTCCCCTGTGCCTGCAACATCGGTGGGCTAGCTGAGCCCTCAGCACGCCCTTGGCAGCCCTCCTGCTCAGAAGTGAGCCAGCCGCTCCATGCCCAGCGGCGGGAAGGTCACGGCTAAGCCCGGCCGCAATGAGGCACCCCGAGGGGAGGTCGGGCGCGCGCCGTGACAGATTTTAATTATCCCATCCCATTCCATATTCTAAGCACTTCTGAGGTTAAATAAATAACTCGGTTCTGATCTGCAAGGATAATACTATACAAAGCTTATTCTTTTTTTATACTTCTAATACCTAGATATAATATGTCATGCAGAAAAGACTACTGCAAACTTCTTTGTTAAGAGACACAATAGAAATAGCTCCCTGGCTAATTACCTTTGGCGGAGTTGTCCAGCAGGTCCATTATAACAGAGTCAGCGCCTTTTGTGTAGACAATAATCTCCTTGGTTAGAGGGTGTCTCACCACTACAGACATCCTTTTCCTGACTGAGTCAAATCCCAAAGTGTAGAGGATATCGAAGGTCAGGAGTGTGCCCTGTGGCAGCTGCACGGTGACCTGTTCAGGTGTCCGGGACACGAGAATGAAGCTGTAGGCCTGGGCAGCATAGACAAGAGCTGCCTCATCTGGGCTTTCAGCCTCGTAACAAAAGTCTGTTGGCAGAGAACTGTTAGTCGCAGACCTAAAAACTTCATCCAAGGAAGCAGTACCAATACCTGTGCTGCCCTTGTCCTGGAGTTCCTGGCCTCTACTGCTGGCAGAGCAGTGGTTTCCATCATCACAACTCTCCAGCACAGCAAGAGGCTCCTCGGTGTTCTTTGCACTGAAGCTGGCACTGAGTTGTGAACTAGACTGAGATGATGAAAAAGATTGACTAAGGCTTGCTAATTTTAGCCTTTGAAATATCTGATGAATCTTCTCCAGGGTGATTCCTGAAGATTTTATTGTTGGTGGGATTGTGACCTAGAAATATGAGAAAAACAAAGGTTAAAAATAAATAAATGTGAACTAAAAGACCCTTCTCAAAACCTCTCTCTACTTTTCTGCGTCTCAATGACAATAACAATAACTGCAGTTTCCCCATTTCCCCTCTCCTGCCATTTAACTGTGGTGGAAGAATTCAATAGAGAAATCATAAGTGAGATGGCATCCAAATTTGATGGTGATTTGTATCTCTACCTCTGAAGCAAAGATGTAATGAAGCCCTTGTAGTTCTGTCAATTGCCTGGCAGATCAGAGAAAACCCAGTGTGTTCAACAAACTTCTTACAGCATATATAATACACAATCTAAAAGAAAAAGTGCAGATCCTGTGGTAGCCTTTGATATTCATCAAACATAAAAAGACAAGCTAGGAAGGGATACACAGGCAGGAAAGCAGTAGATACTACAGATAATGTAAAGGAACTAGAGGACAACTCTCAAACAAATAATTTTTCACCATTTCAGTTTTCACTGGACACTACTTTATGTTGTTAAATGGCAGCATGATCCATCCCGCTCATGTATTTAAAGTTAGATTACCCTTTGTCTTGGCTCAGTAGCTGTGGAGACCAGAACGGTATTGCAAATGGCAATGGCAAGAAAAAAGTCAGTAAAGGATGTGGAAGTCTTCATATGTATAAAAGGAGAAAGACTTTCAGTCTGGAGGGCAGCTTCTCTCACTCGCCTCAGCAGCCTGCTATCAGGAATCACATCCTTTTCCTGGAAGAGAAATTACTTAGTGAAGATTATTTTCATTTACCCTTGCCCTCAAGGAACAACTGGCAACTTCATAGACTTCCTGAATTTAGACCTAGAGAATGCCTTTTGTACTTACCATCTATGGAAAAAAGATATCTTTCAAAAAGCTGCATAACTAGATAATTAGAAGGAAACGCATCTTCAAAAGGAAGATGATCTCAGAATTTTATTTCTTTTGAGATCTACTAAAAATCAGAAGAATCTATACTGTGTCCCTTAACTCTGAAACTGCTGACTCCTGAATTAAAGGGCATTCCAGATGAATGTATACTTGACGTCTCCCAGTTCAGTGTGGAAGCTGATAGTTCTTTCAACAGAGAACATTTTGTGCTCATGGTTTAGTTATAGCAATATCACTTTTTGTTTCCAGAGTAGTTTCATTTTGCACCCAGAAAGAGAAGTGCTCTCAAAGTTTTCTTCTTCAGTTTTTGCAATAAATAAATAAATACATATTTACTTGATCCTGAAATGTTTTGGTAATTTTACTACCACTCTCTTTCTAATCAAACCTAAATTTGCAAGCCAAACTACTCAACAATGTCACTTCCCTACAATTTAATTTGATGTAGAGCTGTGGGAGTATTACTTTTAATAGAAATTTCATGTTAGCGGAATCTGGTTTGGATTAAATTCAGGGCCGTATTTAACAAGGACTTCCAAATTTAAAAGACGCCTTCCCATGAGCCAACAGTTCTACATGCCTTCTTTAAGGAACGGCCAAAGTTATTTAGCTGCTTTCTAGTTCATCTCAGTTATTACCCTCACCTCATTCAATCAGGCACAGTTTTCTCAAGTTCTGTAAACATGCAACAGAAGTCACCCAAGCATGTTTTCGGCAGTACTCTGCTGAGCCGAATATTACATTCCATCTCCTGCTTGCTAAAGTGACAAGAAATTCTTAAATAATCCTAATAATTAAATAAATCTACTGCTCATTTTGGAGCTCAACTGAAATCCAAAGCTGAAACAAGACTCTGCACTTTTCCTGCTGCGGAAAGCTCTGGTTCTTCTGGCTCAGTGTTTTAATACTTTTTTACTTCACATACAGGGACATGTTGGCAGTATTGATGCAGTCCTTTCTCTAACAAACTAATACATGCTGAGGATAAGCCTGATTTTCTAGTTATCTTCTCAGGTCTCCTAAAAAGAATCAGAGGCTGAAAAGTTTAAGCTGCTGATTTTAAGAAACCCTTTCACAATATTGCACTGCAGCAGTTCTGTGGGTAATGGGACTATGCCAATAATATGCTTTGTACATAGAACAATTCCAAATAGCTTAACAGGACAATTCCAATGAAGAACACATATGTGCAGATACAACTGTCCAAACAGTTATGTTGGGAATTCTATTAAATTTGAAACATGAAAGATTAGAATCTCACCAACACCTTGCACAATTTTTCATCCAATTTCTTCATGCATTGCCACAATTAGAATGAACATCACAAACACCAAATTATTATATGTGGATCTCAGCCTTTCCTATCTGCCATCATTCCACTCAATTTCTTTTTCACCTATATCCTCAATGTCTACTGCAAGTTCTTGTCAAAAAGGACAATGCACTACTGGGCATTTCACTTCAGCAGCAACTTTCTGAACTCAAAGGATTCCTCTGGAAAAATTGAAAATTGTCAGGCTAATTGTGGCTTCAGAGGCAGGTTTTAAAAACGAAACAATAAAAAATTTTCAATATTTATCAGAACAATTTTTCTCATCTGCTTTTTCACATTAAGTGAAAACAGTGCTGACCTGAATTTTCAGCCTAAACATATATTAAAAACCCTAACCAAGCAAAAAAGAAAACTGAATAAAACAGCACTAATGATGATGATCACTTAAATTTGTCACCTTTTCAATGTTAACAATTTTGTTAGTGAAAATGCTGATATAAAATGGCTAGTGGCATTCAGTTTTAAGGTCTCCTCATTAACTTGATAGCATTTCTTCTACTTGATGGCATGAAAACCTGATGACCATAGGGCAATGGAAAGCTTCATTAAATGCTTCTAATAGCAAGGCACTATTTATTGGAACTATTAAATCTAGAAGGAAATGTACTGTCGCTCTCTTAATTTGTAAGAACACCTAAAGGGAGAGAGAGTAAATGTTAATTTTCTATCGTGTTCCATTTTTGAAAGATGGATTTTTCTTACGAACCTCTGTCTGCTGACATACACACAGGTCTACAAGCACACTCTGTATACCAGGAGTACTCAGGATGCTGCAGATTTGTAGCAGAGTAAAAATGCACCAAAGGAGGTGATGTAAGTTCCAAAGGGCAGGAACCATAGAGACACCGAAAAATTTATTATCCCCATTTTATTAATAGGGAATTGGCTCAGGTGGCAAAGAAGGATACTACTATGTCTCATTTAAAGGTCATACAGGGCAGGCTCTGTGCAATATCTAAATGTCTCTTTTTTTACAACGTCTTCACAATTGTCATAGGGGGTTAAAGCAATTTATCCAGATAGAGTGACACCTCTGAGCAGCTAAGGCTGGTTATTTCCATGACAGCTGCCTAATCTTCTACAAAAGAGGCATTTGATACTAGTTCCTCAGATATTGCTTTACAGTGAATTTAAAAAATGTTTATTTATAGAAGAAAAAGAAAAGGCCTGGCAGTAAAAAAATGTAATTGGAAAATATACTGGCAAGAAATTTATCACCGTTCAATAGTCATGACCTATAAGAAGTTCTCAGAAGTCATGACTCATGGGTTCTCAAGAATCCATGGAGATGTTCTCAGCAACTCATGAAGTTTGGGCTGGAAAATACTAGGATAACAACTTGCAGAACTCCCATATTCCAAGAACAGTGTATGTATACACATTCAACAGTATCTTGAAAGTGTATGATCTTCTCTTAGTGTTCACAAAAGCCTTGTCTGAAATGTCTGTTAAAAAACTTTTGAGAAAAGCAGAACAGTCTGACTTTAATTAGTCTGTGTGTAAATTCAGGAAGTTTCAGACCTAAATTGCAACAGATTCTGCTCCCCCCTGACTGCAGCCTGCATACTCCAATCAAGGACTCTGATTCTTTGCCTCCCCCTTCCCTCTCTTAGCTCCAACAAGGCTTGGATTTCTCCTCTCTCCATATTGGTTTTCCATCACAAAATGCAATAGAAGGGATAACTTGGAAGGTGTTAGCTCAGTCTGTTGGTACTCACAATGGGGCTGCTGAACGCCACTTGAGACTGGTTGCTGTCGCGTCGACTGACGGACCTGTTCCTTGTGTGCCCCTGAAAACGTGCCCGGGCGCTCTGGCACCTCCTCAAAGGTCTCATGGTATTGTGCTCGTAAGTAGCTGGTTTCTCAAGATTCATGGGAGGAAGAGTGAAATGCTGAAGTTTTGCAAAGTCCTCATAGTCTAAATCCAACTCTTGCTGTGTTTTCAGTCGCCTGGCTGTAAAAGAAAAATGAAACCTTACCTCTGATTCTGGTTTTTTTCTTGTTTGGGAGGAATTCCTTGATCAGTTAAGAAACCTGAAACAAACTAAACCAAAGCCAAAACATCTCAAAAGCCAGCACCAGAAAAATTTCACTGTCCACTGCAGTTTCTGGCAACTGCCACTGTTATTGCAAGAAAATAAAAATGTGTTTTCAAAGTGACCAGTCACTTTTACTGGCTTCTGTTAGTATTTTGTCTCTTCAGCTGCTTTTTGCAGTTGGAACAGGAGAGTGAAATATGGTAATTCACAAATTTACTAATGTTTTTAGTCACAGAACACAAACATCTTTTTGGCAGCTACATGCCAGCTTAACAGGATCCTTTTCACTACATAGAGCATTAAAGTAACAACGAAGAAGGGGCCTGAGTCAACACCATAAATTCAGAGCACCGAGTGCCAAGATCCTTCAGATCCCAACTGCAGCCAGGATCCACTCCAGGAAAAGGGTACCTGTATTTTTCATATCACACAGAAGTGTACACTTACATATACACATAAATAATTACTTTTGGACCCACTGAATTTAAATACTAACTAATATCAGTTTGTGAGCTTATAAAAGGTTTTCTGGTGTTCATTTAGAAATGAGAAAGAAAATGTTCTTTTTGCATGCTCTTTGAATGCAGGACAAATCCTGGAGGTGCCTGCAGAGGGATCTGGAAAACCTTTCCCATCTGACTTCTGAATCATCTAAAACACCTTCGCTTTTGTGAATGTCTGTAACAGTAGTCCCTCATGAAATAGCGACTATTCCACAAAGCTCTACATTCAGTCAGAGGGCTCAGTATGTTTGAATATTAATATTAAAATTAATAACATTTAATTGCTCAGACAAAAAAAAGCAAGTATAAAAAACTCTCTCACCATTTTCCTGATGGGAAAACTCAATTCCATCCACAGTACAGCGTCGGAATACCATTTTGTTTTCTGTTAGTGTCCCAGTTTTGTCTGAGAAGATATACTGGATTTGTCCGAGGTCTTCAGTAATAGTGAGGGTACGGCACTGGATGGGCAAATCTGCTTCTTCATCATACAGGTCAATGTCATTGTGAATTAAGAAGACTTGGCCCAGTTTGACCAACTCAATTGACACATAAAGAGATATGGGGATTAAAATCTGAAAGAGAGTTTAAATTCTCAGTGAGGAGTGTGATAAATTTTGCTGCTTTCTACCAGCAACGTCCTGGCACAGGCATGCTAATGATTTCCAAAGAAACAGTTCTTCCTAGAGACATATTGTAGGACTGATGAATTATAGTTCAGGGGTGAAAAAAATCCTGCACACAATAGCAATGGAGAAACAGGGATAAGAAGTGGCAAACTTAAGACTAAATTCCTAGAGTACCAAGTTCAAAGGTGGGTCTTTCAGAGGATGCCCTTACAAAGCACATTTTCTGGACATAGGACCATGCTTGCTCTTACCCTTCTGAAACTGAAAGGATGGACTAGCACAGACTAACTCTTAGTTTCACAAGCTATTTCTTTGAGCACAACATTTCCCGCCCACAAGCTTCCTTGCCCTGAAATAATAATGAATTCTTGAGATGCACAAATATTCTGTTTCAGTAATGAAGAATAATCCCCCAAGGAATCTCTGAGCAGCTCTGAAAGTTATATCCAGATTTTGCTCATATTAAAGAAATTCTGTCCACTTAAATCTCAGCAGTGACATCAAGAAATCTGAAAAGTAAATGTAATTTTTTTTTCCTCACTCAATAAAATATTCTTTCCCAATTAGGCTGAATCACACTCAGATATACAAGTATCCTACTTCTAATTTAGCTTCTTTCCTAGACCAGATGAACCATATCTAGCTATTATTCCCCATTGGCAAATTGGCAATTTTTGTTTCACTGTTTTACTGAGATGTTAAGTGGCATTCTTATTTTGGAATTCTGGATGTAGGCAGAAAAAAAAAGCTGACATTTGGATGTAAATATCTTCTTTATTGCATCTGCTAGATATTCTGAGTTAAAGATATTATACGTGTTTCCTATCTATATCCTTATGGGGTTTCAATAGCAAGAAAAAAATCTGCAGTTAGGAAGAAAAAAAAAGAAAAAGAAACATTATTTCACACTTGGATGATTTGAAACACTCCTAGCAATATTTTCAAATAGGATTAAGAAGCTATTAGTTGGTATTAATTGTTCATTAGCAATTACACTCAATTTTGAGTAGCTTCTTCCTTGGAGGTAACAGAGAGGTTTTCGTCTTTTACCTGCAACAGGATTATCATTGTCAGGAACACGTAGAAACCAGTAAGAACCGGAGACACAAAATTGCCATTCCTATCTGGGACATCATAAGGTGGATGCTCCCAAAAGTTTCCTGTCCAAATGCCATGCCCTGTAAGAATGAGAAAGAAGATTGAAATCTGCTGAGCAGTGAAGCGAGTGACAAAGCTTGTGAAATGTGCAGATATGGACTGCTCTGGTAATAAAACAGAGAGAGCATTTCCAAAACAATACTCTCCAAGCAATGCTGCAAATCTTCTGGAGAATGCAAAGCTGCAGAGCTCTGTAGCACATGCACATAGTTGATATGCTAGTGAGAAATAAGTATTGAGGGATATTTTCATTCACCTCTGCTTCAGCAGGTGTTTCCCATGGCTCTTAGCTCTGCACAGATCTGTTTCTCTGATAGAAGACCCCATTTCTATCATCTACCCATAAAAATCCTCAGTGCTGAACACTCTTTCCTCTCACAGAAATAAACCTTAGAACCTTTTTATATAGACAAACTAAAATATTTCTTATTCTCCCTGACCATTCTTGATTTCAATCTGTCTTTGTTAAGAGTTGACAAACCCCCTAAATTCATCTGGGCAACTCTTCTTTACGTTCCTTCAATTAAATCATATCCCAAACTGCTTCTTCCTACGTGTTTTAAATACCAGTAGACATCATTGCACTGCTACAATAAAGCCTCTGTTCCAGGACTTAACAACATCCCATCACAATTGTTTTACCACTTTCCATTCCGTCCTTATTGAAATAAACTTTTGTCAAGGAGGTTACTAAATTTACAGCATCAGAAACTTCCCACAGAGCTAAGGCAAACAACTTGGTTTCCCTCGTTGTATCATTTGTCCAGAGGCCAAAACCCTCTATCAGTCCACTTCGCATAACCAGTTTCAATAAAACTTCCATTAGTACTGGTTAACCAAGCAGTTGTTTTGCAGCATCTACCTAATAAAATGTTGCCAAAAATATTCAAATTATTTCAGCAATGCTCTTTGTCTGCTTCAGACCACAGTCACATCTGAACAAGGACAACTCTGCTCTATAAGCCACTTACCCCGTTTTATCACTGTGTGCAGGAACAATCCTGATAAGTGATCCACCAGTGATACTTCTTCCTAGAACTCTACATTCAGGCTGCAAAGCAACAACTCATGGTAGAGCCTCTGGACATTTTGGATGGATGAAAGCTAATGGACTTTTTACTCTTTTACATGTTTCACTTAGATTATGAATTTTTTTTAACCCGAGCAGATAAATTATTTTTTAAATGCTGATTTTTTCATCTGAGAATTCTTTAAACCTTAAATTGAAGTACTTTATTACTCAAGGGCCCCTACACACCAGAAAAGGCAAGTCTCTAAATCCACATGACAGCAGCCAGGGAACAAGGAAGATAAAATCTCTCCCTCACACAGAGCTCAGTTGTCAAACTGAAATCCCATTTTGATGCCAAAAAGGCCCACTGCAACATGAAGCAGTAAAACTAAAGAAATGATCAAGTCAGTTCACTTGTTCATCTGTTTTGGATGGTCCTTACTTCCCATAGTATTACACTGATGACTGACTGGTGTTCCATATCACATACCTCCAGGGCAGGCACAGGAAAACTTGACTGTCGCTGAATCAGAGCAGTAGCACTAAGCAAGTTATCACTGAAACAAAATCCATTGAAAGAAAAAGGGGCTCATGGGAGCCCCTGTTATCTCTTTAAAGCATTGCTCCATTCAAAAGTCAGTAGACTTAAAATTTGGTCCTTTGCTCATAATTATGAGATCCTATTAATTCTGGCCTGCCTGGGACAGATTGCAATCAGAGCTGGAAGGCAAGCATATGCTTACAGGCAGTGAAGATGATCTTTTTGAGATTACGAATCCAGTAAACTCCAGTCAGTTAACACCAGTTACTAAATTCACATGTGCTCACCTGCAAGGACCCTAGAAATATACAGGCTATTCCAACATAAGTAATTATTCCATCTCACAGCCTGATGTAAAGGGGCTTTTGAGAAGGAAGGAAGCCATGGAGGATGTAAACTGAATGAATTAGTTATGAGCAGCTCATGGGTCCTAAATTGTGTGTCTCTGTTCAATATCACTCCCAAACATATTAGAGGAAGATGCTACTGCAATGAAAGTAAAGAAAAATCATTTTACTTTTGCTCTTATGCACAAGGAACAAACACCTCCTCAGGAAGCACTCAGGAAGGAAGGAAGGAAGATCTCAGCTGGCAAATATCAATTCCTACAATGCAGTCAGAACAGCTTTCTCTTGCTTTACATGTATGACACCATGGTGGGGATGAATCTTATCTGAAGCATTTATAGCCATGTTTTCTTCATCTGAATTGCTCAGATCTGCCATTTTAACTCATCTATTGGAAAGAGCAAGGAGCCTAAAGACCCCAAGAGCATTCAGCTGTAGATCTCACTCATGTCTATAACATCAATTTTAATCACCATTTAGGAAAAAGATTTTTGTCAGTGCTTCATACCTATAGCTCCAACAAGGCACATCACAAACAGGAGTCCCACACATAAGAAAATATCCATATTCATCCGTTGCTCTATCCTGCTGCGCTTGTAACGAGGACCGCTGTTATTTAGCATGGCCTTCGTTTCATGACCTTCAAAACACAAATGAATATCATCATGTTTATATAATATTTTGTATTTTGGTTTGGTTTTTTAAAAAAGTATTCTCTCCCAAAATTAGAGCAGGATGACTAATGTTGACATTCAGAACTTTTCTTGTCCATTGCTGTGGTGTTTCATAGACTACCTGCGCTGCCCGAGCGGACTCAGGCTAAGTTCCCAAACAAAGTTCGCTGGTCTGACCTCGAAACATCTCCCTGCCCTTCTGCTTAGGGCGAGAACCCTGAAAGATCCCAGAAGGCTTTTCCCCACAGATGTTAATTATGTCAATCCCTATATCCCCGCTGGTTCCTTTTCTCTCCTCCCCAGTTCTCCCTACTTTGGTAATATCCTAGAAAGTTCGTTGCTACTCAGTTCCTGGTTGGCTCCCTGTTCTTCCTCCCCGCCCTTCGCTGTTATTATTGGTTATTTGTACTTATCTCTGCCTCTGTACTGCCCCCTTCCCTTGTCCTGATTGGACTTCTTGAATGAATCCCCTCCCCATTTTCAGTTGTATAAAGCCCTTTGCACTGCCCTGTTCGGGGCTCTTCACTTCCTGTTTCCCCTTGCTCCCGAACCCCCGTCACCCTGGAATAAACCGTTCTTCCTACCCCGAAGAGCCCCTCTCATCTCTTNATCCTAGAAAGTTCGTTGCTACTCAGTTCCTGGTTGGCTCCCTGTTCTTCCTCCCCGCCCTTCGCTGTTATTATTGGTTATTTGTACTTATCTCTGCCTCTGTACTGCCCCCTTCCCTTGTCCTGATTGGACTTCTTGAATGAATCCCCTCCCCATTTTCAGTTGTATAAAGCCCTTTGCACTGCCCTGTTCGGGGCTCTTCACTTCCTGTTTCCCCTTGCTCCCGAACCCCCGTCACCCTGGAATAAACCGTTCTTCCTACCCCGAAGAGCCCCTCTCATCTCTTTTGCCTACTCCAGCGCCTTTATCGTCGGTGGGTGTAGCAAGCCCTACGTGAGTTATCGCTCACCCTCCTGCAACAGAAGCAGTTTCCAGCCACTCCCGACAGCGGCTAGGGAAGGCCACGTGCTCCTGACCACCAAGCTAGCCATCTGGGCGGCAGAGAGCGGCGTCAGTCCATCTTCCTATTTGACTGACTACATCAGAGTCTAAGTCTTGAAGTTCACCAAAGACTTCCATTATATCACAGGTTTCAGCTGCCATATACATTTTTCTGTTCCCAATGACAGCAGATTTAGTAGGATCATATGGTTTATATAAATTATCAAAAGCCAAATATCCATGAGAAGAAAAAGAAAATGAACAATAGTATTATATTTTTGCATTTTATAAACAAATTGTTTAGGTGCTGTACAGATTCTGGAAACCTACATTTGAATATTTTTCAGCAGCGATTTAAAAGCCGCTAGATATATTTTGTATATTAAATAAAATTCAACAAGTCAGTGAAAAACACTAATATTTAGCTTTTCACTATTTGGTTGTAAAGTGCTGACAAAACAGTAGGATGAGAAATAAAAAAACCCCCAATCCTTAAACTTAGTGAATTAGAATTGAGCTGCTATACTAACAGTGAAAAAAAGAGGAGTGCTGTAAGAAGTCAAGAAGCAGAAATTACTTTTCCAATTCTATTAACATTATCTAAACTGTGGCTCCACAACTGGGATATCTGGATACCATCTGTTGCTATATTGAATGGTATCTTTTATGTTTATTTCCACAGTCTTTTTCCCTGAAAATACAGATCCTGCAGACTTGTATTTAGTATTCATTTGTATGTGCATGATGTGTGTGACAAGGACTGTTTTCCAAGCTGCCTTTCAGCTTTCTCTAGAGAAGCAATTTAACCCAAAAGCTGGAAGTTAGGTGCAGTTCAATCACACCTGCTGGATTCATTCCAGGTTTACATCAGTGGTTATTAATTAAGAAGAGAGCTGGAGAGAAAATTACTCTCCAGCCTTATGTTCAGGACAGTCACTCAAGAGCTGGGGCTCCTGGCTTACTATTCCAATGAATATATAATTATTTACACAACCTGGAGCTGTGTCAGTGGGACCAGTTTATACTACCAGTGCACCTGCCTTTCCCAACTCACACGTAAGTACAAACCCTCTTGTTCCACTTAGGCAGGTATTCAGTGAAGCTTGTGAAGCAGGAGATGTATGTTCACTCCCATACAGGCAGAACTGGGAACAAACCCTAAGCCTTCCCTTTGGTGAAGAAATTCTCTAACCACCCGGCTACACTGAAGGGGAGGGCACTGCTGCTTGCATTTCTGTTCCTCCAGCAGTTGTGTGAATCTTGTTCCTCACTCTTCTTTTATGTCAGGCGTAATGGAATGCTTTGTATTGAAATCAAAACAAGCCAAAGCCCTCTAATCCCCACCAGGAAACCCTCGAGGAAGTGTTAATGAATTTATTCCAGGAAGAAATTGTGATGAGCTTCTTTCTAAGTATCAGTTCTACCACTCCTTTCCACTTCAGGCGACCATCAGGAAAACACTTCTGTAACCCAGTTATCACCTTGTAAGGAACACAAAATCAGAAATATGAGGAATAAACGGTTTTGTTCTCCTCTTATCCTCACACTTTCCTATGCTGTGAAACACAGCACCTCACCTACCACCCCAATTGTACCTTGTCTCTCTATTTCTGGATGCTGATGGGCTCATCTAAAACTTCTTTCTGGTACTTTAGTATATGAAAAGCATATAATTCTAACTGCTGTCCCAATCACAATGAGAAAACTACATTGGCTGTCACTCTGTAATGAGGATTTTGTGCTTTAGTGCTATTGCTTTGTGTAGAACAATTTGGACAGCCATGAAAAATATAACTATCCTCGGGTCAGATGAGAACTTCACAGACCAAGCAATCGCACTAAGTGATGGCTGTACTCCTCACAAAGGCTTCCATTAGAAAGAAGGTTTGAGGAGTAATAGAGTTATAAAAATGGAAAATGTGCCATCTTATTATGTGACTGATCTTGATTGTTAAGAAAAGGTCATAGACCATGATTAAAAGCCAGAATATAATCAATGTCAAAGAACCCTAGAAATTAGGCTGATACTGACTGAAGCCAGTCTAATTTTAGGAAAAAAAAATAAACTTTTATGCTGACATTAACAATAAGAACTCAGTTGGAAATGGATTAGAAGACTTACTCATATTAAAACCACCATGTCTTGCGAATAACTTTAAAACTGCAACCTTTGCTACTGGCAGTTTAAGCAACATAAACGGAGATCCACATTAGGATCTGTGCTGGTGGTCAAGGGAATATATTGGGAAATGTGAGCTAAACAGAAGAAAATTAGGAACTGGAACAGGAGAAGGGAAGATATATTACTCCAGTTATATCGGGAATGATCCCTACTGAGATTTTTATATAGTAGCTACTTCAAAAAAAAAAGGTTGCTGAATTTGGCTCCGGCTCTCCTCTGCCTGGTGGGCACCACCCTTGCATGTGCTGTTCACAGAGACACGCAGTGAAAGACCTGCAAAGGCAAAGCTACCTTGGAAACATATGGGAGTGACAGACATTTAGAGTCCAGTTGTGTAGTAGCGAAATAAACAGTCTGTTGTCAGATAAATTGTTCTGGGCTATGGACATTAATCTAAGCTAAATGACTCTTGTAAAGGTGTGACTTCTCTTTTCTTTTAGGTGGCTCAACCCTGATTGCCTTGCTGCTGATTAGACATAAAACAGTTAATATAACTCTACTGGAAAGATAATAATAGCTAATGGGATTAATTGTTGTGTTTGAATTGACTTTTATTTAATCTACAAATAAGAGGGTAGCTGATACACTCTATCTGATGCAGAAGAGGGCACAGCTGGCAAAGCCAGTGATAAATCATGCTCACTGAGTAAAAGCAGTGCTAACACTCCAAAGGCAAAAGATGCTGAGAAACAGATGAACTGACCCACTGCTGAACCTGGCACTGATGCATTTGATCTGGGCACCGACACCGTCTTTCTTTGTTCATGTTTCTCCTGCATGAAATTCATGGTTGCACAGACACGCTATGTCTATGCCAGCACAAACCTGTGCTGCTGCTGCCTTTTCTGTCACCTCCAGCTGCTGCCTCGCTGCCTCCTGCATGCTGGCACTGGCACAGATTGAATGGATGAATGAAATTCACGGATGACATTTTTTTTTTCTAATTAGATCTTCAGCTGCTCCAGTTTCTACCCTGAGGAGCCAGTGAGACCTCCCTTAGGGCAGCTATGTAGATTTTATGACAGATGGAATTAGTAGTATAGCCAGAGCTGAGGGTTAAATACACCTTAGCCATTTTTCACTTGTCTGGATATTTTCACAAGATAATTGACATGCACAAGGATACTGTAACTTGCCAAAGACCCAGAGCAAGACTTGCTGGCTTTGGAGATGGATGAGTAATACCTTTACTTAAAAAAAGGTTATATACTTTTTCTGTGCACTACCAGTTTCTAAAACAAAATGTCAAATTATGTTGCAATATTAGACTATACTTATTTCTTTAGGGATATTTACAGGGAAATTCTCAATTTACCTAAGTAAAAAGCATGTCTTACCTGCATATATAACAATTCCTACTGCGGCCTCAGTATTTCTGATTGTACATCCACGAAGCAAGAGGTTTTCAATGTTGAAACCTACTCGTTCATGGTTTGGCTGCTCTCTAGAAGAAATAAAATCATATAAAGAAATTAATTTTTCTGTTCTAATGGAGTGGTTAACAAAATTTTTGTGTGCATGTCTGTTTCAAGTTGAAATGAAGTAATTTTGAAGGCCTTATTTTGCTTTTATTTCCCTCAGTTTCAAGGAAGACTCCAGCAAAGTTACAGAGAAGTCCAAGTCTCTCTTTTAAAGACCACTTGCACAGTATGTGTCATGATGCCAGTACAAAGCAAGTTTGGCTTTCACTTGGAATCTTATCTGGCAGATTCAGTATATTATGTAAGAAAACAAGAACAATTTTGCAACTTCTTACGGACAAATTTTTTTTAGAAAGATGAGCAGAGGTTCAGATGAATACATCTACACCCTACAAGAGCCTCTGTCACTACGTCAGCTACCAAAGGTCTTTGTGAATCGCAGTTCAGTCAAGCAGTCTTCAGGCTGAGCTCTTCCTCATTCTCATCCTGGATGGAAGACTTTTCATCCTGGCTAAAGATGCCCCATCACATACCAGATCCTTCTGCTTGCAGAACAAACTGATGAAAACCATAAGGCCGGTGCTCCGTCAGGCAGGCAATTTGTTACTTGCCTCTGAAAATTAATGGCACACACCTACCCCTACCCACAGCTTTTATTTTACACTGGTAGGTTCCTTCTGAGATCTTTACCAAAGCTGAGAGCTTCTATTTCAGATACCTAGTCTGGTTTCGTTATGTAAACATCAGGGTGGGAAAAGATAATTTTTTCCTAGAATAATCATCTCTCTCTACTTTCTACTTGATATCTTGTGTTTCATTTGCCGGTAAACAGTCGTGTCTCTCAAATGAAGGGCAAGGCTAGGTGTTATACCAGGGCTAAGTACAGTCCTATGTTTAAGTGCAGCTGCACATGATTACATAACTTAAACTAGACAAGGGAAAAGTTGTAGGTGCCAAAAACCTACAGCTGGTGGAATTGTAAGAACATATTGCCAGAAGTCTGTTTTTCTTGGATTCTAAATTCAACTTTGGGGAGCTCATTTAATAGAAGCCTTCTTGCATCCCCTTGAACAGAATTTTCTATGATCAGGCATGTCAGATTGATGTCACGAAGTTATTTCTTATCATTTTTAGCAGAGAGTACTCCTGCTATTTTATAGCAAGGCACTAGAGCCTCAATAATTTATTAAGGGTTCTTGGAGAAAAAGGTAGCCTGCTCCAAGTAATTTGTGTTTACAAAATAACTCAAATCTCAGCAGACCAAAAATGGAAACTCCGCTAACACTTACCAAGTAATTTTCCCCAGCAAATTCTTTCTTCTATCCCTTAAGCAGGGAGAGAAAGGCAGCTAATTCCATGTTCCATCAAGCAGGTGAGATAATAGGCATTCACCAAAGAGATTTCTGTTACAGACTTTCAGTTGAGAGTTGAATATTTTGAAGCCAGTCCTGGGTCCTAAGGGTGTGTATTTGTGTGTGTTTTCTTGAAATGTATCTCCTACATTTCTATAATCTCAGTGCTCTTTGCTAATTGGAGGGATTGCTTCAATTTAGATTATACTCAGTGGTCCCTGAAGCCAACAACCACAGCCAGCAATCAATATAAACTTGACTTCTTTTTCCCATGTAAGATATTGCAGCAGAGGAGAAATGGCGTTGCTAATAGAGGCACCATTCCTACAGAGTACAACCTCAAAAACAGATTAGACACGGTCAGTGCTAATGGGAGAGAACCGTCTGGTTTACTCTGTCAGAGAGCTGGCCATTTGCAGCTCCTCCAGGTACAACACTCTCACTGCTTCTTGCAGAGCCATTAACTCCTAGTTTAGCTACTGGTATACTTAGCAAAGCTGGGGCATGGGTGAGGATGCTGGCACATTCATGCAGTTAAATTATTTGCATTATTTGTATGCATTTGGTCTGGGGCAGTAGGTATTTTGGAGAATTCTCTGCTGTGGTGTGGGAATCAGCATGGACTGATGACTGCTCTGAAGAGGGCCTTGGGAAAGGCTGCTCTGTATTGGAGGGTAAGAGAATTTTAAGACATGATCCATGACATAGAAATTGGCTTTATAATTCATAAATGGGATTAAATCTGCTGCATTTGCTGTTTCGCCTCTGCCAGAATTATTTAATGAAGAAAGACAAAAGAGAAAGCTACCCTACTTTCTTATACTAGTCTAATGCATTGGTTCAATAGTATTTTGCATGCATGTTTGCTTTTTCTACCTTTCTAGTAAGAAGAAAACTCTGGATTGTTTATTAGATCTTGGACACCTTTTCCCTGTGGCTGTAAATGTGAATAAATTAGACCCATGCAGCTGGATACCTTTAAACAATTGGAAGGATTAATCTGAAATCTAGCTTAGTCTAACCATCAGGTCAAATGTAAATAAGCTTATATCCAAATTTTGAAGAGAGCTGAAGCTTTGTGAAAATAGTTTGTATGAAACAACTGCAAATGCAATGCCAAGCCTTGGTTCTACCTTGCCACAAAACAGAGACCAAATCTACGTTTTATACTGACTTCTGAATCTGGGAATAGATAATAGTGACAACCATCGATTTCCTCAAAATATGTTACTTCCATCCAATTCCTCCAAGAGTAATAACAAAGTACAGATCCAAAATGTATTTATGGATAACAAGTACTTACATGTAACCTTTGAATTTATTGAGATCATTGTTTGGCATTTCACAGATGATGGTGTTTTGGAAAAATTCGGGTTCAAACACAGTATCCTGCAAGAGAAGACACACTGAGAATGAGTGTCAAATCCAATGAGTATTCAAAATGCTGAACACTAAGAGAAGCCTAATTTAGACCACCGGGGCTGGAGCACTTGCCCTAGAAGGAGAGACAAAGACATTTTAGCTCATTCAGCCTGAAGCAAAGCTTCAGAAGGGCTGAGTATTTCTGCCTCTTGGAATAACAACTGGTTAAATTAAATAAAGAAAATGCTGTGTATTGGACAAGACATCACAGATGTCAATTAGTGAAAACATGTCTTCATTTAAAGTGAATATAACAAAGAGAGTAGATTTGGTGTTGCTCTCTGCTATGAAGG
>VZTG01006540.1:0-65326 GCA_013397845.1 Melanocharis versteri
GGCGGGCAGGGGCCGGCGCGCCTGAGGGAGCGGAGCGGGACCGCCTGGTTCGGTCCGCTCTGGGCTTCGGCTTCGTGATGATCCTGAGCAATTCGTGCTAGACATGGGAAAAATAAGAGCGAAGGGCGAAGCGCTGAAGGTCCGAGGAGAGGGTGAAGAAGCCCGCGAGTCCGCCACCTGCGTGGCGGGGAGCTGGCGGCCCCCTGCCCCTCTGGAGGGGACGCTGGGCTGGAGGGCTGGTTAAGGTCGTGGAAGCGCCGCGCCTGTGATTCCTGCGTAGAAATAATAGCGTATGAATGAGAGTATAGGGATCACAGAATCGATTAGATTGGAAAAGACTTCTGAGATCATTGAGCCCAACTTGTGACCGAACACCACCGTGTAAACCAGACCATGGCACTGAGTGCCACGTCCAGTCTTTCCTTAAACACCTCCAGGGACAATGACTCCGCCACCTCCCCGAGCAGGGAATGGTGGCCCTTGTGCCCTGGGCAGCTGGCCTAGGTAGCGATGGTGTGAGGGCAGCGAGGGGCGCTGCTGTTGGATTCCCCTGTGGTGGGAAGGATGGGAGCACGATGGATGGTGGAGGTCATCTGGAGGCAGGGAGCGTGAAAGGAAAGGATGGCACTGAAGCCAAAACAGGCCGGGTAATGAGCCTGGCAGGGGTTTCAGAGTTTCCCTGTAACATAGACCTGGCAGAGCAGAGTTTCCCTGCACACGTCCACGGCCGTACATGTACTGAAGGCGATGAAGTGGTTGCGCTACAGAAGCGCTCGGGCTAAGTATGTGCTAAGAGGGATGAGCGAAGCGGTTGCTCGGAGCATCAGAAATAATGCAAGAATCTCCTCTCAAGATCAAGGAAGGAAAATCTTTGAATAGCCAGGGAAATGAAAGACTTGAAAGTGGCACTTTGAAAAGTGCCCTGGTTTTTTTTTATCAAATAGAAATGGCCAATCAAGATATATGGAGAGAGCATACAAAACCTCATTATACAGCTAAGCCTAATTTAAGGAAAATGTTTGAAAAATTCTTTTCATTTTTTCCCATGCTTTGACAAAATTTAGATTTCATTCTTTTGCTAATAGCTTATGTACAGCAAAGGCTATTGAATTAACCTGGAATTTCTTCGCTTGGAACCAATCTTTGTGAATACACTAAGCCAGGAAATACAGTTCGGGGAATGACTAAACTGAAATAGTGTGATCATATGTAATAAAAAAGGACATAATGATTTTGTATTTTAAGGTTTCAAAAGAGAAATAAAGTAAAAAATGCATGAAGATTTCAGGATATGTTGAGTCCGATCACTGCCTCCTACAAGAATGAGAATTTCATTATTTGGTCGTAATTTAGACCACTCCATGGTCTAAATTCTCCACTCTCCAATCAGGCTTGATTCTCCACTCTTACACCATTCAGACACCAATAAAACACAACTGATTGCTGAATTTACAAGATGGATTTGATGTAGGAGATTGCAATAACCAGGCCATCACCTGTGCCTGATTATCACTGATTTCTCAAGTCTGAGTTTGCACAAGTGTGTGATATGCACCACTTGGATTCCTGAGCCTGCTGTGATCAGGTGATGCCTCATGCTTATTGCATTGTGAAACTTAAATCTAGATTCTGTCTCTCTAGTTAATTATGTATTTCCAGTTGTTTTTCATTGGTATGTTGAAGAAGGCACATCTCACAAAGACCAAATGATGATTCAGTTCACTGCCACTAAGTCTCCCTTTGCAAAATATTATGGCATAAAGGACTTTTTTATATCAGCTAGAAATCACATTATCATCTATTGCACTGCAGGATATTGCGCTCAGATGTACTCAGCTTTTCCGTATGTTTGCTTATGTGGGAGAACAGGTGGGTGGAAAAGGATACATTTGTAGGAAAAAGAAGAAAATTCTCACCTGCAAAGTAGCTATTTTGAGATTCTATACTTAGGGTCACTCGTGCGATACAACAGCTCTTTTACTCAATGGGATGAGTCTTTGTAGATGAGTATGTGTGAGACCAAGAAGAGGGTCAAGAATACATGCAGCACTTAAGTGGAGACAACAGGCACTGGAAGGAGTCTGGCAGTCGCAGTGGGATGGAATTGCCTGTTTTCAGGCAGCTTTATCACTGTTTGCACTAGATCACATACTTCTGGGGTGAGACCAATACCATTCCCCCGACAAGGTAATGTAGATCTCTGGTCACATATACAGTCACTTACACTGGGCTTTGACTTCAGTGGCGCAGGGCCTTGTTTTGGTTTTGTAAGGGGTTCTTTTTGCAGTGAAAATGTAACGAATGTGATAGCTACATGCCTGTAAAACCACGCAAGCTGCAGCGAGGTTGCTCGGGGAGGTCGGCCCTGTGCTGCTGCTTTTGGTTGGCCTTGCCTGGTTTACCCTGCAATAAAAGTGCCGTGCCTTGATCCCCACGTCAGTTATAAAACAGGACAGCTAATACACGATTGCTGTGCCACAGCAAAACACGCCTCACCCGTCAGTCATTAGCCTGAATGTATTTGTCTAGGGAAGCTGACAGCAACAGCCTCATGCATCTGTTTGAGGGATTGCTCATGGCATACATGCATCCAAATCACACCAGACGACACTCCTTCTTGCTAAATCCAAGCATGATCCACTACAGGAATGAAATGGTAGAAAATATTTGTTTTTACAGAATACCTACTGGCTGACATTAGAAATAACTTTGTTTTAGATAAGATACAAAGAGTGTAAGCCATCAGCCAAAAGTCTGGAGTGTATAAACACGTGTGAAATTGTTAGTCTACGGGATTTGAGAAGGGATATGTTCTTTAAAAGATGAATCATTACAGTTCACCTGTTTCAAAAATTAGGCTAATACTTAATGTGAATTATTTTTCACCTTTCCAATGAGATGTGTTTGAAATGCAAAGTAGTGCAAGAAAATGTTGGGATGTTTCAAAATGCTTGAGGCTTAAATAATGACTTTGGACCAGCCTTTGTGAGTATGTCCATTCTCCCTAGTATTTCCCAAACCCGCTGGTCAAATCTGAATTAAAGGGATAGATATTTCCAGAATTACATGTTTTCGTAAGTGTCATGAAACTAGGCCTATGCAGTGAACAGCAACCTTACCTGTACTCCCTGTACAGCAAAAGCTGCAGTGTGAGCTCACCCTTCATTAGTCACAGGAGAATCCGCATGGATGAGAGTGGCTTTTTCCCCTCAGGGTGGAAAAAGCTTCAGTCAAAATTCACACTTCATTAGACACTGGATAATCGGAGCATGAGGCTCAAATCCATAGGCCTCATTAGTTCCCTTTCATTATTAAATTATTAACAGTTTCCCTGACAAAGCAGAACAAAGCAGCTGCCTTTGGACAGATATAGAAGAGTACAATTTATACTGCAGCTTATGGAGGACATTCAGATATTACATTTCTTAATAGCCTCAGTGCTGGCATTTGAACGATCCGTACATTTCCACGATCAGGGGAGGTAACTCAGGTTTCTAGGCTGATGCAGAAACTGCTGGAAATATCCAAAGGAATCACATATGGTCTCTTCTGAGGTCAAAGCTGTATTTAAGATTTGCAAATTATCCCAAGGGCAGCAAGAAGAGCTTCTGCCACAACTCCAAGAGTAAAAGACTGAAAGCAGGAAATGTGGTCTTGTTACTGAATGGGGCAAATGATCTAGCAATGGAAACAGATCAGGTTGTGGCACCCAGAGCCGCTGCTGCCTCAGGCATATCATCAAGGTCTCCCAGATCTCTGTGCTTAGAATTCATGGAGGAGAACTGCCAGCAATGGATGAGGATCAAGTCAGGCATTACATGGGAGAATTTGATCCATAAACATTCATGGGATCAACAGAGCTGTAACTAAACTGTTGAGGGAGCTGTCTGGTGTCACTGCAAGACTGTGCTTTTATCTTTGAAAGGCAGTGGAGACTGGAGTCTCCACAACCATTGGAGTGTTCTCAAATGACTCTTGGAAAAAAAGCCCAAAGGGAAACTGTTAGCTGATCAGCCTCACTGCAGTCCATGTGGAAATCCATGCCCTCTTGGAACACTTTTCTGAACACGGGAAGGAGAAGGTGATTGGGAACAGCCAGCATGCCTCACCAACCTGATTGCCCTCTGTAGTAAAACAACTGGATTTGTAGATGAGGAGAAGCAGAGGATATTATTTACCTTGACTTTTGCAATGCCTTTGACACCATCTACTGTCTTGTATCCAAATTAACATTGTGCCCTAGATAGATGGACAACCACAAGGGTAGAAAATTGGATGATATGACTCAGAGGCTAGCAGGTAAAGGGCTGTACTCTCTCTGGAGGCCAGTAAGACGTGGAATACTATAGGGATCTGTCCTGGGACCTGACCTGTTTAATGTCTGTAGAAATGCCTAGAGGAGGTGACAGAGTGCCCTTTCATCAAGTTTGTGGATGACAGCAAATTAGTGGGAGAGCCAATATGGTCAAGGGTAGAGCTGCCACTCAGAGGGACTCAGGCTGAAGGAATGGTATGACAAGAACCACATGAAATTCAACCAGGACAAACAGTATCTGGGACAGACTAACTCCGTGCAGGGTACGGGTCTGCAGAGAAGGGCCTGGGGTCCTGGGGGACAGCTGGGTGAGCCCGAGCCAGTGATGAAGGCTAGCAGCACCCTGGGCTGTGTCAGCAGGAGCACAGCCAGGAGAAGGGGGAAGCAGTTACCATCCTCTGCTTGGCACTCAGACTGCATCTGGAATACTGTGCTTTTCCACCACCACATAGTTGCTCTACAATGTGGCTGCAGACCTTTCCAAAAGGTCTCTCCTTCCTTCTCCTAGGAAGGAAGAGGGGCACAAACACCCACCCACATCCTGTACTGCGGGGAAGGAAACACAAAGCAAAGCCACGGGTGCTCCAGTGATGTGGAGGAAGAAGGTGTGTGCTTCCTGCAGTGGGTGGAGAGTAGTGTTTCCCACTGGTGCCAAGGACAATTAGAGAGTTGCTGCCCGCTGTGAAGGAAGTGCACCTCGTGTCCCTTAACTCCTCCTCTGCTTTTCAGTCAAAGCAGCTAATCCCACCTGGTGACACAAGTAGCAGAGACAGTGATACAGGGGACCCTTGGGCTCTTGGAAAACTGGGATGGGGCCCAAACTGGCTTAGCCAGGGAAGGAGGACAAAAATACCAGGCTGAGACCCATCATGCAGCCTCTCTGGGTCCTGACTAGCACGGAAGCTGTGCAGAAACTTTGCCCTTCCTATGATACCTTTGTCCCACATCTCGTTCTGGTGAGCTGATGACACAGTTCAAAAGCTCCTGTTTCACTCAGAAAGGAACAGGACATTAAAAGAACATCAGGCATAGAAATGATGAATGAAGTAAGGTATGACATGGACTCCTAATGCCTTAGTCTGCAAGGATAAAAATGTGTCAATCTGGAAGGGAAGGTAGAGGCACAAAGTCTGTAGACATGCCATTAGTGTTTTAAGTGATAAACTAATTAAACATAGTAAAGTTAGGAGTGGTTCTGAGGCTGGTGACCTGCATTCCTTTTCTCTTATGGTTTTGGGCTTGGCCCAAGTTATTTAGGGATTCCTAGTAACTCTTCTAGAAGAGCCAGGACAGGAAAAAGTGAGTCAGTTGTAGAAAAAAAATCCCTTAGTGCCATGCCAACATGTTCCTTTATAGTAGTCGGGAGCCTAACTCAGGAGTACTCTCTGTCTTTCTGTGTTCTGGGAAAGGTTGGGAGGCCTTTGTGTGGGACAAAGTGCCAGGTTTCCTTGTGCAGGTGCCACGCTGGCAAGGGAAGACTTTGTCTGAACTGGATTCCCAAAACTCCCAATCACCTTGCCAGGGTAGAATAATAAAGAAAGCAGCATTGACCTAGGAGGAAGAAGGGGAGGTAGGGTTTAGAAGAATTGTCCTTCTGAAGAACAAATCTGTGGTGAGAGGCTCTCTGTAAATGAATGGCAGAAAGAATTCTTTCAAATTCTCTATGAAGTATTGGGGCTTGAATACACTGAATGGTAGAAAGTGTAGAAAATCAGCCATATGTGCGCTGCTACAGGGAAAAAGCATGCAATTATTGCATTAAAATCAAAATTAGAATTCTGATCATGTGACAGATTACTTAACCCCAGTTGTGTGCTACTGAAGCATAAGTGCTAATGGCTAGGATATGACCTATATTCCACCCTGCCACTTTAATGGATGAAACAGGACCATCATGTACTAAAAAGCAAATATTTAAAAGCTTTTTGCAGTATTATAATTGTTGCTTACTTTCAGCTATGTTCAAACACACATTACCTAAGGAAGAGTCCTTAGTAGTACATACCCTTGATTTAAACTTAATTGCATCCAGTGCATAGTAGGAAATAAGATGTGATGTGGAGATTTGTAGCTGAAGACCTGTATGACTATGTAATGCCATGGATTTAAAAATAAGCAATTTCTTGGAAGGAAAGCTTGAGAATTGCACCTTTGGGGGCAATTGTAGTCATGGGACAGCAGTAATCATGTTTTACACGGCAAAGTGTGTTTCTTTGGAATAACTGATGTTCATCTAAAAGAATAGTGTTGCCATTTTCACAAGTACAACATTTTCATTTTGAAATGAAACATTTCAAAAATTCACGTCAACAAAGGAATTGGGGTTAGGGGGTTTTGTTTGATTTTTTTTTTTTTTTAATTCTGATGAATGCCATACAAAATACTTACACATCTGCTCTCAGCACTCAACAAATGCAGTCAAAGTGACCTCTGCCAGTGCAGTAAAGGCCAGTGGTTAAAGCTCGGTGGTTAAACTCACACCCTGGAATGAAGACTGAAGGGCAGAGCAGCTTTCCAGGTTTAGCAGATTGAAGCTCCACATTCCCAAGAATTCACAGCTCCAGCCTTGGCCTGGGCTTTGCTACCAGTGCTGCAGAAATTGTATCCACCTACACCTCAACTTCACTTTGGCCTATGCCTTAGAGCTCAGTAAGCAGTCCTTCTATTTTCCTTGTGGTTTTTCTACTTTTGCTCAGTGTTTCTTTTTCTTCTTAGTCTTCCTTTTCTTTAGGTGGCCTGAGAAGAATGGTGTGTGTTTAATTTATCAGCTTTCTGATTGAAAAGTTTCTGGCAAATGTTTAGAACTTCTCAATTCAGGCTGGAAATAAAGAAAAAAAAAGCAGTTTTCTTATAATAACTTTGCTTCTGACACTGTGTAGGTGCACAAATTGAGGTCTCTGGGAGAGATAAGCAAAGAGCCATTTTCACTGAGAAAAAAGGAAAGGAAAGGAATAGAAATGAGACTTCAGAAACTTCTTGTTTGTAAGAGCTGTCACGTAATGTAGTGGTTAGAACCACAACACAAAATAACCATGCTCGTACAATGCATGATTATTTGAACAACTAGGAGATTTACTATGTTTTAGACAATTTTCATGCTGTTAAAGTCAGCTTGGGTATGTTCTTTAACATTCTTCCCATTTTACAAAGAGAAACAATATTGGAGCCACATTTTTTTAAATATTCAGGTTTAGCTCCAAATGAAAAGCAACCCCAAACATAATTAAATGCAGAACTTTAAATTCCATTTCCATGTTTAAACAATGGCATTCTCTTGCTCAGTCGCTGGTAAGTAACATTTGTTGTCCATTTACAACTAGGGTATTAAAAAAAGAAATAGGATGTCATGATTCCTAATTAGAACATTCGTGTGGAAGGGTTGCCAGTCTTCAAGATAAATGCATGTATTTCTCTGTGTTCTCACAGTAACTGTTTTATAGCTGAATTGGATTTGTCGCTGACATCTCTGAAACTGTGTCAGTGTTTTCTTGAAGTCCTACCCAGCCCTTTCCTGCCAACATCCAACTGAGAATATAAGGGACCAGATTCTTTGAGGACTGAAACTGAGCAAGTTATGTCATGAAGCCACTCTTGTGCTTGTTCTCTGTTCCAGAGAAAGACCAGGATTAGTTTTTCTTTAGACCCACAACAGGAAAGTGTCTGCTGTTTCAACTCCCTCCACCAGACTAGAAACCTAAGGAGAAAAAAACCCAGGGTTAATATTTTTTCTGTCTGTTTGATGACTGCCTGTGAAGCAGAATTTGTCCCATGGCACTATGATCACATTCATTGTAGGACTATTTTAGAAAATTATCAAGACTATTTATTTAATACTCCTGTAATATATAAATGAGTCTGTATTACTCATAGTGAACATATGCTTTGCTGTATTTTACTCTCATGTCAATGCAACCCCATTATTATAAATCAAACGGAGGATTTGACAGACTACTTCATTCATGTCTTGCTCACTGCTCCCACTGTTCCCTGAAAAACACACAATGGGCCATTTGTAAAAGGAACGAACTCCAGCAGCTGATTTTACTTTGTTTAACAGCTGAGTGCATCTTGGTGTAACCCCAAAGATGTTTTAGCTTATTTGTTTTGACTAACAAACTTGCTAGCTAGCTCATGTAATATTTGTGAAATTATAGCAGATTGTTAGAAATGCATTTAGAACAGTTATAAGTCACTGATATTTAAACTCTTCAAAGGGCACTGTGCAATATTATCAGCAAGAACTAAATATTCTACTTGAGAAATAAGAGGCACATTTCTTATCTGTTGTTTCAACGAAAAAAAGGGTGGGGACATTTCTCAAGCAATCACCCATTCAAAATGTTTCCAGATCGAATCACACCTTTCACACTCAAGAGTATAAATGACTGCAGTGAAGTATATTTCATAATGGAACAAAACAAAACATATTTCATAATGGAACAAAAAGCTACTTAAACGTAAGTTTTTGTGACCAGCAATACATTTGGTCATCGTATCTTTCACATTGATAAAATATGATTGAGGCAGAGCTTGGAGAAGCTTTCTTAAAGACACAATTTTCTTAACATTTGTTTTAAATTACTCATTGCATTTTTTAGGTTTTTTTACTGCTTGTTCTAAAATTACTGATCTGTTTGTTTTATCACGTCTCAAGGAAACGCAAGCATGTACATGTAATAAAACTGTTATGATACTTGTTTGTGCACTTCGCATGCTAGCTGAGTAGGCAAGCAATTATGCTAATCTAGCTGCTAAATGTATTTATTACTTATGCTGGAGTTACAGCCACACCTGTCTGCTCTATCTCACACCAGGGCAGGGGAGCTCGGGAACAACAGTGCTTCTTCAATCCATGGAAAGCTTTGTAAGAATGTTTGTGTGTGGCCGACTCTTTCCACTCCAAACATCCCACTCCTCAAATATTTGATAGTAAGGGTATTTGATCCACAGATCATTGGGAAGGACTCGCTGCCGAGTCGTAGGCAGCATTTTGAAATCTCTGTGACTGCTTTCCAGTCTTTGGTAGATACAGGGGCTTGTTCTAAAGGAGTCAGAGAAATGCAACTGAAAAGAAATTCAGTCATGTCATGTCTTCCATGGTAGTATGAGAAATTCCACTGATCTGCCCTTGCTAAAAGGGTCTTGCAGTAGTAAGAGACGAAGGATCTGCAAAGCATTAGGAATCATCTGGCCAAGGAGGGCAAAAATTTTTGGCTTTTTCTCTTCTCTTCACATTCCCCCTGTGGGTCACCTGTTCATATGGCCTTAGCTCTCTTCTGAGGAAACCCGGTGAGGGTTTGGAGGTGTTGGGATGCAGAAAAAGAGCAAAGCTTAGGAGAGGTGCTATACTGTATTTCCCAGGAGATGCTAAATTGATATTTTGTCTGGAAGTTGGAAGAGGCAGGGTCAAGCATTGGGTCTGCAGACATCTTCCCTCATAAGCACCTTGGAGGTATAGCCGAATCCTAACGCCCAGTTTTGCCAGGACTAGATTCCACATAAATCTTAGTACTTAGTGTTGAGCACTGGTGGCTCTGCGCTCTAAGCCTTACTCACATCTCTGGAACAATTACTCTGAAGCCTTTGGGGTCCCAGCCAATAGAAAACAGTAGGCACAAGGATTTAGGTGGAATTTAGGCCAGCAGAGTCTGGGAGTAAGATCAATATTTAGATTAATTGAAGGTGTTATTCACCCTTCTCTCCCCCTCATTTTGGATAGCTAGCAATCAGCCTTTTCTTTCTTTTAGAGGTCTGAATATTTATGCAACCAGGAATAAATCTATCCTGACCTCCTCTAGGCTTTCCACAATCAGTCCTTCCAACTACACTCTGGAGTTGAATCACATACCTTCTAGCAGCGATGTTCAGAACACAACTGAGTGACTGTCAGCTGGCCAAGCTTGCACATGCTTTGGAGTGCATCTCTGGTTTCCTAGGGAACCTCGCCTGTGTCCTCCTGTGGTGTTCAGAGGCACCCAGGAGACGTTTCATTACTGCCACTGTTCGTGGTTTTGTACATCCCTAAGTAATCAGCACATGAAAGGTGCATTTGCATTTTTTATTCTTAAATTTCTAAAGCAGTAAGATGAATTGCTGGCCATACAAAGCTGTTGTACTTCTAGCTGTAAAACTCAAGAGCCTTGCCTAGAAGTTTGAAGTTGAAGCTCTACCTTATTCATCTCACCTACAGTGCCAGTATGGGCTAATGACCGGCTCTGACTGGCAGGCCACTGTTCATCCAAGCATCTACCTGTGGCTTTGTTCTGATTTATTTATCTCCTATTGTTCAGAACCAGTTATTCTTCAAAGATCCAAATCTGTCTCACAGCCCTTATATCCAGTGTCATCCTGCAACCATTAACAGCTTACCTCTTACCTTGCACAGTAGGCGAGCAGGCTGAACTTTCTCCAGGGAGTCTTTAAAGTATACACAGTATCTTTGCTCAAGAATAGGCTATTTATTTCTTAAAAGAAGAGTGTGTGTGTGTGTAAGCACTGGATATTGAGGATATTGGCTGAAATCTTTTCGGTGAGCTTTTCTTTCAAAACAGAAAATACTCCATAGAGAGCAAATACTTCAGAGGAAAGCAAAGGTGTAATTAGAAGATTTTCAGTCAGTCTTCATATGCGCTCACTCGTCTATCTCTAGAGACTCTGAGACCCCTGTCACAGATGTAGGCTTGATATGCGCCTTATCTTCTCTTCTTTACATATACTGGTCACAGATGTCTGAATGCTACATTTTCCATGGCAGGCTGAGGATTTGATGCTTTCCCCTAGAGGAGAGATAAGAGCCAGAACATGTGTAGGCAGCATTACGTTTTCATTTGTAATCAGTGATGTGTAAAGTTTGTAAAAGTTTGTTGACACTCATATGATATATTCTATCTCCATTAGAGGGCTAGTGGACAGAGTTACGTGGTCAGATACCATTTTGTTTGAAAAGAACTTCTCTCCTTTTACCAGTCCAGAAACATTCTCCATCACTTCTGTCTCATGTAAGGAAATACACAGCCTTATCGTTTTTGAGTCTTATTACTCTTTCTTATCATTCATATTTAATGTATTTCTACCTTCTACATTGTAGCCATTTACATTTTATTGATTCTTGGATGCAGTTTACAAGTCAGTGATTTATTATCTTTCACTTCTCTTTGTGCTGACAGGGAACATTGCTATTTTGCTAATTCTGGTGTAGCGTGAGGTAAATATATTTGTGTCCAAACCCCGTGAAAATGTACAGTACGCATTTAAGCTGTGCTAATTGTTATTACACAGATTTTTAGAAGAGGAGAGAAGCAAATTCATGGTTAAGGGTGACATCCCATTTTCTGTTCGTGAAACTCGGTATTGAAGCACATGCAATTCATTCATTATCTGTCACTGTTTAAGGGGCGGTGCAATGTCTGTCACAAGAGAGGACATGAAACATTCAGGCCAGAGCTTTTAAACTGAGGTGCCAGAAGGTGGGTATCCAGGACTTTTGAGTTAAGGATGGATTTAAGAGCCTCTAAATTGAAAAATGGAATGTGTGGATAAAAATAAAAAATTTTACAGACACTGCTGAAAAGTGAGATGGAGTATCTCGTGCACAGGGTGAGGTCTGGGGCAGCACTATGGTGTGTATCACTTCCCAAGAGCAGCAGCATGAATAAAACCAGGGGACACACACAACAAAGGGAGGTCTGATGTGGGCGATTTGCCACTCCTTCCACACCAGGCATTTCCAGAGTAAGGATCAGATCCCCTGATCTGATCTGTACAGTGTGGTTTGTCCTGCCCTTTGCTCCTCTCTACTTTGTAAATTATTTTTTGTGAGGAACAGAATAGGGAAAATAGGCCGTGGTAGTTCAGCTGTGTTGACAATAAACCAGTCCCTTTTCTCTGGCACACCTGACAACAAAGGTGGTGAGCTGTTGAAAACCTCACAGATTATTGCTGGAGGACCGAGTTCATGATGAAATGGTTTGGCAAAAATAACACCTGGCAAAAGTGAGTTATTTGCTTAGGAAAAATAGTCATTTCCACTCCTCATGGAACATGTGTGCCTGCTGTTTCCTGATTTGCCCAGGGAGGCTCTAGATGGGTTCCTCTCACACATCACAAATCAGCATTTTCTAGGAAGTTTCTCATTTCTGTCTGGCTGGGATGTTGTTACAGTGTGGTTTTCGCCCATACTGGACCTTGCCTATTGCAAGTCAGAGACCTGTTGCTTCACAGCTAAATTGCTGCAACTCTCTCGTCTTTGGGCTACATCAACAGTCAGTGCAGGAGCTGTATGCAGCTGCTCTCCTACTAAACAAGGTATTTTACCAGGAGCAGCAATTTTACAAGATCATCTGCTGGTTTTGATGTGAACAGCTTGCATAGGATTTACTGCATCCCCTTTCTGCTGTCAAAGAAGCGGATAGAGCACAGATTGCAGATCAGGATAATGAAAGGACACTTTCTGTGAGGAGCTCTCAGTTTTGGCATTTGCTTGAGGCTGTTTGGGGGCTGTGGGGAGGGGGGTGTTAATGATCAGGACAGGCTGTGAGTCTCCTCTGTTTTTCGAGGATTTCAGAAAGGATTGGGCTAGACCTGACAGCATCCCCAAATCTGTTGTGTTTGTAAAGATTTTTAAAAATATGACTGAAACACAATCCTGCAATCTCCAGCTGCTCGTTAGAAACACTGGCATGGCTCTCACCAGGGTTTTACACCTCGTCCCCACTACACTGAGCTTACAGGAGGCTCCTCAGGTGCTCTACCCAGAACCACGTCACAGCACTTGCCTGTTCCTCAATCTCTCTCACACACTGCTTGATTGTAGGCTCTCTCTGTCTTTCCAGTAAAAGAATTGGGACTTTGTGTAGAAATCGTGTGTCCCAGCCCCACAGCTGCCCTCCTTGTGCTGTACAGCAGCTTAAGCAAGCTCCTGCCCTGAGCCCCAGAGCCGCAAGCGCTTGAGGGTTCCCATCTCACCTTTTCAGCCACCAGGGAAAGAGGAAACAGGCAGGTTTTCTGACTATTCCTAAACAAAATGAGCATGCTTGCCCGGGTGGTGTTTCCTACTGCCATGATCAGGGACAGAATATGAGTCTGGTCAAGAAATTTATTGTGTTCTTAGGTCTTACATCTGGCAAAAGAAATAGACTGCTCTAGGAAAAAAAAAACAAACCCTGCATAATGCCAATAAGCAACTCTATATATTTCCTTGCTTAAATTTCGTCACTACTTTGTGGTGTTCTTTGGGCTTAAGTCTAATGTTCCCTGAGTACACAAGATCCTCCTCTCTCACTCCTCCCCTCAGAGCTCTTCTCATCCCTTTCTCAGCTGGCTCAGCAGCTAAAGCAAATCGCTCTACTCTTCCTCTTTCTTGTCAAGTTCCCCTGTGTCTGTAAATCTCCTGAAGTCTCTCAAGCTTTGCTGTATTTAAGATCCCAGGTTAATACCTAATCTCTTTGTCCTGCTTCTAGTGGAAGTCCCTTCTTCCAGACATTCTCCCTGAAAACAAACTTTGGAGGACTAGTTTTCCCAAGCCTCACTGTGCCATCATCCAGCCTGAGGACTAGATCAAAGGAAAAGAAAGCTGTGGATGGATGAATTATCACTTTACCTGACCTGGAAATCTTAAAATGTATTGTCAGTGCTGAATTCATAATGAGTGGATAAAGAAGAGAAAAGAGGGGGGTTGATGAGTTGTCTGGAGCACTCATTGAGAAGGAACAAACAGAACTCACTAGAAGCTGGAGTATGTATGGATCATATGCAATTATTTTAAAAAAAAAAAAAAAAAAGTACATCCTGGTGCAGTAACCTAAAGAACTTGCCCAAATCCTGCTATTGATTTCTTGCTTTGAACTGGCAGCTGTTAAAAGTCAATATTGGTCTAATTCTAGAAAGAGAAAGAGTCTTTTGGTCATTTAACAACACACAGTTAAATCCAATACATTGAGCTATAAACACTTTCAATAGGTCTGTTTGTTGGGATCCTCTTGAACAGCATGAAAAATGTAGATTTTTCAGATAAATAAGGAAAAAAATAGAAGATTCCTTAGGGCATCTCAAGATGGGAGGAAAAAACAAAAGAAGAAAATAAATTCAAGTCACTGCTTTGTTGCTGAATGAGGCCACACTTCATCCTGTGTGTGGATAAAAGACAAGACAATTTCCCACTTCCCATTTCTGTTCTGTATTGCCAGGTTAATTGTTGTCATTGTATTCCCCACAAGAGAAGCTTCATCAGTGGTGCCAAATAAACCAGATTAGTGTTCAGGGGCATTTGCTGGAAGCAATGCCAAATCCATTCTTGATCCTAATTATATGAAATATGCTCCAATAATTTTCCGCAAGGTGAGTAAAAATAATGCCAGAACTGCCGCTTTCACTGAAGCTCAATTAGGAGGTATTCACTAATCCCAAGGCATATCATAGCTGCTTCTGTGCAATTATATTCTCCATTTTATAAACCGATGTTTACCTAGAGAAGATGAATATCCTAATTCCTGGCACCAATACAAGAGTGATATCGGGAGAGAGAGAAAAACACAGAGAAGGCCTGGCCCATATCCCAACATTAGGCAAACCGACCTTTGGTTTCAATCTCCACAGGCAAGCTGTTGCATCTCTGCAGTTTCAAGCGGTACACACAGGAGATACACTCTCCAGTGCACTGCTCATTCCCAAATCTAAAAGAAGAAGTCAAAAGCCACTTCATTTTGAAAATAAAATCAGATTAAATAAATTATCCTTTGTTAGTCACGGAACATTCCCCTCAGTGTACAATGCCTTGTTCTGCAATGAATTTCAGATTTCCATGATGACTGGCTTGCACCAGCTGACTAAGAAAGAGTTATGTGTCAAAAACAGATAGTCACTTCAGACAATTGCAAATTCAGACTTTTGTTCTAACTATGGGAAATTCGTTGTAAAACTGAGAAGCATTCTGCTCGCATATAAGTACAAAGAAATATGCTTTGATTGCATTTAAAAAAAAATCCTTTACAGCTAGAGTTAAAAGAGGATGGGCAAACATGTTTACTGAAAAAATATAAAACCAAATTATATTCATAGTCTGTAGTTGGTTTATGTAATAGTATCATCTTTCAGGATTCTCAAAGCACAAAACATCTTTATTTTGTATTTATCAAAAAACCCCGTCTTTCTCAATTTGGAGGATTTTACTCATATGTAACCTACCTGTTTTCCTTTATGCCTTTACTTTTGTGGCAAGTCTCACAAACAACAAAGCTAATATTAGAGAAACAGATGTTAAGTTTCATTACCCTCTTGCCATTTTTGAAGTTTGTCCTACCTCTAAAACTGCTGGGGAGACTCTGTATATTGATTGTCTGATACAGAATCATAGAATCATAGAATCATAGAATCATAGAATATCTCAAGTTGGATGGGATCCATAGGGATCATAGAGTCCCTGTTCCTCACAGTACTACCTAAAACTAAACTGTATGACTGAGAGCATCGTCCAGACCCTCTCTGAATTACATGAACGTACATGCATACATGGCAGGTTTGGTGCCCTGGGAAGCTCGTTCCTGTGACAGACCACCCTCTGAGTGAAGAACCTTTTCTTGATGTTCCAGATGCACCTTCATACCGCACATTTTCTAGCCCAAGCTCTGACTAATTTGTGGGATCATATAATTGTTAGTGTCCCACGGAGTGAAACCTGACATTTAAAGAAAACGACAAAATTTTTAAGGTGAGTTAGTGACTTCAGGGTTGATGAATTTGTAAACTCATGACATACTCTGCCCTGCTGTCAGAAGTGATCTCTTAACTTCAGCTGATAGTTGCAACAGTATCTCCATAGCTCCATCCTCCCCAGTGGGATAAAGTATGTTGGGATTAAGGAAAAAGAAGATATGCATCTTTCTTCTCAGTACATACACTGAATTCTGATTATACCCCCGCAGCCCTCTTACAGGATTTAGCTAAGCAGAGGAAGCACAATAACTCACACCTATTCAAGCTCAAGTTCTCGGGCAGCCTATTGTTTTCCTCTTGGCAAAAATTCAAAAGAGATTTCATTAGTGATTGCTGATCAGGAATAGGGACAGGAAATTGTGTATCTACTTGGAGGCTGATCCCTAAAATCTAAGATGACAGGCAAGCCCTTATGCATACACTGTGAGGTTCCCAGCTGCGGTGTCTCCTGATACTCAAAACGGGAAGACTTTTTGGATTGCTGCTGCTGCTGGATGGCATAATGGGTTTTGTTCCGTTGACTACATTATCTCCAGATACAAACTAGTACCCTTTTTTCCAGGGGCACTGGAAACTTGCCAGCAATTCGGCAATGTTAATGAGGTGATAAAAGAGGGTTTAAAAGATCTCCTGGGTGAAGTCGGAAGGAGATGCACAAGAAAGCTAAGGAATGAGGGTACCCCTTGAACTGCCTGTTTGCCTTTCCTGCCACAGGGACTTCTGAAGCGGGACACAATTAGATGGAGGGAAGCTGCATTTCAGAAAAGGCCTGGGGTTTGGGGAGCTCTCTTGTTTGTTTGCTTTTAATGAGCGGTTTTAGGATGCTGTGTAAAAGCTAGCTGTGTTGCTGAATTTCCTCAGGTTTTCTTGGAAAATGCTAACTGAAACATGGGAGATTGGGGATATTTATAATCTCTAGGCTGAGTCTGAGGAATCAATACTAGAACTTGAGGGAAATGCAGGTTTCAGGGAGGAAGCTGGCAGAGCGAGTGTTTGGAGGGGAGGCTATATGATCAACAGGTTGTACCTCACTTCTGTTCAGGGGATTGCAACACCTGGGAATTCGCTGCTAGGACTCCTGAGTTATAGTAGCCCAGTGCATCTCCAGGGCAGGTATGTTCCCAGACCCTGTTTTGATGTATGGGTACAAGACATCAGCATACAGAAACAGGCCAATGGAAACGTAACCTTGGAAACAGGTCCATGGCAATCCAGCAGTAAGCCTCCACCAGGGTGGCATTTGTTGAGAAATATTCACCATGGGTTACATACTCTGTTTAGTGGGTTACTGATGGTAAAGCCGTTCCTGGAATCTGAAGAACATACATGCATAAAAAGCAGTATCAGTATGCTGCGCGATGATATTGATGGAGCTGGCCCACCAGCATGGTTGAGTGCCTCTGTGAACTGTGTGAAGAAATTTGCCTGCACTGAGGAGTTTCCTGGAGGCTATGCAGGAGTCAGGGCACGGAAACGTATGCAGGCATGAGACAAAGCATTTGCAGTAAGCACATTCTCCATCGGAAAAAACGCAGGTGATTAATGGAGCTGTAAAGCGACTGGGGATGAGGAGACTTGTCTCTTTCTAGTGCCAGGAACAAACATTTTCTACTGCTGAGATGGGGTGTATATGTCAATTAATTACCATTTTTTCAATTAATTGTTCCTGTGATACACCTCTCCCTAAAGAAATTATTGAGCAATACAAGCAGAACTCAAACTAAATCTGTCACAGCTGAGAGGGTAACTGACTGCATTTGCAATTCCTGCTTCCCAGATGTCCCACATTTCTTCAGGTAATGTGCAGAAGCACAAAAAGGGTAATTCAAGGTAGATATCTCTGCTCCCAGGTCTCATTGACTGACACTCAGCTTTCTTCTTATTTTGTCAAATTTGCTCTGTGTGATGCTGATGGTTTTGTTAGCCAGCAGTCTCAGCGGATCTTGGAAAAACCCAAATGTTTGCATGGGCTGTGCATTTGCAGTGTGATAG
This sequence comes from Melanocharis versteri, assembly GCA_013397845.1. Taxonomy (NCBI): domain Eukaryota; kingdom Metazoa; phylum Chordata; class Aves; order Passeriformes; family Melanocharitidae; genus Melanocharis; species Melanocharis versteri. The sequence goes on from VZTG01006540.1 coordinate 18,017, forward strand.
GAATGAATGGAGGCTTTCTTTACAGAGTCTTCAGTGGCCACTGGTGGTGATTGAAACACTCCTAATGAGCAGCTCCTGCAGGCCCGTTGGAGAAATGGCCTGCCAAGACAAAGCCCCTTTATCGTGAATTGCATCTTGGATGTTCTGTCACAGAAACGCAATTTTAATAATTTCTGTAAAGACGCTTTCTCCCTTGTATTTTTTGAGCTACAAATGCACCCTGTGGGTCAAAAACATGCTCTCTTATTGTGTCATGTCCACATATTCTCAGCACCTCAATTTAGCTGGTTGAGGGAGGTGTTTGTCCTGCTCTGCTCTGCAGTGGTGTGGCCTCACCTTGAATATTGTGTGCTAGTTTTGGGCACTGCAATATAAAAAAGGTATAAAGCTATTACAGAGTGTCCAAAGTAGAGCTACAAAGATGGTGAGGGGCCTAGAGAAGTGGATGAGGGCATTTAGTTTGTTTAGCCTGGAGGAGACTGCGGGGAGACCTCATTGCAGTTCCAATTTCCCTGTGAGGGGAAGAGGAGGGGCAGACACTGATCTCTTCTCCCTGGTGACCAGTGGCATGAAGTTGTGTCAGGGGAGGGTTTAGGTTGAATATTAAAAAAAGGTTCTTCACCCAGAGGGTGGTTGGGCACTGAGCAGGCTCCCCACAGAAATGGTCACAAGAGGTGAGCAGGTCACAGGTCAAGCCTGACAGAGCTCAAAAGCACTTGGACAGGCATATGGTGTGACTCCTGGGGTCCTGTGCTGGGCGAGGAGTTGGACTCAATGATTTTTATGGGTCCTTTCCAACTCAGGATATTCTATGATTCTATGGTTAGCTCTCTGTATCTTATTCTATTCACCTGAGCACCCATCTAAAGAGTGGGAGCCAGTAACTAATAGACTGAATTTCCTTGCAGGATACCTGGTAGAAATAGCATCTACTTTCTTCTAATAAGCTGCAGAAGTTGTTGGAAGAAAATTAAAGCCTGAAGCACCCTTGGTTTTGTTGTTGCTGTTTCAAACTATTTTTGAATCTCCACTAACCTAGGAAGACTTCTCAGATAAATGATTGCCTAAATTAGAATTTCTGATTCACATGAAATATTGGGAAATGAGAGGAAGGGTTATATTAGCTGTTTCATTAGAACTAACTCTCAGGGTCTGTATCCCAGCCTGCAGCAGAAATGTCAAGAGGAGCAGCTGCTACAGCACACAAGCCAGCAGAACATTTCCATCCCTGAATAAGGCAAAGGGGAGTGGGGGAAGCGGAGTGAATTGCATAAGGCTTGAACATTGTCAAGAAGTGATGGACTATATGTCTGTAGAAATTTTGCTGAACCTTTTATCTGCTCATTTTTAGAGATTAAGTGTTGCTTTCTTTGTGAAACGTGCAGACTTTTGATAGTGTCAACATGCCATGCTTTGGGGCTTTAGTGTTGTTCTAGAAGAGTATGTTGTACACCTCAGCCCTTCGTAATACAAGTTGTTATAATTAGCAGGGCTTTTCGGTTTTCACCTCTTTATCTTCACTAGACGCCAAATTAGCAAACCTCTTGCCCTCTTATGCTGCTTAGTGTTACCAAACAACACTTGCCATAAAAGTAGAGCAAATTAACTGAAAGGAACAAAGAGGATGGTCTTTCATGGGCTGTTGCTTACACTTGAGTCTTACAACTGCTCCCTGACTAGGTGGGCCATCAGCAATGTCATTAGGATTTATCATTTCTGTCATATATTTCTTTGCCTGCATGAAGTCAGAATCCAGGTCTTCCTGGGAACTATTTTGCCTAGTATTTCTTCAAATATTGCTTAACACTAACACGTTGTACTCGCAAAGTATGTGAAAGGGCTGGGTTGTTGCTGTGCCTTGTTAGTTGATGTCAGCGTGTTGGACTAGAGTCTCACTGTAAAGCTGTCATGGTAGTATGCCAGGCTTTGAAGAAAAAAAAATTAAGAAGTAAAACATTGGCACTTAAAAAGTCAGGCAAGCATATAGCAAACCATGGTGCATATTCCCTGCCAGTACATACTTTGTTTCATCCCAGTGTCGTTCCCCCAGGCTTGTAGAAATATTTGTTAATAAACAACATCCAGAGGGGAGAAAGTAGAGCAGTATGTGGCTTTGGGTGTTTTCACATATTTCTATGTGACGGAGCTACAGGTTTTTTGACAAGCTAGGTTGTGGGTGCATGTCTTCTTTTGGCTGGTCGCTGTCTGCAGTTTCTTGTTACCCCCCACATCCTCTCTACCCAGCTACTCTGCATGCTCAGTTGGTTCTCTGGGCACTTCATAACTTCTTTGGGACCATTTAAACTGATTAGGCTTGTCCCTTTAGTGGGGAAGCTTGGCAACACCATACCAGGAGATGTGAGGGAACAGTGAATGCCAGCAGGGAGGCTGTGTCAGAGCTGGTGCTGATCATTTTGTCCTTCAACGCAGCAGTGTTAGTAAGAGGTGGCCAAGGCACGGTCTTGCTTCTGATCTGAGCCACGCTTAGCTCCTAGAACACTGCAGTGGAGAAGCAGAACATTACCAGAGTTATAATTACCATGGGCTGAAGCTGTACTTTTACCAGAGCTCAGGCTCGTGGTGGCCTGATCACAATCAGATGACCTTACTGCGTTTTGTTTCCTATTGGGTCTTGATCGACTTTCTAGGTACATTGGCTGCTGTCTGTACCATTTGTAGCAAATGTCCTTACTGAGCCCGTTCAAGAGCAGCACTGTGTAGGAACTTCCCATTTTACAGAGTGAGTTTGCTTAGACTAAGAATTCATACAGCAATTCAGACTTGCTGTACCATGTCCAGCATTACAGAGAGCCTTCATGCAGCATGTGGCTATCACTCCGTGTAAAGTCCTGGTGATTCATGGTTGGGTAACTGTAGAAAGGCTTTTATTTTTTATCTAAATTTGGGATACCTGTAATTTATCTTCTCTGACAAATAAATTAATTACTTTATATTCAGTACAAATATAGAACTGGGAGAACCAATTGGGTTCTTTGACTCTGGTTCCACGCAGTCTCAGCCAACCAGGTGATAGACATTTATAGTCCAGAAAGGTCCATAGAACACTTACTTTTCCTATTCATTATCTGCCTTTTGCATAGATCTAATTGTTTGTTATTGCAAAATGACTACCTAAATAGATATTAAGGCTTAGAAATTACAATCATTTAGCTTGACTTCCTCATAATGCTCATCCTAATGTTCATTCCTGCAGTGGAGGAAATTAATCTTTGCTATTAATTTTGTCTATTAAAGCCAGAATTCAGATTGGTCCATTTGCAGTCCTTATTAAATAAGGACCCCTGCTGGCCCTTATTAGATAGATGAAGGACCAGAGTGAAGTTCCTTGTTACTTAAATGAAACCCATGTTTAGCAAAGCTGTTAAATCACAGCTGAAGGCAGACATCTTGATGAATAAATCAGCATTCATGAATAAATAATTGACACAAGTGCTAAAATGGGATTTTCGTTTTCATGCTGTTTCTGTTCTTGGCCAAAAGTTGAGGCAGTCTGTGTGAGTGGCAGTGGTGGCCCTTGTGGCAGAGACAAGTAAAGTCAGGTTCCCAAAGGTGTAGATACAATTCTGGTAGGACCAACAGACGCGTCTCAGTGTGTTGGAGGCTTCAGCTCCTTCAGTTTCAATGATTCTGATGAGTTAAGGAGCTGGAATGAGCCTTACTAACACGTTTCCCATAGGACATCAAATAACGTGAGTCAGTGCTGCTCTGGGACACATTTGCACTTTGATCTAGCAGTTAAAGGTTCAGTGTCCCATTAACAGTTCGTTCAAGGCAGCTGCCTTTCCCTGCAATTGTGCTGGTTATTCACACCAGTGGAACTTCCATCAGCCAGCCGCTTCCTGGGGACAACTATTTCCCACTCTGCATCACCAACCTTAAATAGGTTATGAGTCTCGCAGCATTTTGTGTACAAGGCCATGAAAAGTTTCAAGAGCAATGTTTCTGGAAGAGTCTTCATGTTTTTGTTAGCACAGTGGCTGTATCCTGCCAGAGACAGAGGAGGAATCACGTCCAAGGCTCATCTTGCATAGAGCCAAGTCTGGTATTTTTTTGTCTCCTGCCTGAGTGCTACGTGGGACCCATAAGAACCATCCCAGCGTGCCATCTTGTTTTGCTAAATTTTTTGAATACCTGTGGTTGTGGGGAAACGCCAGTTCTGAAATCTGCCACTTTAATAATACAAGTGGTTTTCAGATGCTGGGGATAAGGATGCAGCTGCTCCAAGGGCCCAAGGAGCTGGTATTCTTAAGAACTGCAGCCAGGCACTCACAATGCCCTTGTGTCTTAAAGCCACAGCAAAGGGCAGGAACCGGTGCCACCCGGGAATCAAAGGCTGCTGTTCGTGCCCGCACAAAGCGGGCAGGCAGAGCCTCTGCAACACTCCCGGAATCCAAAGCAAGGCTCATATGAGACTAAAGTGGTGCCAATTCCTTGCTGTGGTTTTTTCCCTCTCCCCTCACACAATGCTTGTGATAAACATCAGTGCCCGTTGCTGTACGCGAAGGGCCGGCACGTGGCATAACATGCAACCATCTGCAAGGATGCAGTGCTAGCACACTTGAAGAGAGAAAAAGCAGGATGGTGTCTTATTACAGGCCATTTGGGGGCTATGTCTCCAGTTACAAGAGCTCCTCATCTAGAATAAATTGACCCTGTTCCATCTGACTCAGTGGAGCTACACTGATTTACACATGCTGGAGCTCTGCTCTGGGTTTCTGTAGTGTAAAGCCACTCACTCTCTAATTTCACTGGCTCATAACTTCACGAAGTTACAAAACCAGCTAACAGATATTTGCATATTATAAAACCAACAGGTACGTCCTGGAAACAGATGTTCCTGGAGTCCTGGGACACGCATTTCCTGAGCACGTAGCAGGATAGTTGCGCAAGGCATAAAAAAGCCACTCGCTATCATCAGACACTGTGAAAGACATTAAATAGATCTCATGGTAGCATGGCATGTAAAAGGAGCAGGCAAAAGGAGCACCAACCTCGTGAAGAGGAAGAGAAGTTACATAAAGTTTATAAGGAAATTTCTAAAGTCCCAGCATTCAGGTGAGAAGGGAAGCTCAGAATTTGGACCCTGACCCGGACTGCTGAAGTTAGCAGTGACCTTGCTCGATGGCCTCTGTTGTCCTACAGCCTCTTCCTCTTCACCGCTGTTGCAGCAGCAGAATTTCCCTTGACAGCTTCTGTTTCCCCACCAAATCTTGTTGTTTCTTGCCAAGCGTTCCTGTTTTATTTTGGGCATGGAGCACCTCCCCAGGATAGAACCTGTTATTTGGTAGTCACAGCATGTATCTAGGACACACATATTCCTACTCCCTTAGAAAAGGAAATTATGCATGGGATTCCCACATTGTGGATGAAGCTTCTTGCTGTAAAAAGGGTGGAGAAGCAGAGTAAGAGTAAATTGTTCTACCTGTTTCACGTTTTTGGGGAGAATGGATTGGCCACGTGTGTGGGGAGAACACTTCCTAGGTGAGGTTTAATGGATGTCCTGGGCAAAGGAGCCCCTAATTTTGGACCTCGTAAGCCGTCGTGTCCTTAGCTATGCAGCACCATGAAAACTGTGCTGTACAGAGATAACCACCTGACAGCACTGACTGGGCAGTGCTTGGGGGCTTGTGGACTCCCACTGCCTTTTGCACACAGCAGCTCCCCAAGCAGTATTTTGAGAATCCAAACAAATCTGTGGTGAGCAGAAGCAATGTACAGAAGGACATGCTGCGCCATAAGTGTTTTTACAGCTGAGCTCAGTCTTCCCTAAGGATGCTGCCCTATGGATCTTCACATCCAAGATGTGCTCTGGCAGTAGACAAATAAATCAAACAATAACCATGTGGGCAGCATGCAGGCAGGAGTGGGGCCTGGATCGCCTCTGACTTTGTTCTTTCAGCCCACAAGTGCCTAAATATTGAAACTGGGGCATCTGCACAGGAAATTTGGTGGTACAGATGCTGTATGGGGAACCCAAGGGCAAGTGTATCAATGTCTTCTTTTATATATCCTCAGCCATGGATTTGCTGTAGATGACACTAAAATACATGTGAATGTGGGACCATTGGAAAATGTTTGGCATTATCATGCTCTGTTGCCGAGAGATGCTAAAACTGGCTTCAGGCTTGCCAGATCCTTTCGGCTGAAAGGCCTCTGCCAGCTGTGCAAGGCTCAGCAAGCTTGGTATAAACCTTTTTCAACCTTGAGAAGCCAAGTTTACTGGAGAAGTCTCATGGTGTTTGTACTATCTACAAATGCTCCTGGTCAGCATTTTATTTTACTTTGTGACTTCATTAACTAAGCTGGAAATGCTGTTGTTTTGGAGTTGCTTATAGGTCTTCTTATTACTTACTTCAGTGGCTACAGGATTTTAAAGTTGTGATGCATATTTTTTGCTCAACCATTTATCACCCTGAAGTTTTCTGGTCATGTGTTGTTCTGTATGCGTGTCCCCTTCATGTAGGTGTGTCTCCTTCTGTATCTCTGACCCACAGATCAGACATTCTAGACTCTTGTACATCAGATTTCAAGGAGATTGTAAAACCTGGCAAAAGCTGAAAGAGACCAGGACAGAAAACACATTGACATTGATGCAGTCACACACAAAAAAAAGCACCAATATTTTGCAGTGGAGTTTCACAGGGAGATGGTGCCCATCCAAAAATTCTTGTAGGAAACACTGTTGTTTCTCAGAAAACTTCAAAAGTGAGAAAAATCTCCCTGCTTTTATTGATGCACACACCTGCTGGTTCCTCGGTGATTGGTTACAACAAATAATGAAGTTGGAGAATGGCATTTATTTAACAGAAAGATAGACTAAAGTGGAATTGGAGTTCACCTGAATCAGCTATGCAAAACTCCCTCTGACCCAGTTCAGGCGCTGAAGTGCCAGAGGAGCACAAGGTGCTGTGCCTGGCAGGCAAGATGCTGTGCTCAGGTAATCTCACTGCCCTGAGCATTTTCACAAGCACACATTCACAGTTCATTTCAGAATCTACTGCCTTGATAGGTTCTTCTCTGAAATGTTTAAAAAATATTTTGAGAAATTTTTATATATGCTAGCATTTTAACATATTCTAGTCAAAACTGTGCTTCTATAAAACATCTCTAATGCTTTTTTCCCAAGATTTCCATTGACTGCAGCAGGCTTTGGCATGGACTCTAACTGTGCAAAGCCTAGGACTATAAATATAGATTCCCAAGGACTTGACTGGAGGGAGTGACAGATGCATAGCTTGACTCCATGATCTGCCAGGGCAACATTTTCCAGAAGCAAAAAATGAGAATCATCTGTGTTAAATTTATCCGCACTTGGACTTCTTTGGTACGTGCAGGAGGAAATCGCTAGGGAGCAGATGACTTTTTAATCTGCCAGTAGTGTAAAGTTTGTGCGCAGTCTTCAAGGCAGTGCTGTTTGTTACATTCCTTGGGTAAATTTTACCTCTGATGCAAAAATATATAAAACATCTTCACAAGGTAAAAGGGAGGATCAAAAGCGTATGGTGAATAACTCTCTCTTCTTCAGCGCCTGCCTGAAGTGCTGCTGTATGCTCTTACGACATGGTTCAGATCTTGGATCCATATGCCTGGTCATGGTGTTGATGTGCTTCCCAAGGATCTCATCCGGACCTCACCAAACACCTCCTCTCCACCTCAGTGGCTTTGGAACCAGGCTGAAATGCACTGATCTCCCCCACTGTCTACTAGAGACCTTCTTCCTCTTTGGACTGGAAAGGAATCTTTTGTTTGGTCTGGTTAACAACTTGAGAGCAAGGTTACATTTTTTTTCTCCATTTCTGGTGACCTTTGGGGCTGGAAGCATGTTTTGGACGTGAGCTCGTGGGTAGCAGAGTGCTGTGTTTGCTCCTGCCGCGGCGGGGACGGAAACGTGTGTTTAGAGGGAAGTTCTGATTAAGATCATCAAAGCATTTCCTTTCTTCAATTCAAACAGACCCGCACAATGCAAGCTGTGAAAGCCAAAAGCATGATTCAATGCTCTGATCATTGTGAGAGGTGATGGGGATGGAAAGGCATCACTCATTTTTCAAGGCATACTGGGAGGGAGATGCTCTGTACCAGCCTCGTTGGCACAGCCTTTCTGCCAGTGCCCACCCGAGCCCTTCATCAGGGATGGGATACAGGGGTAGGCGGGGCCTTGGCTTGACCCAGAACTGATGCACTGGTGCTTTTGTCAGTGGTTTGCAGCAAAGAGAACCAGAGGCAGTTTGAGCTGACTGGCTGGAGCGCAGGGCTCAGTAATTCAGGCATTCACAGCACAGGTTAGCAGGAAGGCCCTGGGTGAGTCTCGCCATTGCACCTCCTCTCATTTTTCCCATCTGTCAGAGGGAATAATAACAGTGACTCTGCCTGCCTTGCAAAGGTACCCTTGCAGGGCCTGACTCATTTGGGAGGGGGACAGGCTCTGCGTGGTGCCACTGGTCCCAGCACAGTTGCCTGGTAGCTCCTGAGAGGAGACCGTGGCCAGCTGATGGTAAAGAGCTTTGAAGATGCAAAGAGCCAGTGCTGGCATTAAATCACAGGGGTTGGCACACCTTCACCAAAACTGTATTTTAGTACCTCCTGGTGATAAAGAGAAAATGAATGCCTCTCTGGAGGGTCCAAGCTCAATTCCCTCCTCCCCCATCCCCAAACCAGCTCTTTCTTCTGCACTTGTGGGAAGGAGAGGCTGGAGGCTGGAGGCGGCCGGCTGGCTGGGAGTTGTTCCAGCAGCAGGGAGCACTCATCTGGCAGCATGCTGACAGTCTGGAGCTGGAGGACTGTCCCCCAGGGACCCCTGCCAGATGGCTGGGATTAGAGTATCCCTCTGGCAGTTTTAGCCCCTGCTGGAGCGGTGGAGGGAGCTGGGGCTGGAGCTGAGCAGGACAAAGATGTTTTCCACTGGTTTAGCTGGGAGGGCTTCAGGACAGAGGGGGATGTCACCAATCGTATTCCTGTGCCTGGTAGACAGGCTGAGATAAGGGAATAGCTGCATAGGCAGAGAGAGGAGTGTTGGTGCTGGGTACTGTGTGAATACCAGCTTTCAACTCCTGTGTGCGTAAATGTTAGTCTTGGATCGGTGGTGATGGGCCCTGGAATGTGTCACCACAAAGCCATTTCTGAAGGGATCAGCTCATTTACCAAACGCAAGGGTGTTCTAACGAAAAGACATGTACTGAAATATTGCCTCCACCAGCCTCCACTGCGCTGCTGTTCGTGGTTTGACAGGGAGGGAGAAGCTGCTGTGCTGCTCTCCCCCCCCTTCAGTGCTGAGAGCTGGCCTTGGTTTGCTGGACCTTTGTGAGAGGAGGGCAATGGAGCTGCCTGCATGGCCAGACGGGCCCTCAGCCCTGCCTCTCCTCTGCTTCGGCCTTATTGGCTCTGTGGCTCCAGCGTGGGTTCATTGCTCCCATATTCAAAAGCCACCTCTCTCAAAAGATGTCTTCTCTTGCGATGCAGCCTGCAGACATTCTCTCTGTAGAGGAAGGAAAGGGCTGGTTTTGGGACCGGGGCCCTGGGTTGGCATTCAGAAATTGTTCTGCTGCAGCACCGCTCCATAGTGTCAAGCATGCTGTTTACTTGCTGAGCTTCCTCTGCCCATCTGCTTTGGCACAGGGGGTGGAGAATGAGAAATCTGCTGTTGAAACCCTGGGCCTCCCGCACTGGGTCGCGGTTTCCAGATATACATGTGACATGATGATGAGTATGGACCTGCTAGTGGAGGGAGGAAGGGCGGCTAACGGGGTTGAAGCCTTACCCCTCCTGATGCTGCATGTGGGCTTCTGAATCCCATGGCACCATCACAAGCATCTGGTTTGTGACAGCTCAGTCACAGCTACGACCACCGTGTTGGGGACTATAAAGTTTCTGGAGAGATAGAGGCAAGAAGATGGGCTTAAGGAAAATGTCACAGCTCCTGCAAAAATACCCTGACCTTTTATAGCCAACGATGATGTGGTGAGTGAAGAAATTGCTTCACTGGACAAATATGAGTTTAAGGGAGGGCTTTAGGAGGGCTGTCAGAAGGAACCTTACACAGAGGAGAAAAACAGGGCTTCCAGATGCAAAAGGCGCAAAGAACGAAGTGGGACAACAAAGGAATGTAGTGGCTGGGTGAGGAGAGCTTGAGGTGCTGGGAAGGTGGATGGGTTGAAGAGGACGACTTCCTCCCCTCAGGTCATGTTCAGACCCTGCTGTAGTGCCTCATACAGTCGGGGTATCACTGTGCCAAGGGCTTGCAGATACTTAGAGAAAATAAGTCTGCGTAAATGTAGGATCATTACTCACTCAGCATGTCAACTTGTTTAAATTTTTGTGAGGAGAGCAAGTATATTATAGTATTGTTATCCTGCGTGGAGAGTTGTTCATGTTTAATTATAGTTCATGAGAAATACAGACTCTTACAATGCGTCATCTGTTCAAACAGATATATACATCTTAGGGAAAAATATAATAGTGCCATTATACTGCTCTTATAAAGTGCTAGAACAAAGCACACATGCACGTCTCCTCATATCCAGCAATAAAATAAATGTAGATGACTAAACATAGGAATGTATCCTACAAATATGTGTAGCAGCTCACTGTGAGTCAACGGGACTGATCTGTGCAAATCCCTCAGGTACCTCTACGTAAATAGATGCCCCTACACCCCAAGAGCGACATTCTTGGAAAAGGGAATGTTTTGTATTTCCTGATTTGCTTCCTTGTTCTTTAGAAATCACTATTCTTGCACTTGGCGATAGACAATTTAGGGATAAACTGTGAGCCAAAAACCCAATGTGACTCAGGGGGGCTCTTCCTGCCCACTGTGGATGTTATTCACATCACCTCACTCCTGACTGCTGAGAACTGCAGAAAATGAAGTGTTGCCATCATCCTTTGTCCTGCAGGCAGCAATTTTCTGCCTGCCTGTGGGAAATAATCCTCTTTTAATTTAATTATTCATTTTTCAATTATTTAATGCAGTACTCTGGCATAGCAGCAAGGCTTCTGGTTAGTTTTCAAATTGCTGCCTCCTCAGACAGTAGAGCCCTGGGATCCAGCTCCCTGGGAGAAGGGACTCGTTGTCTTTGAGCCACTGCTTTCATTAGGAGGGATATGCTGTCTCCTTTCCCTGGCACATCCCTCGGGAAGTTTCCATGCGTTCTGCCAACCTCCTTAGGCCCCACGCAGGCTTGATCATGCCTGGCCAAAGTCAGTGGTTCTGGACAAGGACAGCTGAATGGGGCACCATCAGGACTCCCTCCGTGTTTCTCCTCCCTGGAGAGCCCTGTGAGCACCCTCCCTGATGCCAGTGACTGTGCTGTGCTTTAAAGCTTTCTAGTGTAGGAAAAGCAAATGCTGGCCCTCTGTGGTGGCACTTTACACTGCTTTGTGCTGGCCCAAGGATCATTCCCATATTGTGTGGGCCTTCACCAAGGCTGATTTTCTGCTCTGAGCCGTATCCATGTTAGTTCCTGAATGGCATCAGCTCTGATGTGGGGGGCAGGGGTCAGCTCTAAAAGATTACTGCATCAAATATAAAAGATGTTCATACAGTATTGAGTAGGAAAAAGTTTAAAAGAAAAGAGGTCAGTTCTGCTGCCACTCGTGCAGTTTTTGATAGATGTAACTCCATTCATTTCTGTGTAGCTAATTTTGTTTTATGCCAGCACAAGTGAGAGCAGACTCGGGCCTTCCTCCTGCAGCAGCTAAAGTGAAAAACATTTCTATTTTTAAAGCTGAAAGCATTTCTTACTTCTATTTATCACATGTCACTTTGCTGGCAATGATGGTGTAAATGGCACACAAAAATTAAATAAACAATTTATGGGCACTGCTTATGACCCTATTGCTTGTCCATCATGACAGCTACCAGGCATTGCTTGAGCAGCAGAACCAGGGAAGCCTTGGTTCCTGGGCAAAGACAAGGCTGATGGTGTTCACCTCTTTCCCCCTAAAACTGCTAAAAGGGTGTCTTTGTTCTTTATGGATGTCTGGTTTTGCACTGCTTCTGGATGCTTAACATCTCTAAGCTCTCTAGACCTCAGTAAAATTCTACTTCCACAGTAAATGTGACTTAAAAAAGGGGGCAGGTGTTCAGTGGGACAGTCTGCAGGACAAGTACTCATGGCTAACCCTGCGTCCTTGGAGTGACAGTGGACCCTTCCCAGGTGAATTTGAAGGCTTTTTGGAATACGAGATGAGACTTCTTGCCCTCTATGTCATAGTAAGTCCATTGGTAAGGTGTCTCACCGAGACATTTTCTTCCCTCTCACAGGAAGAATTTTGCCTCCAGCTAGGAAATTTATTCCCTGTAAAATTGAACAGGAGAATAAGATTTCCAGAGAGAGCCTGTGGCTGTAATAAAGGATTATTGCCAATTTCTTTGGCTGTGCACACAGAGCTTGGCACTCAGGTAGCAAATTTTGTGTGTCCAAAACTCCACAACTGGGTGTACACAAATGTCAGGGTGCAAAGCCCTCACCGAGCAATGGCCAGAGGTTTCGGGGATGCTCGTCCCCAGATGAGGATTTCCTTAGAGGTGCTGTGAGGCTCCACCACACAGGCTGATGAAGCTGGTCAGTGTCACGATGTCAACCCCAGATCACTGTGCTTTGCTCGAATTTCCTTGGCCAAACAGCTCACCTCCCCACCTGCAAGGCAGAGAGAGGGACCCTTCTTGGTCCCTTTCACAGAGAGGTTGTTATGCTGATTGCATTCAAGATTACAGCGCACTCCAAGTGCTGAGAGAGCCATACGACTACCACAGGCTGGGATAAATATAAAATACTATAATTTAAAGGCCCTTGTCTTTCAGTTGCTAATGGCTTAATTAAACAATAACATTTAACAGATGTGCTTTTTCTCCTCCAGTAATTCACTCCATCTGTGTCAACATAACTAGGCCCAAATTAGTGCATCAAAATGTAGATGTTAATGTCTTATTTCAGTTTTTATGTATCAATGTACATTTACATATATATTGTTTCATCTTGTGATGAGATGATTGCCTCCTTAGAAGGAGATATTGCACACTACGGAGTTTAAAGAGCCTCTCTTAGTTCATAGAGTAAGAACAAAAAAAGCAAAAATCTAAAGACATGCTATACAGACACTTTGAAATTAAAAGAAAATTAGGCACATGTTATATTAGGGGTGTTACGTATTGAACTGCAGGATAACCGTGGCTCTGTGCTCTTTAGGAGAGTGAATATTTTGTGACCCTTTGTTTCTGAAGCAATTTCTCTCCTAACTTCACATGGTGGGAAAAAGAAGCTTGCCTTGCTGCATGTGAAAGCAGATGACCCTCTGAATTCCTGGAGGATGTGTTGGGGGACTGGACAACCCAGACACATCTGTGGAGAGATTTGTAGTTTTATGAAATAGCTTTAATAGCACAAGAGATGAGCGTAGCTCACTTGATCGTTATCACTATTACTTTAAAACACCCTTCCCTGTGCTAAGTGCTTTCTGGAAGGTGCTTGGGAGTCGTTGCAGACCTTGCAGACCTCCTGTACCACGGATGCTCTGTGTGGAAGCAGTCACACCGCTGGGGCAGCACGGGTGAAGCCGAGGAGCACAGGAATCCCTGCTGCCCTGCTTCCCAACACGCCCCACGTCCCGCACTCAGCCCAGGGACGGGACGCTGCCGGGCAGAGCCTGTCACCTCCTGCATGGGCGTGTGGCAGGTCCCACCACCAGCTACTCCCCGCCACGCTGTCCCCCGGGGAGTCCGCAGGCTGTCCCAGAGCCAGCTGGGTGTACGGCAGGGCTGATGAGCAAGCACAGCGTGTTCCTGGCTGCTCCTGAGACTGGTCTTGCAAGCCGTGCGAACTCCTCAGCTCAATCCATCTGGGTGATGCCTGGGCAAGAACACTCTTGGGTCCGGATCCTTTGTTTCATTACAGTCTGAACTGCTTCTTTTTAATACTTTTCCTATGAATTCTCACGAACTGACTGGGTTACTTGACTTTCCCCTAATTTAATTTGGATTAATTTGGTTTTAATCAGTCTGTCTTCTCAGCATCCTATTAACCTTCCAATGAACCCTTCCTATAAGGGGATTGGTGAAGGAGGCAAGTCTACATCTGTTAAAATACTAGCCTGCTCATTGGGCTGCAAATCATTAGACAGCAGACGAGGGTTTTTTGGCACAGCACGTGGTCAGAGGGAACAGTGGTTGATGATCCAACCTTATTCTCACGAAACACCCCAGCAAAAGCAATGTAGCATCTCCCCAGATCTGCTTGGCCCAGTTCATACTGGCCGTAGTATGGAAAGCATCTAAAACTGTGTCTACCATGAGACTACGAGCCCCTGGCTTGAGAGCACCAGACTTTGGTGGTTCTGCCCTGGCCATTCTGAACCCGAGGGGACATTGCAGACCCAGAGAAGCAGGTGGTCTCCAATAGATACAACCTACATAACAAAATTGGAGTTGTATCTGTTTTTTCCTCCTGTTATGCTGCCCAGTTTGCCATCTGCTCAAAAATTCATTAGACTCCTAACCAAAGTCAATTCTGTATATATATATATATATATATATATATATATGTATATATAAATTCCTAACCAAAGTCAATTCTGTATATATATATATATATATATACACACAAACAATATATTGTCCTCGGTGTTAACACCTGCCCAGGTAAATTTTGCTGACAATCAACCATGAAAGATTCACAGCATTTTCTCAACGAAAGAAAGCTGAACTGTGCCAAGGTGGCAGCAGGACTCTCGTCTGAGCCACCTCCAAGTTTAATTGTTCTTCAAGTTAAGGAGGGTTGGTAATAAAGGAGTTTAGCTAAGAAAAGTCTGGGGAAAATGTGATTGTTTTATATTTTTTGTGGTCAGTGGGCAATTCCTCACTCATCACCAGGAAGAAAGCGAAGTGTGTAACTAGGGGTCCTCAGCATCACAGAAGTCAATTATTGCAGCCTTTGCCACATTCTGACGTGGGAAAAATCCCCAGTGACTTCATCCAAGTTTTGTCTGCTCAGGACTGACACGTTGGTCACTTCAGTTATTCAGAATCCATTTAATCTCGTTAAAAATAGGTACCTAATGAACTTGTCCATCAGCTATTAAAAGAATAGATATTTCTGAAAATCAGTGGGGCTCTGCCAGTGTTCTCTGGAAAACTTGTGTGCCATTTGGCTTACGTAAATTTGCATTCAGCCTTGCCAGGATTTCTCTCCCAGATATGCAGCTGATACATTTGCCACCAGGGCTGTTACACAGCCATGAATAAGAGGAAAAGGGCTTTGGATTATCACAAATAGGATGGAGAGTCCTTTATGAAACAGCCCTTTTACTAGGATGCAGTCTGCAATCTGAAACGGGGCATGGGTAGATGGGTGTCTGATGCACGACAGTGCCATGGCTCGATGCATTGGGCTGTGGGGGCCTCAGCACAGGGTCCAGGAGCTGAGGAGTTGTCCCCACGGGGCTCTGCATGGCATCCTCAGCCCGAGCCATCAGCTCAGCAGGACCACAGCATCAGGACACACCGTGTGATGAAGAGAGCCGCTGTGTGAGATGTGCCGGGCTTGTCCCACAACCACTTTACAGCCAGGGCTCAAACACCCAACTGCTGCACCACAAGGCCAGTCTTAATCTCAGAAGCAAAGTCTCCCTCTGCTCACTAAGGATAGTCAGCTCTGATCCTCTAACAGCCAGAGCTCTGACAGATGGGCTCTGGTGGCATCAGCAGTGGGGCCGAGGTTGTCACAGCCCCCTTGTCTCCCCATGCCAGGGTGCTCCCAAGCTTGGCCAGGCAATGTGCAAGGGCAGGTCCTTAACTCATGCCAGTAATGCTGGCAAAACGTGCAGCTCATGACATCCCTCCGTGGAGTCACTCCAGGCTCAAGCAGTGTTTTGCCCACAGGTGGGCATTTTCAGGACAGCGGCGTGGCGAATGCAGTGAACGCATTGCACAAGAACAGCCCCTTTTGCTAAGGCCTCCTGTAATACCTGCTCCAGCTCTCCCTACCTTTCTGATTTCTGTACTGGTTTGTGTGCAGAGATCTCCAACAGGTATCAACTGGCTGCTCCTGAAGGATTAGCATTCGGTCAAGAAAATGGCAGTGGCAGAGCAACATCACAAAGTCAGCCCCTCGGAAATAAGGAGCTGTTAAAAAGGACACGGGTAGTGCAATTTTAATTGAACAGTCCCTCCAATGCACAGACTTTAATTACTAAAGTTATTGTGTGCATGTTAATCAAAATTTTTTTTTTCTATGGGATCCTTGCCATCATGGGTGCATAGGATAGAAATCTAATTTGATAGCCACTACTGAATATAGTATTTTCCATTTCCTCACCTTGTCTCTCCCTTACTTTTCAGTTCAATTTCATTCTTTTCTGCTCAAGCAATCCCAATTCTCATTCAATTCCTCATTAATTTTCCCTCCATCACTGTGTGCCTGCCACCTGCAACCTCCACAGTCACTCCCACTGTTGCTGGCCGTGACAAGCTTTCCTGAGTCCCTCGGGGATCAGGTGTGCCCATATCAATCTGCTCCAGATGGATTGATCTCCCTGGCTGCACCTGGTCACTTGGTGACTCTTCTTCCACGCACTGATCTGCATCATCCCAACTCCCAGAGTGGCCCATGCAGGTCAGAGCCGGGCCATGCAGCGCCAGGGGAAAAACAGGCTGGAGCCTGTAGGGATGAAGGACCTCAAAGCTCATCCTCTGCTTCAAAATCGCCTTCCCCTAAAGCAAGCCTCTGCAAATTAGGAGTAAAAAAAAGCACTTGCTTGCTGTCTGTGGAAGCGTCCTTCACTCAGGCAGGAGTCATCAAACCACCTTCTGTCACTGCTCGCCCCTCCGGTTCAGTGAGGCAGATATTCCACGGACACGGCTCAAAGCCACTCTTACCAGTCCAGCCAGAAAGCGGTGTCAAGACAACAATTTCTCAGAGGCTTATTTAAACTACAAGCAAATGACTAATCTGTTATGAAGCCAAACAGTCTCTTCCTCATTGTGGCTGCGCAGGCAGATCTCAGACTGAGACCTTCCCTCCGCGTGGCCGTGAGCGTGACACCACCGTGTAACTGGGATTATTTTACTCACATACGTGCATGCCAGAGATTAATGCACGCGGCTTATACACAGCTTTTGTCTGAAAGCACACTCAGTGGCAAGTCCTCTGCCTCCAAGCAGGAATGGGTCTGGGAGGCTGTCCACGGGCTCTGCTTTTTGCAGCATGTGGTGGCTCAGGACCACCTTGATCCACCATCTGCTCCGTGTCCTTGTCCCTTCACGTGGTTGCTCTGAGCATCCTTTTAACCTGTGTTCGTTAGCAGGGTGAGGACAGGGAGCTCCAAAGAGACTGTGCCCCTGCTTTCCACCCCAATATTTGTCCTGGGATCTGGGGATATCCAGATGGGGAGACTCCAGAGCCAGGCAGTGGGACAGAGTAGGAAAGTAGCATGAGACTCGGGGAGGGTGAAATTATTGGGGAATTCCTCTGAATTGCTTAACTTCTTACATGCCTCTGAACCGTGTTCTTAACATATGGTCTTGTTTTCCAAAGGCTTATACCTAGCCCAAATTTGAGAAGATTTTCACAGGAACAGCAGAAGGCACACCCCAAAGGCCTCTTGCACCTGCCAAATTTCACGACTCTGCTCCAAACCAGGGAAAAATAGAGCTCGTAAAGGTCACTGTTATTTTTAGCCTACTTCGTAAGGAACTACAGCTATGCAATCACACTGCTGCTTGCTCCCTTTGCATTCCCTACTATTACACTGGAATCATTGGCTGCTCTCAGACAAATTTGACAGAGGAACAAAAGGTG
The DNA here is from genome assembly GCA_013397845.1 of Melanocharis versteri. Taxonomy (NCBI): domain Eukaryota; kingdom Metazoa; phylum Chordata; class Aves; order Passeriformes; family Melanocharitidae; genus Melanocharis; species Melanocharis versteri. Next base: position 35,827 of record VZTG01006540.1, read on the forward strand.
CGAAGATATTAAGTTCCTACAAGTTTCATGAAAATAGGAGCTGAGCATAGCAGAGATCCCAATAACAGCAGCAAGCAGAGGGAAGCAGCAGGCATTCAGCCTTTACTGGGCAACAGATTGAATATCCTTCCTCTGCTTTAGCAATTGGTTCTCTTGAGGATATAGGGGATATGTTTTGGTTGCAACATATGTTAGCACCTTGTAGCCTCTGGAGCCAGAGCCGATGGGCTCGTGGGGAAGGGTCCACAGCTCTTTGTTTCCCCTGTGAGGTGCAGCAGCTGTAGGAGTCCCTGTAGCAATGCCCTCAGTGCAGCTTTGCAGGCAGTATTAGGGTCATCTCCTCTCACCTGGTGTCGGTGTTACCCCAGTGTAGCCATATATTTAGGTGCTTGTTGTAAATTAAGCATCTTCTGTGATCTCTATAACCTGAGGATTTTGCTAGAATATTAGCCAATATTTAAAAAGGGGTGCCTGATATTTGAATAACATGATTTATTTGCATCCCTCAGTGTAAATATGGGCTAATTAGTTTCTCACTTTAGCTTTAATGACCTCTCGTGTTTTATGTGGCATATAACATCCTGAGAGGACATAAAAGATGGCACAAAATGTGAGGCTGTTACGGCAAAGATTTATTTGTCATGTTTGAAGGAAGGATGTTTTGAGCCTGTAAGCAAGTCCTCCAGAGATCCCAGGTCAGCAGCAGTGCAGAGGCCCCCAGGGATGAGACAAGCGAGGGACAGTGCCCCTTGTCCCCGAGGGGCAGGCTGAGTGCAGGAAGCCTGCTGGGAGGCCACGGGTCGAGGTGGAATATAATTCCAGTCCTACCTCTGTAGGGAGGGCAGTGCCTCAAAACCAGGCTTAAGGAGAGCGCGGCAGCCATGAGGAGACTTTAAGAGAGCAACAGACAAGTCAACAAACAGGAGGAAGAACTCAGGAGGCATCAAAGTGTTGAGGTAGTCAAGGCTAGCTGATGCATATGCTTGTGGGGTTCTGCCAGGATCTTCTAGGATACCAAATTGTAATTAAGGCTCTTACTGGACTAGTTTACCTCACAGGTTGGATGTGGGCATGGGTCACCTCCTCATCAACATCTTCTGGCCCTCAGATATATGGGTTTATGTTTGGCTCTGCTCAGCTAAGTGTTTTTTGCTCAGGTGCAGGTCACCAGGTGACGCTGATCTCTGCTATCCTTTCTTTGTTAGAGCTGTTATCCCCCAAAGTCTGCATCACCCACAAGCATCATGACTGGTGGTTAGGTTTTCTTCTAAGTAGTCATGAAAAATATTAGCCGTAATGGACACAAAATACATGATCCCCAAAGTGGCCTGCATACAATGCACACAAAGTGATTCTTATTTACAATTTACTTTATGATGTAGACATTAAGCAGCTTGTAGTTGCTTAATTTCATTTAATATTGACACATTGATTTCATGCTATCCTGGTTCCTAAGCCAATGTCACGCAGTACCAAGTCCAAGGCTTTTTATCTCTTTCAGCAAAATTTATCATCTCATCAAAGGCGGCCGGTTAGTTTGACAAAGTACATTTTGTATCAACCACTGTGAGCTGGCATCGTTTTTAGTGACCTCCTTTAGTTCTTAGAGCACTGCGCCAGCTGTTTCGTTATTTGGCCTGTATATTGGCCTCACTTCATTAGTTTGAATTTAACCCTGTCCTGCAATAAAACTCTGAAGCAGTTAATCTGAGAGTCGTGTCAGTTAATATAAAAATTACCGGGATAATTTCTGTTCTTGCAGTTTCCTTATTTTTTCCACTGCTAATCCAAAAGTAAATGACAAATTTTAAAATACACCCTGAAATTAAAATTCACTTTTCAATTGACTTTTGAAAGGTTTTCAATAACACAATGGATCTGGGATGTTTTAATAATACCAGAACGCTTTGCTTAAACAAAGAAAATTGTAATTTTATCAAAATCAGTACATGGGGTGTGCGTTCAGCGTGGGGAAACATCAATCTTTCTGTCTAAAGGGGAAGTGGGTAAAGAGAGTGACTTGGTTTTCTTGCGTCGACCTCAGTTTATAGCACTGGTTTCTACAGCCCCAGAAGAAAGAAATCCCCTTTTTAATTAGAGCTGCAGCAGTTTGTACATCTCAGCCTGGCAGTGGGGGCTCAGCCCCGCTGCGTTGCCTGCGACGGCAGCGACGATATGGGCTCAGTGGAGGTGCTGACATCTCAGAGCGCTGAAGAGACCTCAACAGAGCAATGTCTGCCTTCGGATACCAGCTATTCGACGAGGGAGAATAATGCTTTGGAGATCCCTGTTTTACCCTCCTTAGCCAAAGGGTAACGTGCTCATTCTGCCCCTGTGGAAGTGGAGTGGTTACCGGGGGGCTGGTGGGGTGGGGAAGGGGAGCTGGAAGATTTTTTGAGGTGCGCTCCTGGACCAGATGCAGTACCCCTTGCCCCAAGTCCTGATGACGACCTTTTGCTCAGCTTGTGGTTTGTGCCCGCCACTGCCACGTCCTCAGCGAGCAGGGATTACCTTTTGCAATCAGATGTTATAAATGGAGCGTACCTAATCAGGCTTTTTCGTGGCTGTTGCCCTCACGATAGAGGAAAATATTCTCCCGTCATGTATTTATTAACATTCTGTATGTAAGTAGCACGTCTCAGCCTGCGTCTTCGTTACAGCCAAATGCAAACCCTGTTTTCTGTTTGTACTGGATAAATGAGACCTCTTAGGCAAGGGAGGCAAAATCCCTGTCTTACTGTGGAAGACTTCTGATTACTTTTTCTTGAAAGCTGCATGCATTTCACTGAATGTCTATCATATTATCGCTCGGCCTGATAATCTGGATACTTTGTCTCCTTGACGACAGACAACATCCAGAGCAGAGTATCCCTCTGTCGCCAGATGCTGCGGGGATCTCGGCGCCCCGGCGGGCAGGAGGGCTCAGCCTGGAGCGGGAGGTGAGGACCCTGTGAGCAGGGTGCCTGCAAGGGGAGGGAGGCCCTCAGCAGCCAGCCTGTCTTCATCCCTGCTGTGCTCTGCCCCAGGTAATTCTCAAAAGCCGCGAACCACAACAAAATTTACTTTTCTGCTTTTCAGAAATGTAAAAACTCAGTGTGATGGAATAATTAATGCAGCTGATTAAAGGGGAAGATTGCACATTCACAAAGGAAGATAAGCACTTAATTTCCAGCCTTATTGCATTTCAAACTTGAATATATTGGTTCCAAAGATGGCTGCAGACTTATTTGCCTTTCTATATATGTAAGTACGTAATATACATATGTATGATTACAATCTTCTGCCCTGCTTTAATAATATACTTAATTGCTTTCTGGCCCCACCTCAAGCTGCCTAAATTCATTTCACAGGGAAAAGATTATTTGCTGTTGGCCTTTAGCAAGTAAATTGCCTGCCATCCTTAATCTGGGTAATAAAAGGTACTGCATCAGCCTGCTCGCAGTTCTGCACGTTGCATCTGCTGCCACACAAAGTATTACTGACAGCTATTTTCCTCGTGCCATCCCAGCAAATGGAGTGACGATGTAATGTAAAATGTAAACCCCACAGACTTGCTGAGAGTCGGATTCCTTGTCTTCTGTTGCTCTTGCTGTGACACTAAGTAAATTATTTGCATATGACATTTGCATTCCATATAGATTTAATATGCTGTCTTTTTAAAATGCCATGCATTATAATAAATGATAAATACGCAGGGGCGATACTCTGATCAGCCCACATATTGGCATATATGCATATTTACACACAAAAGCACGCAGGCTCACAGCTGTAGATCCACGCATCTGCAAGCACAGAAACCATGGCTGTGGTTCACACTGGCCCTGTCCATAGGCCTTTCCACCTCAGTGCCATGCAACAGGGCACAAATTGAGCTAAAAAGGGGAAAAGACACCTAAGATAGGGAGAGGGGCTAGTGTTCAGGCTGGGTTCTTCCACCCAAGAAGGAGTTGCTGATGTGATATTCTTCATTACAGGGGAACACCAGCAGGCAGGACCGACCAAGGACAGGGGAACACGCAGCTCTTCACTCCTGTCATTTTCCTATGGGAGACTCTGGGGGTGTAAAAGGCCCATGGTGGTACAAACATGGCCAGGCAATTCCCAGAACATCAAGTGTGAGGCTGCAAAGACTAGAACCACGTTGCATCGTTGAAGAGTAATCCAGCATGAGGAAGGATCTCCTGAAGGGTAATCTCCTTGGGGTGCATGCTGTGCATCTGTGCTTAAGCATTTAGGCATCTGTGACCGCCTTTGGTAGAAGAACACAGGCCTTTAAAAGCTTCTAGACTGCCTTTCTATTCTTTTTAATATCTATCAGGAGGAAGAGAAAGGATGTGACATTTTTTCCCTGATAAATATCAGACACATTCCACATTGAAGTTGCCAGAAAACAAGAATAATGCCTGCAAATGTCAGTGCAAATTTTGCCATAGCCTCCTTTTGTACTGGTTTTGTTCAGCTCCCCATCAAGTGAACAGCCAGAAAGGGCATGAAATCATGAGAGGCAGGACATTGTCAGGGCTGGAACACAACCTGAAGCAGAGAAAACTGAACGAGGTTGGTCCCTAACACTGGCAGACACAGAGGGATATTGGATAGATTGTGTATGGGTTTGGTCCTCAATGCACCTCACAGCTGGTCCCCGTTTAAAGCCAGGCAGATATGAAAACATATGGGATATTGCCAGCCTGCCTGGTTTAACGATGGTAAAATATCATTCCTCACTCAAGCAGTGGGGGGTGGGCAGCTTCTCAAAGGCAGGAGGTAAAGGCAGTAATTAAAGTAAATTGTAAGATGCTCAGGAGCTCAGGAACAGCAAGGCAAGAGGGGAAACGGGTACCCAGCAGGGGAGTGCTCCCTCTGCTCCTCCTGAGAGGGAAGAGATGCATCCGCCCCCTCCAGCCTGTTTTATCTGCCCGAGGGAGGCAGTCCTTGCTCAGGATGTGAAATAAGACATTTCCTCAGCGGTTGTTCCTGAGCCTCCCTCTAGTGTGGGCTCTGCGTTTGCTTTCTGGGTACTCTAGGGCAAAGACTGAGAAACTGAGGCAGTCATGCTGCTCCTTCTTCACTTGTGCTACTTTCCAAGATGGACCAGGTGATCCCTGCCATCATTCAGTCATGCCAGGAGCTGAAGTCGAACAGTCTGGAGCTGCCAGTGTATTCACAGCCATGTCCAGCTGCATCATCCCCATGCTGGCTTTCACCATCCCAAGGGGACAATGGTGAAATAATCCATGTAAAAGGCAACGAACGCTGTGCATGACATGATGACCTCAGACAGATCATCCCAATGACGTGGCTCTCCTTCTTGTACCTCCATTGATTCGTTGTGAGACGCCTCAGGTAGATCAACATGGCTAATGCTGCCTTGCTGGGGAAAAAACGGCAGACAGAAATAGGGAACAGCTTCTCCGGGAGGATGGGCTGGATAGACTGGAAGTGAGATGGCTGCAGGGCAAGGGTGAGCATGCGAGATGTCCGTGAAAGAAAGGAAAACAGAAAGAAACTTTCATTCCTTCTCACCAGGCTTAAAATCATAATGTAAATTTATTAGGCAGCACGTTTCAAAGAAGCGGGGGGAAACGGTGTTTCAGCACTTCACTGCCATTTGAGGTTGTTGGCACAGGATGGTGTAGGTGCCGGGAGCTTTGTCAAGGGTCAGAAAGTCCTGACTTGCTCTGGCCCCCTTTTTTCCCACTTCAGGAATATGGTAGCCTCAGTTTTGCAAAGGAATATTTTGCTCCTTGTGAATATCATGAGCAGTGATTAATGGTGGATTAAAAAAACCCAACCACGCACCAAATTAAATGCAGGTTTCAGAGTTCCTCATCTGGCACCTTTCGATGCCATTTAATTCTGCAGATTGATGACACATAAAAAATCTTTCAGGAAAATTTTCCGGCATTGCCACAGCTCCTCATTCCTGTAGCTCTGGGCTAAGGAACACCAGGGCTACAAGGAATCCTGAGCTTGACTAAGCTCACTGGGACAGAAAAACAGAAAATTTTGTAGATTGGTGTTCAGACCTGCTGCCCCCTAACAGCAAGGAATCTGGTTTTAATTTTAGAGGTGCAAATTAAACCATATGGGAACACACTGTGAACAAAAACTAAACCACACAGGTGAAAATCCTGAAAATTAAAGCGTAGGAAAGGCAAGGCAAGGCAGGCTGTACTGCGTGGGAAGAGGCTACCCAGAGACTTTCCTGCAAGAGCCCCTGGAGCCTGGTCCCTGGGGGAGGTCCCTGAGGGTGCTTGCTTGGGGACCAGCTGGCTCATCAGGCTCCCAGTGGCTTTAATTGTGCTTCATCTTGGATTTTCATCCTTCCTCCCCCTCTTTCTCACAAAGCAAGTCCCGCAGGACACGTAAGGGGTCACGAGGACCTTGGCAAGCCCTCGGGGAGCCCTGTGGAGCAGAGACAGACCAGTGAATCTCCGGACTTTTCCCTTTACCTTTCCAGGTAGAGCAGCTGTGGCTGGCCGAGGGCTGGCCGAGCCCACCATTTCAAAATCCCTCTGGAAAGGTAAAGGTGCTGCACTGCACAGCCCTTGCCCAGGGCTTGGCCGTCTCCTCTGGCTGGGGCAGTGGGAGCTGCTGGAGGGGCCATGTGCTCTCCCAGCAAGCAGAGGAGGACCAAGGGATGCTTATTCCTCCCTCCCCAGCCCCCAGGGGAGGTGGGCTGAGGTGTGCTCCTGTGTGGCCACACCATCCCCGCTGTCACGCGTGTCCTTGTCTCGGACCCCTCGGAACCTCCCCTGGGAGGGGGCTGGGAATGCTAGGCTCATCACTGGATGTTTGGGCTAGTCCTGCCCAGAGGCTGTGGCCAAAGGGGAGGTGAAAGGGGACAAATTTGTCCTTACCAACTTCATTGAGCACATGGGAGGCTTGGAGGCCGCTGGCAAGGCAGCCATGCTTGAAGCACTCCAAGAGGTGCTGGGCACCAGCTTTGAAGGGAGGATCACCTGCACCACGTGGCACTGGGGCTCAGCTTCAACTTTAAAACCTTAAAATCTAAGTAAAGCACCTTTTCCTTTGGTTTCTGTCGGAGGTGGGCTCAGACTGAAGCTCTGGGTGCACACTCCATCTCAAATTAGACATGAAATGCAAATCTGGGGTTCCCAGGCTTGTGCATTACCTTGGATTGCAGCAGCATCCCAGACTCAGGCATCGACAATGCTGGGAGTGCCTGGAGCTGGAGCTGGAGAGCTGCTTGCATCTTGAGTCTCTTTACTTAATTTATTCTTAATGAGAGCTGGAGTTGCCTGTGTATGTAAATCACTCTGTTTATCATAGTTTTACTACAGCACCATCTGTTTTCATGGGATTTTGTGGCCGTAAAGATAGTTGTTGACACAAGAGAGAGAGCGTGTGTGTGTGAGTGTGTGTGCAGGGGTCAGGGATCCGCAGCTCTCTGCAGGCAGCAACCCCACTGTAGACAATATAATGATCTAAGAAACTCTGAATTTGGAGGCAGTGCACATTTGCAGGTGAGCAGAGAAGGTGACAGGCCTGATTTTTTTTCAAGACAGTGACTGGAGTATTTGTTAAAAGGAATATCTGTTTCCAGACATCCTTTGCTCATAATGAAACCACCTGCAGCATCTGTAGCCTGGTGATGGGGATTTTTCTGCCCTGAAAGCCTTCTATTTTAATGCCTTTTAAAGTTACTAGCATAAAAGAAGGGATGGTTATTCATTCCCCAATTCAGAACAGGCTTTTTCTTTTTTTTGCTCCGGCCCAGGCAAGCAGGTTTCTCTTCCTGAAATGGGCATTGAAAACAGGGTTGGAGCAGCAGAGGGCAGCTGGCAAAAACATTGGGTGCACTCAGCTGAGTAAAGCAGGGCAATATCAGCCCTGGTGAGGTGAGTGAGCTCTGGACTCTGGAGACAAAGCACAAAAACTTGCTGTTGGAGACAAGCATGAGAGGAGTGAAGAAGTAAATCTGTAAGAAGAGCAAGGTTTTGTGTATCCACCAGAAATAACATTTCAGACCTAGCTTTAAACCAAGCAGAGTGTTCAAGCTGCTAATATATCTCATTGTCATGTTTCTTCTAGGTTTGCTTTGTGCTGAAGGGATGCTGTCAGAGAGCCTAAGCCAGAACCTTCAGGTTTATAAAACAAAAGGATCCTTTAATTTCTTTTTTTTATAATTCCAATAAAATAATATGTCCATTGCTTGTTTAAACATTGCTTGCGTATTCCCTGGCTAGTCTTGGGAAGAGAAACAAAGCAGAGCTCTCTGACGCAGAAGGAGCAGAGAACATCAATGACAAATGCATGTCCTTGTCCCAGTCAAGCAGGACGTGAAGCACGAGCCCACCGCCTGAGTCCTGGAATGTGCTCGGATAAAAGCACTCCCAGGCCTGAAGGTCAGCTCAGGTGACAAGAGAAAAGGAGTAAAGGGGCTTTCATCTCCTCCACAGTTTTAGCAGGAGGTCTCAGCGTTCAATAATATTCTACATATCTCAAAATACAACTGCCCTGTTGAAGAAGTCCAGGGTTATTTTTAGGTCTTTGGGTTTGTTTTTTCATACCCAAAAGTTCTCTCCAGGACTACAAACAGAAGGCCAGCTGGAAAGCTTGGGTTTTAAGTTTGTTTTGGATGGCCAGCGCTTCCTGGAGAGCTGTGGAGGGCTTGCCCCAGCCCCTGGTCCCCCCGCAGGGCTGTGGCACCAGCAGCAGGGGCGTTGGCTGCGCAGGCACCCCGCGTTGCAGGGACTTGGCCCCAGGTTTGGAGAGGGAGCCTTGCAGCCCTGTACCACGAGTACCTGCCTGGCAGCCCCACCAGCTGGGCTATGATGCGAGATGGTGAGCTCCTGAGTTTCCCCTTCCCGAAAGGACTGGGATGGGAACATCCTGATTTCGTCTTCTGGGGGGGTTTGCTGTTTTCTTTACACTCCACACTAGTGCTGTGTTGGAGGTGTGGAGCCTGGCGTGGGGGCTGGCGTGTATCCACCAAGGCCATGCACGCTGCCTGCCATGCCCTGTGTCAGGGTGGGTGCACAGAAAGCTGTCACAGGGATTATTTACAGCCCTTTCAAGAGATTCCAAAGAGTTTTGTAATGATGTTCAAAGTCTTTGAATCAGGTCTGGACCCCTGAAAAGCCAGGTGCTACCTCTGGCAGCGCTTGTGATCTCAGTGCAGAAATCATTGGGTGAAGATTTACAGCTGAGTTGTGAGGGGTTAAAACCAGATTATGGTGATGGTCTCTTCTGGCCTGAACATGGATGGGTCAGCAAGGGAGCAAGACAGAGCCTAGCTTGGTAAAACCAGAGCATTGGGAAGGCTGTGCTGCCCCGCAAGGTAGAAACAAGGCTGTCCCTAAATCAGTACCTCCTCCTGAGGACCCTACATCAGTTCTGGCATCCGGATGGGGATTCACAGAGGACATTGGAGACAGGAGCTGTGGGGTGCCATGCGGCGTGGCCCTCCTTTGCAATCCTCCTTGGCTGAGCTCAGAGACATGCTCTGCCTGTCCTGCTCAGCCAGGCTGGGTCATGCAAGGAGACAGTGGGAGGGAGGAGCTCCAAAAGTCCATTGCAGTGGCCCCGCTTTTCCAGCCAATTAATAATGAACCACATTTGAGCAGGCTGCGAACCAAAGGTTAAAGCTTTGCTAGAGGAGGAAAACCCAGCGGGAGCAGGTGGCAGGAGAGCTGACTCCAGGTACTCTCAGCTATGCTGTCCCACAAGCAGATGGTACAGAAAAACAGAGGCTCTGAATTAATGAATTCTGGGTTTATTTAAAGTAGGAGACAAAAAGCACTACAGAAAATTGACCTGAGGTGCATGCCCAGAGTTGGGATTTTCCCCTTCATGTGTCTGGGAGACTGCTCTAGGTTGTCACCTCCGGTTTGATGCAGGCTCCAGCTCTATATTTATCACATGGGGAGATGAGCCCTGTGCTGCTTGTGCGTTAGACCTCCTGCTTTGTGGCTACTACCTGCCAAAGACAAGTGGGATATTTGTCATAAAAGAGAGCCGCTTTTAGACCAGGAGGCCGACTGCTGGCCACCTCCCGGTTATCTCTGGAGGGACAGGCAGACGAACACTGAACCCTTCCCCGACGTCCTTGGCAGGTGGTGGGAAGGCAAAGAGGACTTTTCACCTTTAAACTTTTCCATGGAGCGTTCCCAGGTGACTCGCAGCAGTAAAAGCTATTCCCAGCATGGGATGGTTGAGGATGGTGCCAGCATGGCTCCCCAGCAGCCCATAGCTGGCATAGCTTGGCCATGTGGGGAGCTTGCTGCTCCAGCCCCGGCTCCTGCAGCTCCTCCTCACAGCGTCTGTTTTGTCTACAGGCTAATATTTTCCATTTGGTGCATCCAAAAAAAATACAGCCCAGCTGGGCTGGAGAGTCCTCTGAACCTTGACACCCTGGGGCTGCAAACATCCCCCCCTCTGGCAGAGACCTGCAGCCAGTGCTCTGCACTCCCCACCACCCCAAGAGATCCCACAGCTGGTGACGGGTATTTTGCCTCCTGTCCCCCCTAATGCTGGCTCCTCTGAATGGCTGGATGCTGGGAAGGAAGCATTGTGCTTTGCCCTTGTCCAGGCTCATGGCTGAGATCTGGGATGATGCCCCAGCCAGCCTTGGAGCTGCCAGGTCTCTTGCACTGGTGACCAGGGAAGGCAGCAAAGGATGCGGTTGCCACATCCCCTGTGTTAAGGTACAAACCATCTGGCTGGGGTTGTGTGCCTCTCTTTAAAACGGCTGGTGGAAAGGGAAGACATAATCTGAGGCTGGCTCCAGGCTGTTCTGCCTCCTCAGGGCTGTATCCCATGGTGTATTTTCAGCAAGCATGGTTTAGCACACAGGAAGGTTTCCCAACAGGCTCTCCCCAACCTCTCCCTCAGGTGGGAGGAATGGCTTGAGGTGGCAGTGATGACCCTGCCGAGTGGGAATGCTGCACAGCACAGCGAGCAGTTTAATGAGCTACCTGTCCCTCACAGCAGGCTCAGGAGCAGCTCCCCAAAACTGGCAGGGCAGGAGGAAGCATGGGGTGCAGAGTGCAGATGCCCACGGCACATCTGCCTTGGCTGTGGCACAGCAGCCTGGGGCTGCTGTGTGAGGGCATTGCGCTTGTGCCCACCCAGCAGCAGGGCTGGTGGCCAGCCAGAGGAAAAGGCTGGGAAACTCATGGCCCCACTGCGTTCTGAGAAGAAGAGTGAAGGAAGAAAATGAACACGAGCCAGGGAAGCAAAACTGCAGTGGGGAGGCGTGTTTGTATAAATAAAACTAATTGCCTGGCCTGGCAGTGGCTCTGGTTTTGCTGTTTATATCTTTTCTTTCCAGGTTCTGCCTATCCCAGATTGCAGGTGCAGCACAGATTCCTGCAAAAAGCTGCAGAGGAGACCAGCAGCAATGGAAAAACCTTCCCCAAACGCCTCTCCCATGCCTCTGGAAGAGTTGCATGGCACAACCTTGACACGGGCAGCAAAGACCTTGCAGCACAGCTGGGAAGCTGGCAAGCACAGCAGCAGCACCCGCTCCTTCCCGAAGGCTCATGTAGAAATTCCAGCCCTGATTCTGCACAGGATGTGGGGGATCCTGACTAACACACCTTGCATAACCGTGACTGGGAAATCGCCCCATCACGCGAGGGAAAGCACGGCAAAACAGAGGGAGGCTGAAAATAAGGAACTGGGATCATTTTCCCAGCTAGCTGTAGGAGTGACTCGCAAACTCCTTCCGAAGGCCGGTGGTGTTTAATGCGTGCCTTAATGATCTGGAAAAGAGGTGAGCAGTGAGGTGGCAAATCTGCAGATGGCCCCAAATTGTCACAGTTGCTTGGGATGAGACTGCAAAGAGCATTTTTATGGCAAGTCTCCTGCCCAGCACCTTGACCCCCGATTTGGGGTGGGACTGGAGGAGTCCCACCCATTCGAGGCTCACTGCCAGCACCCTCTGTACCCTGGCTACAGCACACAAGGCAGCGGGGCTTCAAATCTTCACAGACAGTCCATGTCTTTCATATGGCTCTCAAAATAAAGCCTGTGAAAGCAGATTTTGGAGTCACCTACCAGCCAGGGAGTGTGCATCCTGGGGGACAGTGCAAGCAGCGCGACGGGCAGCTGTGCAGGCAGACAGGGAACCAGGGAGGAGGAGATGGGGAAGGTTTTCCTGAGGCAGAGCCTCTCCGACTGAGGTCTGAACGAGGGGGCTTCCATCCTCTTATCCCCTTAATTCTGCCCCAATAAATCTGCCCATCACTCAACAAAACCATAAAAGGCTGCTGCTCTCTTTTTTTTTTTAAATAAAGGGGGGAGGGGAGGGAGGGGAAGGAGAGGGAGGGGAAAGGGAAAGGGAAAGAAGGGAAAGGAAAGAAAGGGGAAAGGAAAGGACACAAATCCAGAGGGAAATGGCATCATAAGCCACTTCCTTCTTGGACCAGAAAACAATAGCTTTGTGCTGAGCCTCTATTGCATCCATGAACAGGCTTAAATGAGCTACACAGAACAAGACACCAACATCCCCACATTTCCTAAAGACCGTGGTCAACCTGCCCTAAATTCAGGACCTGACTGACCTGAAAGATGGGGAATTAATCAGCTGAAATACCAATTTCAATGGGCTTAAATATGACCTCAGCAGCACATGAGCCCAATGGACCAGGGTGTTTACACAGCAGTCTGGATAGCTGTGGAAAACACTAAGAGTGGGTCTCATTGCACTTTCAACTTGCTTAAAGATGTTACAGTGCGTGAGCTAAGAAGCTGTGCTGAATCAAACCTGAGAAAAGCAGGCTGTAATGCCATGGTCGGTGTGTTAGACAGTGTTATCTTGTACGTGGTGGGGAGCTGTCAAAACTCAGGAAGATGAATTGTGTCTAACTTCAAAAAGCATGCCTCACCTTCACATTTTCACATATATAATAGTGTCGTGGCAGCAGCAGTGAAGTGATGAAGCCAAGTCTCGAGGTAGCTCAGCAGGAATGAATAAATCTTCATAATTGACAGGCTGTAATAATAATAAATACTTGAAGAGTTTATTTCTCCCTCTATCCAGTTAGAAAATGACTACATGGGAATCCTTGCCAGCAATTGGGGCTCTTCTAAATAATTACCAAGTCAATTCACAACCTCTGCCAGCTCCAGCATCTCCATAATTAAAAAGGTACCACTTGTAGCTAATGGTAAAGAGAACAGATGTTTCCCCTCAGAAGATTTTTCCCTCTTCTTTCCCATCGTTTCCACTGCCTTGAGCCATCCTGTATCTGAGTATCTCCCAGTTATGCTGGCACACCCGTTCAGCAGGTTGCAGAGGCAAAGTCCTGCACCCCGGAGCATGTGAGGGACGTACCTGCAGAAGCAAGGCTGGGTTTGCTGCACTGAAGGTGATCGCTGTTGTTGGCTGGAGGGTGAAGCAGTGGCATGTTCTCAGGAAGCTGGCTTAATGCCCTTACGCGTTTTCCTGCTGGCTGCCACCACTTGAATGCCAGGCAGGATGAAGCACACAGCCACGTGCCCGGGCTGGCCAGGGGAGGAACCTTCAAGGCTTTCCGCACCTCGGTGTGGAGGCAGCTCGTATACAAAATGGTGATTTGCTGTCTGCTAAAGGTCTGTACCCTACCCTTAGCCCTGGCACTCAGCTGGACTGTGCACAGCCTCCGCCTTCTCCAAGTGTGAATTTTGAGGGCTGTTCTTCCAGGCATGAAATCATCTGCTCGATGGTGCTGTTTTGCTTTCCTCTGACATTACAGCTCTTCTGTGGCCCAGTTTGCTTTGCTTGCTACTACAACCACACAGTATGTTATAAGCACTCAATAAATGCTTCAGTCATCCTGAAGTGAGATATGAAATAGGAAAGCATCATTTTTTTGTTTGTTTGGGGCTTATGAGATGCTTAATCTAGAACAGCAGCTCAAAAGGCAGCATTTTTTCCTGCTTAAAATTTGTGGTTTATTCTGTGAAATTGTATTGTTGCTGTTTGCTAGCATTTGATGTAGTAAACATGACCTACATCTGGAATGCTGCAGGTCATTAAAGAATGTTGGTGACAAAACTGCAAGCATTTGCCACCTTTAGAAGGTTCCTTTCCACCCAAAGTTTAAACCTTCGTAGGTTAAGGTTAAGGTTAAGGTTAAGGTTAAGGTTAAGGTTAAGGTTAAGGTTAAGGTTAAGGTAACCAGTAGTATTCTGGATTTGCACAGAAGATAATCAGAGTTGCTAGGTTTGGTGTCTGCAAAGTTCAGTCCTCGTGCATCTGACAGACAGCACCATGGCAGTGCCATGGATGGTCTTATACTTGGCTGAGCTCTTGGTACCTCTGATGTCTCCATTCCTGCACAGCTCATAGAATGAACTATGCGTTATCTGCCCTCCTTCTGTGGGCAAATATAAGCAGGTTCAGATTTAAGCTGTCCTAAGCTAGTCTTGAGCTGGAGTAGTTAAGGCACACAAGGAGATGGTGTGGCTAACATGAGCTTCAACAACTTTTCACTCCACAGCCCAGACATGCATTTACAGAAACGCAGACAGGGGAGGTGAAGGCACAAATGAAGCACAGCACCTAAAAGCCCACAAAACCAGACCCACAAAGCCTGTCATGAACCTCTCTGTACAAATACTGCATAGGTGAAAGCAGCAGACCTGCAAGGATTTCACCCAGACAAAGATCCCTTACAAAGTAGGCAAACTATTGGCAGCTACGGCCAAAATGTCATGCTACCCTAGGCACACAATTGCTCAAGGTTGTCTTGGGATGGGCAGTGATCAAAGGGACAGCAGTGGCAGCCAGTGACACACCTTGGGCCACAAGGGGTGACAAACGTGGAGTGAGATCTGGCAGAGATTACAGCTGAAAGACAGTAACTGGCAATGTGCGGGGAATGGAAGGGAGACGATGGGCCCAAGGAGTCAGAAAGGGGGCACAGCAGCCTCTCCCACCATGGCCACTGGCCACCAGCTCCACAGACAGCCAGCAGTGCCCACATTAGGCTGCCTGGCTGTGTGCGTGAGGGGTGCCAGGGCTGGGGAGCAGCCCCACTGCCTGGCCCCAGCCTATGGCAGAGGAGCACCGAGTGGCCCCAGGACCCTCATACGCAGTGTGTGAGACCTGACAACTCAGCTGAGCCTCCCTCTGCAGACCTTGGCCTGATCAGGTCCTGTTTGACCTCCAGGTAAAGCTGTACAGACATTTGCATCCTTCCTAAGGCAATCAGTGCTGGGCGAGGCAGGAATATCCTCATTTCCCTTTCATTGTCCAAATATCCTTTGCCCTGGAGGGGTTGCACAACTTCTGCCTGCCAGGACAGCTGGACAATATCCATCAGCCTGCCTTGGCTGTGCTGCAAGAAGTATTTCCAAAAGCAGACGTGTGACATAGGTGCTCATATCATCTTGCAAGTCAAGAGGACTTGTGCTCCTTTGAAGAATTTCAGTCCACATGAGCAAAGAACTTTAAATATTTTCAAAGCCACTCAAGAGGCACATAAATATTTGGTTAAGGTCCATCCTATTTTAGACAAATAAAACTACCTACAGGAACCCTCAAAGATGCTCACGTCACGCCAAGGATCATCGTGGGGCTGATGTCTCCTCCGAAGGTTGCTTGTTTGATCTGTTCGCTGTTCTCATCCCTCTTCCCTCCTACTCTTTGGCTCCTGCAGAGAAAAGTGGTGACATGATTTATAGATGTATTCTGAGGCATTTGAATACCTTGTTCCTGCTACCTGCTCCGACAACTGCTGTGCTGAGGGCTCCCAGAACAAAGGCTCGGGAGGAATGAATCCTTGTCTTCACTCGTGAGAAAGGTTTAAAAAAGAATCACCTCCTTCTTCTATTATTTCCTTGTCTTGTTATTTTAATTTTTTCCCCTGCGCAGACAGCAACATTAAGCCCACTAGAGAATGAATGAATATCAATGAGACAGGGCAAAGATGGAATATGCAGCAGTTCTCTCCCAAACTTATAATGAAAATGCCTACAGGGAGGCGGTATTGCAGCAGATAACACACACACACTCTCACACCCACCGTTTTTGGGAAACATCCACATTTACTGGAAAATGTCTCCTAAGTGGGCAAGTTTCCAATTGTCCGCTCAAGTTCATGGTCCACCCACTCTTCTAGAAATTTCACATAGGAATTGCCTCCTTTCAATTACAAATGGAGGTGCAGCCAGAACCCAGAGATGCAACAGGCTGGGAACGCTAGAAAGTTAGATACAGGCTTTGCTGCAAATTCCCACATCAGGGACTGTTTCTAATCATAAATTACATTGCTCAGGAATTAAATTAATTGATTCCTTGCTGGCAGGGAAAAGAAAAAAGATGTTTCTAACAGAAAACAGAGAGGTAGAGACAGTGTCTGTAAACACTGCACCAGCTAATCCTCCCTTCAAAACTTCCTGAGCCCAGCCTTTTGCCCAGGGTGCCATTCAGCAGCATCCCCTCCTGCTGCAGCTGTGGGGATGCCCTCACAGCTCTCTGATCTTATCAAAACTCAGGAGGGAACAGAGGCTTTTAGTGAGAAAGGGATTAAAGTCCAGAGCTGGTTCACAAAACTGCCATCTGTAGCAGAAGCTGGTGGCTCCCCATATGATTTCTGAGTACCCCTAGATCCTTTCTTTCCACAGGACCCCAGAAGAGGGGAACAACAGCTGGGTGTTACAGGACATGTTTTCCTTACAAGGCTGCCCAGGTGGTATCTAGTTCTGGTGCCTTTCATGGCCTTGGGTAGAGGAGAAGCAGCAAAGCCCCGGCAAGGGGCAGACCAGAAAGCAGCATTTTCCATGAAGCTGTGAGCAAACAACCCCAACCTTGCCCCCCTCCCCCCCCCCCGCCAAAACAGTCTCAAAAAATAGCCAGCTTTAAAAGGAAATTTTAGTTAAAAGCCAGTTGATAGCACAGCTTTTTGAAAAACGCGAGTGACAAGCTTTTCTTCTTTCTAAACTGCGCAATCACTGGAGAGCCAAAAAGCGTTTTGTCGGGTTTTTATTTTACATGATAAAAAACTCAATGCTGCCCTCTGTCAGAAATGCAGCAGTACTGGTCTTCAACTGCTTGTCCTTAATTAACGAGTACTGCGTGTTCTTTCCATGGCACAGCTTTTGACCATAAATCCCCCTCATCCCATCCGAGCGAGAAGGTGATCCGATTGCCACCCGCCACTCGGTTTCGTGTGCTAAACATCTGACGGTGATAAATAATGCACCTCAACGGCTCAGCTATTTACAGAGATGGCTCAGCTGAGGATGACTTCATGAAAAGAAGATCTATTACTGCCCAGGTAGAAAAAAGAAATAGCGCAGTTACTGCTTGTGTTTAGTGCAGTTTAAGTGGAAGAATACACGGGTGCTCTGTTAAATTCTGATTAACCTACGGTGTAAGGTGACTTCCCAGTTCATGAAGAGCCAAGTTGAAGACAAGCCCACCAGGTACACTGGGAGAAACCCCCCTACAGTCTGGCACTGCCCCTCCCCAGCTGCTCAGTCCTGTGCTGTGCATGGTCTGTGTCGCCTGCCCGGGCCGTAGGGTTTGTGCTGCCTGGACCTCTGCCCAGGGGTGGGTTTAACACCAGGAGAAGTGATTGCTTGAAAGGGATAAATTACAGCTCTTAGCTATGCACCTTGTCAAATAAAAGGCCAAATCCAGAGTTGTTTGGTCCCAGCACACTGTGCTGCAGCAGAGCAATCTGAACAGAGTGTGGTGACAGGGGACACTGCCTAGCTAAGCCCCCTCTCAGCAGGGGCTGGTGAGATTTACACTGTCAGACTGCTGCCTGTAGCTGCCAGTGAGTGGGATGGATGGGCTGTGCACCCCACAGCTTCCCCCCTGCACACATCCAAGACAGCTTTTCTGTGGCACCATGCCCCACAGGCACGTGAGTCTATCTCCAGAGTGCCTGGCAGCCGTGGAGGGGACCAAATGGCCAAGGGGGTGATGAGAGCTTCCCTTGTCCTTACATCCCATCATGTGTCACCTTTGCACTTCTGCTGGGGTCACCCCCACGCGGTCCTTGCACCTCCCTGAGAGGAGATGTTATGGTGGAGCCCACCTTGAGCTCGGCCAGCTGGCAGCCAAAGCAGGGCTGCCCTCAAAGGCCACTTTGGACAGCATGGCCGCACTCTCCAGTGCAGTTTGGCAAGGCCAGCAGCCCAGGGAAGGAAATCTTGTAAAACATCGCGTTTGGTCGGTAGCCACAAGCACAAAGCACCAGGTTGCATTGCTTTTCAGGCAAGTGTTGTCCTTGAGAAGGTGCAGAGGTCTGGGATGGATTTTCCTGACTGAAGACAGCAAAGATATCACTTGGTCTCACAATGAGTCACTGAAACTCGAGAACGGCAATTCACCAGGGAAATCAGAAGGAGTAATTAAGAGAACATAGTAATTAAAAATGTATCCTAAGAGATCCTGTACGTGACATCTGCACCAGACAGAGAGGCATGCCTTCATCCACCCCAGGTTACACCAAGTCTGGGGAAAGCTACAGCCACAAAGTCACCATGGTTACAGATGCACAAAACTGAGAGTGATGAGGTGTCCTGCTCTGACACAGGCACAGTGTTCATCTTCAAGCTGCAACTATTTAATTGACCCTGGATTGTGCAATTTGAAAAGAAAGAACCACAGAAAGTCCTAATATATTCAGGAATATGAAAGTAGACAGATTAGAGATTTTAATATATGCACACAGGGTGTGCGGAGGAATATATAATATATTATTGGACTGTAAATTGAGGCACTCATTATGCAGCCCTCATTCTGTGTCCAAAACTTCTGCTTAGATTTGTTTATATCACCTTCTGTCCTAGAGATGCCTGCATTTAACACACTGATGTATTATGCGTCTATTTGCATGCATGCATACTAAAATGTAGTTGTAATACATCATAAGCCCTGCGTACTAATTATCACATGCTAATGTAGCAAATTAACCATACATTAGTTTCCATCAAAAGCAGATTTCCTTTGCATACAAGGTGCCAGATACAACTTCATGTGGCCTGATCAGAGTGGTGCATAATAACCACTTGAATACACTTTCCATGCTATTTTGCTGACATAAATCCAGTGATAAAAGCCTAAGAAGCCACTAAGGGTTTTAACTTCACGGTGTTTACTGCACATGATAAGGAAACTGGATTTCACTGTCTGAATGTGTTCTCAAGGGCACACTGATACACAGTGGGGTTTTGGGTAGTGGTAATAGTAAAATCCAACCTCACTTTTCAGATTTCACAAGGTGCCTTGTTACTTTTGCAAATGGTGTCTTCCTCTGATGCTGACAGGCTGCCACAGCAAACTTAGCAGGAAGTCAGCTTGGCTCTCTAAGCAAGTCTATAGCCAGGAAGAAGCTGTTTGGAAACACAGGCTGTGTCTACAGTAGGAAGCAACTCACCCAAGGGCAGCACCAGAGCCAGGTCCTGTCTCTTGCCCTGAGGCCCCCAGTCCACAGGACTATATTGACTTAAATTCCTCGCCCTGATCACCAGAGACCAAACAGCTTTTCTGCGGCTGAGGAGGCTGTTCTTCCCTCCTAGACTGTGGATACATGTGTGACAAGCAAATTGCATACTCATCCTCGTACTTTTTGCACAGATGTGGCTCCTAGGACGATTTAAGGCTTGCTGAAGCCGTGTGGATGGAACTACAGCAACTTCCACTGAGCCACAGAGTCGATTGAACCTCACAGGAAGTTTGCAGGAGTGCTCTTCTGAGCCGAGGCCGGCTCTCAGTGGATGTGACAGAATGGCTGCCTTTGTTCCTGGGAGGATGAGGAAACTAAACAGCAGCCTTTTTGCTCAAATAGCTGAGCTTTATTTTAATTTTAAAAATACAAGTTTGTAACTCCTAGGCTATGGATACTCAGTATAAAACATAAAATGCTTTTCCTTGGAAGCACCTGTTCTATATATAATAATGGAACATAAAACAGAGCAACCCAAGTTTCAAACCAAATTTCAGTAAAGCTGTTACAAGTAGTTGTTCATAGGCAATGAAATTGCTGTCAGCATTTGGCTGTAAAGGATTATAACTGCTGGGCCGGTAAGAGGACTCATGCATTACAGAAACCCCAATTAAAAAGGAAGTAATTTGCCTACCTGTACGTGATTACACCTTGGTCACGTCGCTGCCATCTCGTCTCAATTTCCCTCCAAGTGAGGTGACCATGGCCTGTAATATCGACCATGATGTGTGTCTGCAAATGGCTCCACATGAGCTGTGCTCATGGTGCCCCTGCAGCTCCCAAGGAGCCCATGCCCACAGTTCCCTTGGCCTGGATGAGACAGTCCATGGGCTACTGCAGCAGCTGAAATGCCAAATTTCAACTTTTAGCTACGGAAGCTCCTTCACCCTAAAATACAAGGTCCTCAAACCGGCTTTTTCCCAAAATCTGATTTTTTCTGAGCAGTTACTTTCCTCTGTGCTATGCATTTAATTGTCTGGAGCCTCAAGCTGCCTGTCTGCACTCCTCACACGGGTTCTTGCCGCTTTTATCAGCCTTGCTGCCATTGCCAGCTCTTTGAGACATCACTTTCACCTGGAATTGTTCAAATATCAGTAGGGGGCATTATTGTCTGAGGCTGCCAGGTCTCAGAGCACTGCCTGCGGTTCCTAACTCCATTCGCTATTCTACAGGAAGACTGTCCTTGAGTAGATTATGTGGTGACTGGAGAACTAAGACCACTTTGGTGGGTAATCCTACCAAGAGTTAATGATCCTAGAACCAAAGCCACAGCTGAAAGGCTTGGACTATAACAATCGTAGTCCCCTATCTATTTGAAGAAATGTTCTGTAGCCTAAATTTGTCTATAAGAGTCCCATCAGTAAAATCAGATGTTTACAGCTCAGAGGAGGTTGCATGGACCTCCTTTACAAGGCAGAATATCACTATGTCCTGTAAAAGGAAACAGAAGAGGAATACAGTCTACAAGTTAGATTCAAAGGTGGGAACATGCCTTGAGGTTTCCACGGAGAAGAGTGATATTTTGCAATTTTACTTTTATAATACTCAGTTTATTAAAAGACCCCAGATCCCTTTTACCTCCAAATTTTCAGAATGTGTCAGCACTTTCCAGCCCTATTTTCTTTTAATCTTTGACTTTGGAACTGGTAAAGCCATCTTCAAACATGACCTACAGCAGTGCTCTGACATGAGCTTGTGCTTGTGCTCTGGATCCAATTCATTCGTGTACAGAGGAACCAGCAGAGGGATCTATGTGCTGCTAACATCCTGAAAATAGGACTTACAGAGTCTCTGTGCATACTTCGGCCTTGAGACCGCTAAAGGGGGTGAATTTCAGCTCAAAATTGGACTTCATCGTCAAGCTACAATGTGATTTTCACGCCTGGGCTTTGCTTACTAAAGATTTCTATTACTGCCCTAGGACAAAAATGCTAATCCAATAGCTTTCATCTTTCCAGCGTCTCTGTCCCGCCTCACTCCCCAGCCACATTCTGGAGTCTGCTCTGGATAGAAGGGTATGCTGCAAGGAAGGCTGAACAGATGGCCCGGTGCTTCTTTAAACAGTTGTGTATTTAGTCACTAGCCACTATGAAAGAGTTGGATTCATTTTTATTGTGTAGCCTTCTCTGTGGAATAGCTCAGTCATTCGCTCAAAGAAAGAGCAAAAGCTCCTCGTTTCTTCCATCCATGCTCCAGTACTCAGGTGAGACACATCCGATCTGCACCACACACAGTGAAAAAATGCAGAGGATTATTCTGTCTCCTAAAGTGGAACGTAATTGCGGATGCAGCTGCACCTGAGTTAGCACAGGAACTGCCATCAGGAGTAACCTCTCAGACCATCTGACCCAGTGTTCTTCACAAGAGAGTGCCAACACCATCTGACTTGGAAAAAGAAGCAAGAAAACCTAATAGTGCTGCTACAAAGGTTAACTTTGGTCTGGGACCATGAGGACTGGCAGCTTCTAAATGCTCTGAATGGTGCATTGCTGGTGAATATAACTCTTGGCTGCTCCAGCTCTCCATATGGCAGCAGCTTCTTTCAGACCTGTAATAAAGACAATGGTAAAGACTAGAAAATACGAGAAAGCTGCAAAGAATTCACACATTTAAATCAAGCTTAAGTGAAAGACACAATTTCTAAAGTATTGGTTTGCATATTTACTGTATTGTCTGCATCCCATACCAAGAATTACTCATTTCTGGCAGCATTCTTGCCTGTGAAAACACAGTAATTGCAATAATACTTCCTAAAAAAGTCCAGCACTTTACCTTAAACAATGCCTTTTGCCAAACTCACCTGCAAGGAGATATTTTTTATGAAATGCTTGAGAAGTCACAACAGACATCAGGTCTGACTTCAGTGTAAGCATCCCTTCACGTGACACATCATTTTTGTGTGTGGAAAGGAAGATAAAAGCCCTTTCACCACTGGGTGCTACTCTACGAGCTAATCACTATGCTAATGTGCAGATGTTCTTTTGATACGACCTTTTCCATACTCCACACAGCGGGTTGTTTAGGTTTTCTGTGAAGAAAATGGAAAGAGACCCAGTGGGTGAGTGGAGTACTGCATGTTTGTTATTATCCACCTCACTCACCATAACATCACATGAGTCGATGCGCCTGTGATTTCTTTTTTTGTAACATCTAATGCAGTCACTAGGAGTTGCCGCTGCAGTGGTGCTGCCTGTGGAAAATTAAAGGATCGAGAAGCGAGGACAGATTTAAAATCTACAATTTAAATCCAAGTGGCACAAGAGGAAGAGCCTAATTTTCTATATCATTTCAGGCGTGAAGCAGAAGGTGACCCCGTGGAAATCAGTTTAATAGTATAAATGAGATGGGATGTGTCATCTGTAAGTGAGGGAGCAGGGAGAAGGCAGCCACAGCTCACAGGGGGCTGTAGCTGCAGGGAGATGGAGCAGCTTCAGATGGAGATGATTTTTCTGTCAGCACAAAGCGTGTGAGGGGAGAGCTGGGGCACGCTCACAGACAGTGGTGCTTTGAAAGAGTAGGGAAATGATCCTGTCTGAGAGACGTTCTGTCTTGCTGTGACATGAATGCAAGGAGCCAAACTCCCTGCTCAAATACGCAAATGTTATATGTTTTCCACTACAAAAAAAAAAAGAAAAAAGAAAAAAGAAAAAGAGAAAAAAGAAAAGGAGAAGAAAAAGAAAAAGAAAAAGAAGGAAAGGAAAAAAGAAGGGAAAAAGAGTACCTATGTTGCTGTCACCCTGGAGAGTTCTTTTCCATCCTATGTATGAATTCTCCAGCATACAGACAGATGCTGAATTCATGTTACATCCTTGAGGCCTTGTGTTCCCAGAGAAGTAGAGCAGGATTTCAGAGGGGTGACCTGGAAGAGATGGCTGAAGAGAGGGCCTCCAAAGGACTGCTCATCTCGGTGAATTTCAGGTGTCAGTTTAAACTTCAGCATCCGAGCTAACCAGTGAAAAACTAGGCCTCCCAAAATATATTCTAGCCGCAAGCTACCGGATATTTTTCTGAGAGTTACAGATGGATACTTGGGAGCCATAACACACGCTTAAAAAAAAAAATGGAAAGCAAATATTCTGCTAACCACAAGTTGGCAGAAAGAACTGTTAAAAATCCTGTCCCCGAAGAGCTCATGAATAAAGGAAAGAAGCTCTTTGAAAAGAGAGACAGAGCGTGTGAAAGTCGAGGTGAACCACATCTTTATTTGTTATCACCAGCCTGAAGAGTTGAACGCTCTTTTATTTTGTTACAAACACTTACATGTAGAAAAAAGGAAACTACTCCTCTGTGAAGACTTTGTTTTGTTATTTTATTAAAGAACAAATTCCATTTCAAGTTACCATTTGCTGGTGTTAGTTTTGTTTCTCAAACAGAAGCAGGGAAGCCCTGTGGTACTGAAACCCAGCTGATACTGGGTACTTTTAGCAGTAACATGTAGGCAGTATTTTATTTAATTTACAAAATCAGGTGCTTAAGGCTTTGCAAAGGCAGATCTGCAGCTTTAATGCATCCCCTTGTGACAACAGGCTGGAATCATTATACACGCATAGTTTACAGGAAGACGCAGAAGGAATATAGGGGGCATATTAATTAAAAACAAAAAAGTGAACTGATAAATTATACCTCACAATATAGAAAAAGGAAGGTAAGACCAGATGTATAAAGCCAAGTCAAAGATCAAAATTTATGTAGTCACAGTTTGGTGAGCACACAGAGACAGTGTGCATTTTCAGTCATGTCTCAACAGTCATTACCAACAGTAATTCCCATGGAAGCAAGACACAGTCCTCTGTTAGAAGAATTCCTGCCCCGATGGGTGGGAGGAGGAAGTTGTGGTGATAGGAGGCCCTCTTTATACAGAACAGCAGGTGTGAGAGGGTAGGTCAGAGCACACAGGGCTGGGAAAGAAAGAGGCAGGAACGTCATCAAATATGGGAGTCATTCTCAATGACAGGGATGCCAGGCACTGAAGTTGGAGGATTTGTAACGGCAAGACATGGTTAGCAGGTCTCATAAACATCCCGTGTGGAAGAAGAGTAATAAAATGGATTGTGTTCCCCCTGCATCTAGAGCCCTCTCATGCCCTGCCAGTGGCAACAGCCAGCATTGCTCCTGTCACTTCCAAAAATGCCCCAATGTCCAAAAATGGTTGGACATTGCTCAGTCCACAAGTGAACTGGTCTCTTAAAACCTGTGTAATGTTTCTCATGGATTCTGGGCCCATGTTTTCCCACTTCCTGCTGGACAGCTCTCCACCTCAGCAGTTAAATACATGACAGGGCTATCGCCTTAAACAGGCAGACTACAGAACACCACAAATAGCAGAGCACCATCAATTCAGTCGCTGAGTGACACAAGGTACTAAGAGTGATGAATCTTTCCTACACGGACAAGAAATGATTGATTTGAATAATTGCCCGAGAATATTCACATGACACCCGAACACAGTCGCTGTCATGATTACCAATGTCTCTCTTCCTCACAGCAAGTCTATAATTGGCAGGAATGTCTTATATAATTTATACAGCAACAAGATTTTCACACTTTCCCAGTTTTGGATAGTTGCTAATATTTCATGAGACAGTCATTTTGTCGTACAAGGGAGCTTTTGGCACATCTGTTGATGCTGACTGTCACTGGATTTCTCCATTTTCCTGTCTTTTTTATTCTTTGTCACTAGTACCCACCTATTCCTTTTTTTGTATTGTGAAGATTTATATTTAGTTGCAGTATTAGATTCGTGCAAGTCTTTTTCTGTATTTAATAGGAGTATCTACTTCAAGTCCATATATGAATGGATTTCCTGTTATAAGGAAAAATTCCTTATTTCTTAATAGTTTGCCTGTACCATGTTGTTAAATAAGTGAATGGCTAAATAAATCAGGTGTTTGCTTATCTAACTGTCCTGTGTTCCAAACTTAGCAGACCACTCCAAAAACCAAGCAGAAGCTGTCATCACTCCACGAGGAGCTAGGGAAGAGCTACTCTCTCTGTTGCTTTGCCGTCATGCTAGTGTGGATTGCCATGAGCTGCTCGCTTCTGTGCTCAGTGGGATCTGACTCCTAGCAGCAGAAGCAGGGGCCAGTGCCCTGCTTGTGGGACTGGGAAGTCTTCTTGTTCTCTTAATATCACCATGAAACTAGTGGATAGTTTTAACTGCCATCCTTAGAAGTTTTTTTATCTCTCTTTGTACAGAAGAGTTGTGTTTGCTTACCTGTTTAACAGCACATGTGCTCATTTCACCTCATTTTACCTGCAAGAAGATAAACAAAGCCTTAGCCTTGTTTGGCAACACCAGCAATTACCCAGCCCTTGGGCTCAAGGAGTGAAACACAGGGATCAGAGCTGTGCTTTCAGAACACCCAGTGTCCTCACCGCCTCGTAGGCACAAGTCATTTCAGTGGCAGTGTTGCTCAGCAGCAGATTTATTTCTTTTTTTACTCCTGCATGTGTTCGACATCAGTGCGTGAAAAATTGCTACTAGAGGGCAGATACTGATCATGATACAGCTATTACTGGCTGCCAGGTACTGCAGAGATTGGGGTCACTGCCTGCCTTTTCCAAAAGAGAGACAGTTTAATGAAATCTTACTCTTTGGAGGCAAGAAAGCATTTATCCCCTCCAAACAAATTCACAGTCCTGAGGTAGAATGACATTAATATGTATAATTTCTTTAGTGAATTACATGAATTTGTAAGAGAGGTTTGAGGCATATAGCACTTTCAAAGTCCCTTGTTCAGCTCTCTCTGCTGCCCGCATTTAGCATATGCCAAGCAGATGTGCAGAGAGTTCTGTGGTGCCTTCAGTCCCAAATGGCTTCACTGATGTTTTTGGCTGAAACAGTTTTCCTTGGCAGGATGATTAGGCAGCAGCACACTCCATGGATGTTGCTTATTACCTTCTACATGACTGGAATCACTGGTGCTCATCCAGTTTTACATACTGGCTGGTTGGCCTGCAAGCTCTGCTGAGCTGTGATTATACCACAGGCAGACTGCCACATTCCTTGGGATTGTGTGTCCCATTACCCCCACCAAATGCATCTTACAAAAGCTGACATTTAAAAATATCGGAGTGGCTAAATCCCAGCAAGATCCTACCAACAACTTGTGTCAATCCTTCTCTCTGTCCTGCTCTGGAAAGGTTAAGAGCACAAGTGCCCACAATTCGTGCAGTACACGGAGGTAGTGGAAAGCAAGGGAGAGCAGAGGCATTAGGTAAATGGCCAAAAAAGCTGAGGCAGCATCCCACAGAGACACACAATGAAGAAGCCAGTGGATCTAGTTGACTTCAGCTGAGCAAGGCTTGGAGTGCTGCAGTCCAGTGTGTTGATGTTCGTGAGCAGGCACATCAGGGACTCTGCTGGGTGGAGTCAGCTTCCAGGACCCAACCCTCTGGTATTTTCTCATTCAAAGAGGCTGCACGTACAGAGAGAGCTATAGACCAGGTGTGGAAGGTGGTGTGAGGAGAGGACATATGAGTTGGAAACATTCCAATGTTTATTTCAGGTTGGAGATACAGCTCTATCTACTGAACTGTAAAGGGTGGCTTAACTGTTCTAGATCCCAGTTGTGAGCGCATCCTCTGCCTGTGTCTGTAAAAGCTGATTTATTCCCTGAATGGTCACGTCAGAAGTGATTTGGGCAATATAACTGCGTGACACTACGTTGAAGCTCAAGTTCAGGCAAGGCAACGTCTTCTTATAGGTCCCATGTCGTACCAACCCGCCTTGTGCAGATGTCTTGGGCAACCTAAACTGTCCAAAAATTGCACTAGGCACCTATTCCTGGGCACCTGAAGGGACTGTCTCTGCCATTAGCATGTTTACACTGCTTCCAACAGGTATCCCCTGTAAAATCTTGCATTAAGGAAAACATATCCTTGACCCTTATAGACAGTGGACTTAAACAGATGTGGGTCTACAAACTTCTTACTCCAGGAATAACGAATGAACTGTTTTGCATGAAAAATTTATCAGATTACTCTCTTTTTCCCATTGCAGGTTATTCTGAAGCAGACATGACAATAAATCACCACAACCCCATGAATATTTCATAGAAACACATTTTGGCTTATGGGTGTTCTTTTTATCTTGAACGATTATGTCGGTGTCTTTGGCCATTCATCGTCTGTGATACGTGACCGGCCACTTGATTCAAATTACTGTAGTGTCTCGCTTTCAACTGGTTCATTAAATATTTCATAACAAGGAGGAAAAGTAGCACTGCAGACAACATTTATGTGAATATGCAAGCAGGTATTTGTGAAATCTTAGTCAGGATTTCTACTCATAAATGCTTTGGGAAGATTAATACATATCTCTAAACATTGTTGAAATAGTGACTTCTTATTCCAGTGAAAATTCCAACGAAATAGTGAAAATTATGGTGATAATGATTATTTAGCACTGTTGCTCTAGTTAAAGGGATGTGGGTCCAGCATTCTGAAGTCTCTCCAAGACTGGACTACAACTTAGAAACTTAATGAGAAACAGAGTAGATGGGATCTCTTGCAATGGATTTCATTAGTGTAATAGTTCTTGAACAAACCGAGAAACAGATCTCAGAGGCCTGACATTTGCCTTGTCAGTCCATGGGAGCTCAACACTAGAATTCATAGAGACTGTAACAAAATTAAATTTTAAGTAGCAACAAGCGTTCCTGAAAACCCTCAGTTCTTGTGTGTATCTCTTGTAACACAAGTTAATTCTTCAGATCATTAGCTACAAAATCTGTAAGGCAGAAAGAAGAGGCTGGAGGAAGGAGCACTAAGCTTTTAGATTTGATTTCCCCCAAATGACTATCAGCTTTTCAGGAGCAAACATTTCAACAGTTAAACTTTTATATTGAATTCCTGCATGCACGTTTAGCAGTCCTGTCACTCTGGGAGCATTTAGCTATGCATGCAAACACCAGCTAATGTGAAAGATGCTCCAGAACCACTATCTGTCCCTCCCATTGAATGAGAGCTCTGTACAGGCCTGGGAATGGGAAGCTCCCAGGAGAAACAGAAGCCTCAGTGAAGTGAATGACAAAAGCCCCACTGACTTTGGGAGAGGCTGGGAGCAGAGGTGCTGTTACACACAGGTGTCCACCTGCTCAGGCGATTCAACCTCTTGTTGCAGGCTCAGCATGCTCTTGGTGGTTTATTCAAGTTGTAATGGTCTCTGGGTTGCTCTGGTGAAGCCTGACCGTAGCAAACACCACCATGTGAATGTGACCTGCCACTACTGTCACAATTTCCCTGGTGGGAAGGAACCTTCCTCCACTAAGGATGCGGGCGCCTGCCATCTGTCAGGTTTTCCTGGTGGATTTGGAGCCGTGTACTCATCATAAGGATGGCTGCTCTCTGCCTTAGCACCTCCTTCTGAGTGGAAGAGGGCAGGGAGTGTGGGCAGCAAGCAAGGAAGGAGCCTGTCGGGCAGGGAGAGCAGAGGGTGAAGAGGGGACCCAGAGGGACAGGGGAAGAACAGTGTGGAGAGGTGGTGGGAGGGACAGCAGAAGAGGAGGCTCAGGGGAGACCTCACTGCTCTCTACAAACGCCTGAAGGGAGGTTGCAGTGAGGTGAGAGCCGGTCTCTTTTGCCATACCTAGCGTGAGAGGACCAGAGGAAATGGCCTTAGGCTGGGACAGGGGAGATTCAGATAAGATATTAGAAACAAATTTTTCACTGTTAGGGTGGTCAGGCATTGGAATAGGTTGCCCAGGGGCGTGTTGAAGCCACCATCCCCTGAAGGTGTTCAAGACACACTAGGATCTGGTGGTGGGCGAAGTGGTTTAGGGGTTACAGTGATAGTGCTGGGTGGACACTTGGACTGGATGATCCGAAAGGTCTCTCCCAGCCTCGATGATTCTATGATTCTGCGGAGGCTGGAGGAGATTTGGGAGAAAGACGAGGAGCTGCAGGTAGGCAACGCAGACGGCTGAGGAAAGCAGAGAGCTCCAGGAAACCGATCAGCCGAGGAGGCGAGGGCTGGGCAGCCCGGGAAGAAAGCCGGGAGGGGAACCCGCCGGGCTGCGGTGGGAGCTGGGGTGGGAGCTGGGACCGGGAGCAGGGTGTGCGCTGAAGGCGGGGGCAGAAGCCGAGGC